>NQII01000991.1:0-20728 GCA_002778355.1 Clitarchus hookeri | reverse complement strand
CGTTAGCATTTTTCAGTTCCCAGATACAAAATATTTGGTAACATTGCATTACAACTTTTCAGAGATGAGCCTTTCTTAACTCCATTGTGAACACAGCTACGATTTGATATCAAAAAAATAGACACGGAATAAAACATGGTTAACATAATGAGCCCGCGTTGGATTCAATGTTAACCGACTTCTAAGGTCGACTGACCGATGAGGTAAAATCCCTTTCGGGCCAAAAACTAGAACTCGGGTGCAGTCATTTGCCTTAGGACACCAGGCAACAGGACAAACAAACGCAGTGATGATTAAATTTTTCCTCCCTAGTATCGTTTTGGAAGGATTATAAAAAGTTCGGACGACCTACTAAATTAATGCAACTGCATTCCAGCAGACCCGAAGACTTGCTGGAACCATTCCTTTCCTGGAGGCCATGGTGCTAACTATTTACGTCGCTGCGGCCTGGCGCGAAGTATGAACATTTCCCGATACTCCTGACGGTTTACAAGGACCTCTTTACACAGCGTGTTTGTAAGGAGGGTTTGTTAGCATGAGTTTTCATGGCTGCTGCGATCGACTTTCGCAAGCCGCCATGAAGTGTTTCAATCTAACCACACTCTTTAAGGGACCCGCCTACCTGAAGCATGTTCGAAGTACGTTTTTTGTTTTTGCGAAACACTTAAACGTGTCTCCGCTATGTTTACAAACCGAACAGAAGACAATACTCAAGACGAGGCCGAAATAGTATTTTCAAAATTTCAGATATGCCACAAATATTATTTTTGAGCACCTTCCCCGTCAAGTCGTTAAACATGGCTACTTTTTTTTTTTAAGACTCCCGTATTTTAAGGCGTACTACACTGACAGAGGGAAACTACCACACGAGTCCTTATTGAAACCTGCTACATACTTTACACCAATAAAATGATTGGGCCACCGCTTAAAACTATATGGTCACCGCGTAAGTCCGATAGATACGTGCGCGCAGCACGACGAAGACACAACACGCTATAGTGGACTTGCGCGTAGTGGCGATGGCGTACTTGAAGCGCGCGTGATTTTTTCCCTTATAGCTGTCGCACTTCTCTGCTTCGAATGCAGGAACCAGCTCCAAGTAGGTGACTTCTCTGACGTACACTGAGAAAAAGAAATTGCCGCAGCCACGAAGTTCACGACTTTGTCACCGACGTCTACGTACACCTGCCTCCGCTGAGAACTTGGTGGCTTCCGCGGTTAGGTTTTCTCGTCACAAAAAATTTTTTTTTAGTCAGTCAGTCAAATTTATAGGTCCTAGGTTCGAGTCCCGCGTGCTTATAGACGACTTAGTTGAATTTCACAACTGTGTTTTAAAATTAAAATTAAAGAAAAAGTGGAATTAAAAAATAGTTAAATTGACTGCAGAAAGTAAGTTAAGCTATCTACCCAGAAGAATGAAGTATTTTCAGGATTGCTTTCAAGAATATATTTGTTTAAAAAAAAAGTTAGATACCGACTGATGATAGCTCCATAGTTACTTTATTTAGTACTATTATATTTTATATAATGAGCACAAATTTTAATATGTTTTACGAAAACAAATGTACGTAACATTCGTTAAAATTATCTTTATATTTGTTTTAAAACCGTGGAGTAGGCAAGATCATGACGCATTTTGTTACGTTTTTTGCATTTTCTATTAATTTATATGACGAATATGTGTGTGATTTTAGGCATGCTATGAAAATTTGTGCATGCATACATGTGTGTTTGCTTAGAGAGAGAGAGAGAGAGCAAGAGGAAACCGTTCAGTCTCTGCCGAATAACAAAATATTTCGATACTGCACAAATCNTGCATTTTCTATTAATTTATATGACGAATATGTGTGTGATTTTAGGCATGCTATGAATATTTGTGCATGCATACATGTGTGTTTGCGTAGAGAGAGAGAGAGAGAGAGAGCAAGAGGAAACCGTTCAGTCTCTGCCGAATAACAAAATATTTCGATACTGCACAAATCCCATCAAAATCGTGTACACACGCACACATATTATATATAAATCACATCGTACCTTCTAATCACAATGCCCTTTCATATTATATGCAAGCCTGCATTTAAATTACGCATACACACGAGTGCAACGATGAATTCTCTGTGATCATACGGAATATCGTGAGTTTGAACACAAGAGACATTGCTGTGGCGTTTTGTCAGTATAAATTACGTTACGGAAATTCGTAGGTTTTCCCAGTGTGAATCTTATGTAACTAAGACCAGAACGTTAAAAACGATATCGGGTAAAATTATCTTAGCTGCACAGCCATCTATTATGAAAAAGTAATGAGCATTCGAAGAACTACAAAAGTGTCACACTGTTAAGCTTTGTGTAGAAGTATTTTAAAACCATTATTTAAAACGTATTCAGGTATTTAAAAAATCCCATAAATTTCCAAAACTAACGTAAGTCATGGTCTCACGTGCTGCCTTTGTAAATTATGAGCTTGTTTTCAAACGGAGCAGTTGGCTACACTGACAAACGCACTGATTTATTACACGCTATTCATACATCGGTGTCCGTTAAAATTTAAAGTTTCCACTATTGCCACGACAATCACGCGAAGGACAGGTGATTTTGTCATGCTTGGACACNGAAGTATTTTAAAACCATTATTTAAAACGTATTCAGGTATTTAAAAAATCCCATAAATTTCCAAAACTAACGTAAGCCATGGTCTCACGTGCTGCCTTTGTAAATTATGAGCTTGTTTTCAAACGGAGCAGTTGGCTACACTGACAAACGCACTGATTTATTACACGCTATTCATACATCGGTGCCCGTTAAAATTTAAAGTTTCCACTATTGCCACGACAATCACGCGAAGGACAGGTGATTTTGTCATGCTTGGACACNCCCGTTAAAATTTAAAGTTTCCACTATTGCCACGACAATCACGCGAAGGACAGGTGATTTTGTCATGCTTGGACACTGGCCAAACGTTTAAAATATCTGGGTGACTCGAAGGCGAAAATGTTTGTATCCGAGGTCGCAATTTATTTTCCGTATAATCACCTCCACACCTTATCAAAACTTTAAACCTTTTTTAACACCGTACATAACTTCGATATATTATATTTCAAGTTGATATTTGTGTTCTCTTGTTTCTTGTTATGACAATTTTCGTAGAACTTTTTATACACTCACAATGTCTTAACAAAAAGGACCTATCTCAGCCTTAGAGGGGGGAGGGGGGTGAAGATATTTTTATATAGTGTTCTGCACTTTTAATATGAGTCAATTATCATTAATAAATGAAATGATGAAGTAAAGTCGGTTATAACTGTTATCCCCTGATAAGTGATTACATTTTAAATGACTCTGAAAAATTTACTTGCCTCTAGCTGCATGTATTTCAACGGATACACTCCGTGGAGGATAAATAAGGTATAATGTGCGTCGTATGTGCGCAGTATCCAATCCCCGTGTCGCAATATTGGACTGCTTTTCTGGCAATACGACTTTCATAAACGACGTGGATAGAATTCAAGATAAGAACACTGCTTAAGTGCTTTTATATCTTAGTTTACTTCCTGTAACCAATTTTAATGCCATTAGATTAAATTCAATTTGTTAAGAATATTTTGTTCGTTTTGAAGGGCTTCTCTTTTAAAAATTTAGACAAACGAATACTTTGTGATGCAACNTTGTTAAGAATATTTTGTTCGTTTTGAAGGGCTTCTCTTTTAAAAATTTAGACAAACGAATACTTTGTGATGCAACTGTCGCACTGTCGCAAGAGAGTTGTCACCAAAACGTTAATTTTCTTCACTTATTTCCGCGTTAGGTACTATCATTGTATCGGTCGATCATCCTTCGTTAAGAGTAGTCGGGTTTTGCAGCTATCAGTAGCAACGTTTGAGAATTATGTATATCTGTGTACCTAGGGCCTTTTTTTATTTTTTTTATTATTATTATTAGTCAGTTCGACGTCTACGACCTGACGCTAGCAAACTCGCACGTCAACAGAGAAGAGTGCGGANTTGTTAAGAATATTTTGTTCGTTTTGAAGGGCTTCTCTTTTAAAAATTTAGACAAACGAATACTTTGTGATGCAACCGTCGCACTGTCGCAAGAGAGTTGTCACCAAAACGTTAATTTTATTCACTTATTTCCGCGTTAGGTACTATCATTGTATCGGTCGATCATCCTTCGTTAAGAGTAGTCGGATTTTGCTGCTATCAGTAGCAACGTTTGAGAATTATGTATATCTGTGTACCTAGGGCCTTTTTTTAAATTTTTTTTTAATTATTATTATTAGTCAGTTCGACGTCTACGACCTGACGCTAGCAAACTCGCACGTCAACAGAGAAGAGTGCGGAAGCATTTATTTACAAGTACGCGAATCGCATTTGGTGATCCCTACTGCTAATACTTTTGCTTCCATACATAAACAGATTTTGCTGCTTCACCATACCTCGTAATATTAGTTGGTCACTGAAGATGATGTTCGTATATAGTGCATCCAGCGAACCATTCAGCATGTTTCTGTGAGTGAGTTGTATTGACCTTTTTGGCAACATTTTTGCATATTTTGGTAGTATACATGAGATACTATTTTGTTTCTCCTAAGCCATATGCAAGTAGTCCTCGATTTGGAACACTTTTGAAATCAACATTTAAAAAATGTACTACCCGTACCTGCGTGTATTTTAACGGGTTCACTGATCGGTGATTGACATACGGCCAGTAAAGTTGGCAATGACGAAAAAAAAGGGGAGGGGAGGAAAGTACATAGATCAATGTCTTAACGTTGGATTTTAAATGTTGGGTAAGCATCTGTGAGTATTAAAAATTACTTATTTTGCTTTGTGTTTATTTTATGTATATAACTGTAAGGGTGAGCATCTTTACAAAGTATGTACTTATATGATAATTTTACAATTTCACTTGATCGACGCATGAAAAAAAGAGATCGGGCCCATGCCAATGTTAATTTTACATATGGTGGAAGAATATACAAAGTAGATCTTTACAAGGGCTCTCAAAAGTGCTCAATTCAACCTGAACAGCCCATGCAATACAGAGCGTTTTCAATCGCAAGTTTACACTAAAATACCTCTATTGCGTCGGAGGATTGTGAGCGATTTATCACTTGCTTCAGGCATGACAGGTTTACTCTGACACCGGGCAGGAAACACAGTTGACAGCGACTGCACATCGAAAGCGGAGGGCGATACAGGAAATCGAGGCCGTTTCAAGAGAATTAAAAATTCTTCGTAAACACGTTACCAACCAAAGGAGCACGAAACAGGCAGGCGTGCGCTCATAATGACGCCCAGTTCGAGAAGAAACGAGACCGGGCGGGGAAACCTTGGACGCAGTTTGGCCTCGGGGCTCATTCCGTACGTGCGGCACGGGGTTTCCGGAAAAAAACGGAGCCGATTCGGGAAAATTATGGAAGTAATGATCGGGAAAGCGAGAGTCGTGGGCTGCCGCAGCTACCAAAGTCATTGCGTGTACAAGCTGCTCACTGTAAACTGAACATCTTTCAAAGCCCTATTGAANACTGCCGCAGCTACCAAAGTCATTGCGTGTACAAGCTGCTCACTGTAAACTGAACATCTTTCAAAGCCCTATTGAAGATCTTGTATTCATACTGTGTGTTTTTTTTTTCCATCGTATGTGAAATTAACACTTCATGGGTCTGCGTCGGTCAAGTTAAACTGCGAAATTATTAGAAAAGTAAAGATTTTAAAAATTTCTTTATTCTTAGACTGACATGCATGAAATAAAAAANTGACATGCATAAAATAAAAAAACAAGCAAAATTAGTTATTTCAGTATTCACAAATGTTTACTTGGTCCTTTTAATCAACGTTAAGAGATGGTAGTCCGGTCGTAATTTCTGTACATCCGTTTTTTGCGCGTTTACGCTTATCTCAGTAAATAAATGTCATGGAAATACGACACATTGCCAGGGAAAAAAAATTATGTAGGCCCGTATAGATTTGTTTTTAAGTTTATTCAAAGAAAAATTCGTGGAAACTCCACTGTTACAGATCTCATTTGCACAGGAAAGCGTAACAGCGGAAGCACTGCACGCAGGTCCAGCGCCTTGCACGTAAGATCGACGGGTCGCTGGTCGCGCGTGTTATTGTCGCCCTTATCGCTGTATCTCGAACGCGAAAAAAAAGAAAAAAAAAAATTCTTGGAGTCATGTATTTTTAAGACATGGAACTACTTTCCGTCCGTCGTTACCAACTTAACTGGGTGGGGGGCCACGGTGGCTGAGCGGTTAGACTGCTCGCCTCCGATCAAGGTGAACCGGGTTCAATATCCGGCTGGTTCACTCCAGATTTTCGCGAATGGGAATGGTGCCAGATGATGATGCTGGTTGGAAGGTTTTCTCGGGGATCTCCCATTTCCCCCGCCCTTTCAAACCGGCGCTGCTCCATACTCGCCTCACTTCGCCCTCGTCGGCTCTCAAGACCTCGCTGTTAAGAGCCGTCCAAATATCTCCACTCATGCTAGTCAGTGTGCCCGTAAAAATATTTGCAGATGGGGGAAGTGACACTGTTCAAAGATTGACTCCGCAAGTGGTCAGATAACAGTGAACGGCCTATACGTGCGTTGCGTACCCACAGTAATAAAACTTGTAATGGGGGGGAGGAGGTTGGAAATAATAGTGGCAGTAATAAGGAAGGTTCCGTGACTGTTGCATTGCGAGAGCGCTGTAGGCAAGTCTCAGGAGTGTGTGTTGCCGGCACACCCGGCGGGCCAGCACGCTAACGCTCGTGTTTGTCCGAGGGGCAGAAGGCAGTCACCTCGGAGGGCATTGCCTTCCCCTTATCCCCCGCTCTCTACCGGTGCGTAAAAACATAGACTAAAGGTGTGGTAGACCGCTTATTCGTCTTCTGCGCATGTACCCAACATTAACCTACGCTAAAGGAACACAACTGCCAAAGTCGCATGGTCAAGAATGTTGAAGGTGTTTGTTTGTATCTTAGTTTTTAATTGACAAGAACTATTGTATGAATAAAATACTTTTACCAATTTGAATTTAATCAAACTGCATTACGAATTGGTTAGAGGAAGAATACATACATTTGTTTATAAATCAGTTTTCTAACCTAAAATCCAAACAACTGTTTTTTTTTCGCTTGACGTGTTGACAGAAAACCAGTTCAATGTTGAGACACGGAGATTGGTTGTGCGCAGCCAGCGAGGTTGGTCTACCTAATCTTCAGTCAATGGGTTAAAACAACAGCAAATACGCTCTGTAATCCATTCACGGTTACTTCCGACTCTTCTGAAGCCCTGCTTAAGTTATACTTCCAGGATATTCCTCTGCCTCATACAAACAAAGCTTAATCTAGTCTAGAAAATTACACCAAAAGGACAGCGCACCGAATTCGTGCGCACTCAGTGTAATACAATTTCGCATAAGAACTATTTCTTACTAGGCATTACCCACACGCCTATTTTCTCCCTATTTTAAATAATATAAATTAAATATTTGAGTTTACAAATTAAATAAAAGTAAAATTTTAGTTTTTTAAATTAACACAAGTATGAAACGCTTGTGATATATTGCATATTTAGGAAACAACCAAGCATGTCATATATGGGTGATTTTTCAAAGGTTTGATTCAAAAAGTGTGAAGAAATCGCGAATAGACAAGATACTAGCACCGAAGAGCTGTATACTAACAAGAAGGCATTNCCACACGCCTATTTTCTCCCTATTTTAAATAATATAAATTAAATATTTGAGTTTACAAATTAAATAAAAGTAAAATATTAGTTTTTTAAATTAACACAAGTATGAAACGCTTGTGGTATATTGCATATTTAGGAAACAACCAAACACGTGATACGTAAGGGTGATTTTTCAAAGGTTATATTCAAAAAGTGTGAAGAAATCGCGAATAGACAAGATACTAGCACCGAAGAGCTGTATACTAACAAGAAGGCATTCAAAAGTATAGGGCCGCGTTGGTGTAGTGATCAGACTACTCGCCTCCCGTTAAGGCGAACCAGGTTCGATTCCCAGCGGGGCCCCTCCCAGATTCTCGCACGTAGGAATCGTGCCAGATGATTCCGCTGGTCGGCGGGGCTTCTCGGGAGCCTACCGTTTCCTCCCGTCCCTGCATTCCAGCACCGCTCCTTACCCACCTCACTGCTCTCATAGACTGCCAAAACCTCGATGTTAAAAGAAGAATGCATATATTTTATAGCTCTGTATTTTTTTTTATTTACTTGTTAATTGTTTTAAAAAATAATTACTAAGTCTACTTTTAGTTAAAAATTTAAGAGAGTTTCAGTTTTGGATGCTTTAGAAACCGCATTTTGCAAGGCTTTCCTTTGTCAAGTAGGCAAATAATAATATTTATTGCAATTCTATGTAAGAAAATATTGGTGAAATATTATAATTTATTTAATAATTTACTTTATGATAATTTATTTCAGTTATTAAAATGATAACTTTCGTGTTTGAAATGGATAAGCATAAAATAAATTAACTAAAATATTATTTTCAATTTTTTAATTTTATAACCATAGTAATTATTACGATCTCTTACTTAACGAATTCCCTTTTGTTTGCGCTTGTTTTTTTTTTTTCCAACAAATCCGTGCTTTAAAAAAAATTATATTTTGTACTGCATGATTACAGTGTATTTGCGTTACAATTTGTTCAANCAACAAATCCGTGCTTTAAAAAAAATTATATTTTGTACTGCATGATTACAGTGTATTTGCGTTACAATTTGTTCAAAAGTAGTGTGGTAAGGTATCGAAGCGTTTATTTAGGTAAACAGTGTGCTGACGTTAGTCGAAGTCTAGGAAGAAAAGAAGTTCTTCGTTGGAAGACGGGGACTGACATGCGCTGTCTACCCCATATTCACTCACTGATTACAAATGCAATGACAGTACCACAACAGTCAGTCATTTTGGTCCAGCTTTACAATACATGGAACCAACAATCCATACTACCTCTGTGTCTGTACTGACAGTGTATATGGGATAAGAGAGAGTAAATAAACATTGGTTTCAAAAATGTTTTTTTTTCTCATGCCACTTCCTAACTTTAGTAGATATCAAAACTTTGTAATTAATGGAAATCACTGGGACATATCGCACTCTGAATGCAAGACCATCATAACTCAAATTATTTTAGGGTTTTTTTTTGTGTCGGAAGGTGGATAATTTTTNCGCACTCTGAATGCAAGACCATCATAACTCAAATTATTTTAGGGTTTTTTTTTGTGTCGGAAGGTGGATAATTTTTAATTCGCATACTTTGCAATGGAATACTGTCATAATGTTCTGTTTAATTTTACTGGACGTGCGAAAGATTAATGGGCGTTGCACTTCGAAAAACACATTTAATAAGCAAACATTAGCATTTCATACAAAAGGATTGAATGGTGGACTGTTATGTATTAACACAGTTACAGTATGTACTTAAAATTTCAATTATTTTGCTTTTATTTTTTGTATGCAAGTAATTTTTTGTTACGATATAGTCCATTCATGGTTACTTCTAACTTTCCTGAAGCCCTGCTAAAGTTCTACTTTCAGGATATTCCTCTGTCTCCTGAAAACAAAGCTTTACTACGGCTATGAAATTACGCCAAAAGGACGACGCTCCACATTCGTGGGTGATCAGTGTAATAATATGTTGCATAAGAACGATTTCTTACTAGGCATTACCAAAATGCCTATTTTAACACTGTTTTTATTCATATATTAAAATGTATATGTAAAATATAAGTAAATGTTCAATTTAATCAAAAATGAAGTACGTTTATGTTAACACTAGTATAAAACGCTTATGATACGTGACATATTTACGAAACATAAGCACCTCATTCATGGGGTGATTTTCCAAAGGTTTGATTCAGTAAGCGCGAAACCGCGAATAGACTTAAGTTTCGCGTTCAGTTGCGACGTGCGCTGCTTCCAGTGGCTAACCGGTGTCTACCACGGAGTGTTTCCCGTCAGGAATACGCAAGCTGTCCAGTATTAGTGTGTATTGTATCTGACCGGAGTGTACGTTGCGCTACGGTGCGCCTCGTCACAGCTGGAATTAGCATGTGAAAAGAATGGGGTAGGGGGGGAAAGAAGGACCCCCCTNGGGGAGAAGAGCTTCAACCCCTCTTGCACCGCGTGGTCATCAAACCCCCTTGGCTCCCGCCGAGGGGGTCGTGCAAGCCGACACAGTTCCCTGCGTCGTTCGAAATCTTCTTCTGCCGAATGCGCTTGGCTTGCTATATATATAGTACAGTATAGTCTGTTCGTGACGTCTTCGCCCTTTCTGAATCAAACCTTTGGAAAATCCTCATGTATGAAAAATGCCTTAATTTTTTCCCCTAAATAATGACATATATCACAAGTGTAATAACTTTATGTTAACTTAAAAAGCTCTTAATTTTGGCGAAATCAAACTTTTGCTTATATTATATCTACAAATTGTATTTCATTTACAATTAATACGAACAAAAAACAGAGAGAAAATATGTTTGCTTGAAATACGTATCAAAAAAATTCTCGGGTGAAAATATTATTAAACTGACTGCGCACAAATACAATGCGTTGTCCCTTTGGTGTAATTTCCTTGACGTAGTTAAGCTTTGTTTGCATTAGGCGGAGGGATATTCTGAAAGTAGCACTTTAGTAGGGCTTCAGAAAAGTTTGGAAGTAACCGTTGAGTGGACTATACATTATGATGACAAGGCGTCTTGCTTGTCGCAGGGCAGTCCTTTGTTCTAAAGCGTTGTCCTGCGGAATACGAAATGTCAGATAAAGTAATGAAATGTCCTTCTTTAGCCTAGTGTCCTGCGAAAAGTCCCGTTTTTTTTACAATGAAACTTTATATTCTTTACACATGCAGTTAGTTTTATTAACATATTTTTACAAAATAACACTTTAATATGTGCCATTCATTGAAATGAAAAATGTATTTCACAGAAACATAAATATTAAATATTTATATTAGTGTGTTACCTTAAAATTAAACTGTAATAATGATTTTAATTTACATCCAGATACTTTTCGGGTATACTCTTGGCAATTATTCAATCATATTAGGTTGTATTTACATTACTGTCATACTTGAAGTTTAACCCAAACCCTTTTATAATAAATCTCATTTCTTACGTTAAGTGTCCTTCTTCATGTATTATTATATCTGGTCACCCTACTATACTTCCCCTTTGCAAGTGCGTGGAAGTCGTGACGTCACTATTTGGTGGTTATAATGCAAGCTTAGAGGACGAATTCACCATAAAATAGTCCCTTATGAATGTTCAACACACTGACAATTTTATTTCTCCAATATCTGCATATTCTGCTCGACAACCTCAAGTGAAACTCCGGGAAATAAGATGCCCAACAAAAGCCATGTCTCCGTCACTCCTTATCGAAGCAGCAACTTCAAGGACGTATATGCAGTTTGGACGAAATATGTACAAGCTGATTACATGCTAACTGAAGATATTTCTAACTACCTGTGGTTAGTAAAAATGGTGCACAGTAACAGCAAAACCACGCATGACAATGGATATAGCAGTGAAATCGATTAAATGTAGTGATGTAAAAGAAAGCACGTTAAAATACTTGTTAATTTTTCGGTGGTAGGAATAGGAGCATGTTGCGAAACGGACTACCCTGATGAACTCTCCATCCCTTACAGTATGGTAATGCATTATGTGTCACAGTGAAGGCAACTTTGAGCCCTCAGTCGCGATGTCTTTAGATAAATCTGTGGTGCAGTACATTATTTTTAGTTGTAATGGGAAATAACAGTCTGAAAATAAGAGGGAAATTACTTAAAAAAATGACACTAGTTAAAGGAATTTTCAAGTTATATCTATATCTTTTTTTTTCTTACAAATCTCAAAATGGAATGAAATTAATAAGTTTGGCCAGAGGTCAAAATAATCGTTCTTATTATTAGAATGCAATGAAGAATATTTCTTGGAAACATCTTGTGGTGTTCGACTGTATTTCATTTTTAACTTCCGAGACAAAGAAGTAAAATATTTACCGCAGATAAACAAGGAATCGGATTTCGAACAAATTGCAGTGCGCCACTCCTGTGAAAGTTCTTCGTATATTTTGCCGTGAGATCGGCGTCCGATTAGGATACCTTTCACCACACATTTGAACGGCTTGCTTGACATTTCTGCCACACTCACCGTAAATAAGTAGAGCGTCCAGTTTTTCCTCATTCGTGAACTTAATTGCGTACGTAAAGCCACGCATTGCAATAGCACTTACCATAACAGATTATGGAGACTGCTCGAAGCGGTCCGGCCAGGATGAGTCACGTTGCGTGTTGCTTGCTTACAGCTGTGAGTATAGGTCGACTGCCCCATGCTACCGGCCCACTTAACTTAATCATGTTTTAGCTTTGCTTCTTGGCGTTTCTGTGCTACTTTCCATTGCATATGCTATATCATTGAATTACTATTTGCACCTACTTTCAGATGCCGTTGAAATAAACGTATGTTTCAAGGGGAAAAACCAAATGTGGTTTACTTATTTCTGTCCATACACGTGTTACGAATAGTCACTTTGCGGAAAATTACTTACCCTCGTACGTAATTTCATTTAGCGGAAACCTCATTTCGTGATCTGCAACCGTTCCAGAAAATGGGGGGGGGGGAGTACACGTTAGGTGAACCGCCTGTGTATGCAAATATATGCAAATATTTCTGGATGACAGAATAAAGACCTGTTATTATGCAAAACTCAAGTGTTTTTGGGGGTATATAAATCTCTGCAGTGGCTAACGCATAAGTTAACTGTTCATTCAATTATTTGCTCCCACTTCAGGAATCATAAAAAAAAACACTATAAATGTTTTTCCAACAAACATTATTGTGTGTGTGTGCGCGCGCGCGCGTGTTAAGTTGCTATTTATCAATGTTGGCAGTTAATTCTGTTCGACTGTTCTTGTTCATTAATACAAATATATTAGGAATTTGAAACTCGGTAGCACAGTTCTCGTCAGACCTCGCCGTAAGTACTTTATTACTGTCGTCCGTAAGTAAGAAGCAGTCCTCGGCCTCGGCGTGAATGAAACTAAGAGCAGTTCTATTCACCCGCCATTTGTATAAGTTTAGCTGTAAGGTGCTGTCATCAGTTTGCTAAATTCATGTGCCAACGTTTTTTTATTTTATTTTAAGCAACGCAGTTGTTTTTCTTGTAAGTGTTAAAATGTTACAGATCTGCAAAAATATTTCGGGGGAGCAAAACAATTTTTTTTTCTCATCCAAAAGTAACTTTACTCACAATTTATTTTTACTCCGTTGGAATCGAGAACACGAAATAGAGTATTAAATGGTTTGTAGCCCACTTAGCACAACCATTCGAAGTAAAACACCGTACGAAATAAATTTTTGTTTAAATTGGTTCAGACGAATGTTTTCGTATTTTGAGGTTTATTTAAAACCTAATAGAACTTTTTTCTCGTAAGTACTTAAAACATACTTTCATGGTCTTAAAAAAAATATGGTTGAGAAATAGGTTCTGCGAAATGTTCGGTTGCAGTAAAAATATTCCTCTGTATTTGATTCAAACTAACAAGAGGTCATTGATGATCTTGTGGACCCTGCAAATTAATGGTTTCCTGCAAATTAATGGTTTTGGCACGAAAGATATTTTAAGGTATATTTAAAAAAGAAATACATTAAGTGAACGACGCATTTTTCTTAGTGATGGTACGTGTGGTATGAGGTCAATCATGTTTGAAAAGTATACGCAAAATCCTTATATCCAGGTTCAGGTGCCGAAGAAGACTTTTCGTAGTTCGTAGCGATTGATTTGCCCATCGTTACCTCTTGGCTATCAAGCAAACTTCCAAGAATAAAATTGTGGCTGTGAATTCAGCTTTATTTACCCAGTGATACATTAATCGGAAAACGAGTGGTGAGGCGTTTCTAAGAATCCGGAAACGAAAGCGAGTTTCAGTTCACGTTCCTCATCACGCATTCCTCGAACCACTTCAGAAAGAAAACATAAACATCGCGTAATATAATTTAACACTGTCGTAACCTGAGCAAACTGCATTGTCTTTAGAGCATGAACATCCATTTTAAAGTCTTTATGCAGAGTAAAATGGCTCTAAACTTGGAAGCGACTTTGGCAGTATTCTATCGTTTGCAATCGTCAAGGCTATTGTACTCGAAAAAAATAATCCGTCGTTAGTCGATCGCACATGAATATTTATTGTCGGAGATAGCCACCGCCTAGGCGAGTAAATAAATCTCACTAAAAGAGAAACAGAGTGAGATGGATTTTCCGAAAGGCATATCAAAACCACTTCTTCAGGTTAGGCAAGACTGCAACTATAATAGCTACACTGGCATTCTTGAAGCAGAAGGCTCTTCGGAAAATACAGCGGTGTGTCGACGATTAAAATTTTTAAGGCATGGTAATAGCACAAATTTTATGTTTACGCGTGGCACTTTTATGTGTTTAGTACTGTATATCGGAACTGCTAAGAAGTTTGCTCAAGTGCTAGCTAAACGTCTTCTTCCGCAGACAGCAGCCAACGACGGAACGGAAAGCTACGTGAATGAGCGCGCAGAACGCTGAGAATTGCAGCGTGCGCTTGGAAGCCCATTTAGTAAAATAAAAAATTAAAAGATCTCGTCTATTCATTACTCTCGTAGCGCCACGGGGATGATCTGAGATGCGAGGTCGTAGTCGCCGGAGATGGGCTGTGGCGTCGAGTAGTCTTGGGTAACCGGTCTTGGCACAATGCCGCGGAGAGGCATCGGAATAATTGGAGGCCCGTGAGGTAACGGTTTGTGGGATGGACTGCATTACAGCGCGCTGGATTGGCCCAGACTCTGAAGCCAATGAAGGATTAACAGGGTAACTCAGTCTCTGAGGGCCTGGGTTCGAGATCGAGGTAGGAGAGTGGCATTTAGTGGATCATTGCAACCCGACTGTACTTCATGTTGAACTCGTCAAAGTTGCGTATGAAAGAATAGTGTATACATTTTGTAGCATGTAAAATACTTGGCTATAGTTTACTTACTTAAATTATTAAAAAGCATATATATATATATATATATATACATACATGATTCTACTTTAAATTCAAATCTAACCGTACTTCCATTTTACATGCTTCAAAAACATTTTGCTAAAAATAATCATCAAGGAATATCACCATATTAATTGCTTTGCATATAATAAAAATTATGAATAATGTTTAGCAATATTTTTAATAGTGGATTTTATGCATTGTCCATTTCAGACACGAAAGATGTAATTTTTATTACAGAAATAAAAGTACATACACTTTATCAACATTAATTAACTTAAGTACCAATATTTCCTTACACTTGACCAAGGTTTCCTTGCAAAATGTGCTTTCCGAAGTATCAAAACTGAAAATGCGCTTAAATATCGACAAAAAACATTTTAACTAACCGAGTTTTAATGGCATTGAAATAAGTAATTTCTGGCTAAATATTTTACAGTTTTACAAAATATATGCATGTTTTATTTTTGTGTACAACTACGAAGTTAGTATAACAAAAATTAGAGATGATCAAAAGTCCACACCAGCCATCACATAAACTCCAGGTATTTTGGTTTCTGTGTTCTACCCTACCACTGACCTATTCGTCCTACACCGCACTGGGCCATAAATGCTGCAAACGTTCACTACTGGCTGGCTCCAGCATCCTTAAAAGGATATAAATATTTATGTTCAGTTCAGTCACAGAGTAGATAAGTACACAGAGACGAAATGGCGTGGTGGTGCCTTTGATGTGGGCGTACCCAACTCTTACTGGCTTTACGAAGCTCTGGGAACGGGTCTTTGAGTCTGATCGGCCACTGCGCGCTGCGGAGATATATCTCTATAATGGTTGTACTGCCGGCTGGCGAGAAGGTTACCAGCGGGCTGAACACCAACTCTCCGGCAGCCATCGCTATGCTTCGGAAATATAACCAAACAAAAAGCGAATATATAGTCCATTCACGGTTACTTCCAACTTTTCTGAAGCCCTGCTAAAGTTCTAATTCCAGGATATTACTCCACCTCGTGCAAACAAAGCTTAACGAAATACTATAAGAAATTACACCAAAGGGACAGCGCACCGGATTCGTGCGCAGTCAGTGTAATGTTATTTTGCATAAGAACTATTTCTTACCAGGCATTACCAACACGCCTATTTTTTCCCCTGTTTTATTTATATTAATTATAAATGAAATATTATAACTTATAAATAGAATATAAGTAAACGTTCATTTTAAGAAGAAATAAGGTGCCTCTATATTAATACAAGTATGAAACGCATGTAATAAATGACATAATTAGGAGACAACCAATCACGTCGTACATGGGGTGATTTTTCAAAGGTTCTATTTTCAAAAAGGGTGAAGAAACTGCGAACAGACTATAGATTACGAACTGCACTGTGGTACGCGATTCGTTAAACTTCTGAGGATATCGAAATTCTTTGACGTCACAGAACAAACGAATACGCAGATAATTGTTACATAGATTTTATTTAGTAATTGTGTCCAGGCCGACGTAAACACCTACCAAAAATTATAAGTTTAATTAAAAAAAAAGCCACTATAAATAACTTGTGCGACATTTTCGTTAAATATTTATATTTGTGATTTATAAAATTACAGCTCGCCGAGCGCAACGTCTGCTGGCGAAGAAATATACACATGCGACATCTATCGAGTGTAAAAGTAAACTCATGCTGCCAGTAACCACCAAACAATAACCTACAAAGACGGTTTCAACTATATATATATATATATCCTCCGAATGACTCGGAGTGTTTGACATATATGAAAATGTGTTTTGTTTATTTCTTGGTCAATTAGCATTTCGCACAAAGTCTAATTTCACCCCTTCACGGACAATCGTGCTCATGGTGAATAACGCACCACAGCTGCGATGCTGGCCGCACAAAACGTAGTTTCGTACTCACATCTCTTGCGATGTTTACCTCTGCGACGTCATCAAACTCCGACATTTACGGTACAGTTACGAAACACAAGACGTCCATACTCAGGCCGTGTTCGAATTGACCATTTGGTATTTTAGGGTTTTAGTGTTAGTTGCGTTCGATTCGGACGCCGTATACATTCAATTGTTAAAAAATGGTTGCGATTTGGTAATTTGGTATTTTTAAATACTTAACTACCAAGTACGTCATCATTTTAGTTGACTAATTCTGGTATTTTTAAATACTTAACTACCAAGTACGTCATCATTTTAGTTTACTAATTCTGGTATTTTTAAATACTTAACTACCAAGTAAGTCATCATTTTAGTTGAATAATTCACGTTTTAGTAAACTAAAAGTGCCAGTGGGACACGGCGTCAGCTAGCTTCAAAGTGCGCTACACACCCACCCAATCGCTTCTCAGCGAACCGAATATTGCGATATGTGATGTCCGTAATCAGCCAGCAGGCTGTGTGTGATAGCTAGAAAGATGTTCGGACATTTTGTTTGGAGCGTGCGGCTGGAGTTCGGGTTTAAGAGTGGCTATTCCGCCTCTGCATTCATTCTTTAGGGGTGTGTTTATGCAAAAATTACATTTATGCAAGAAAATTAATGTATCTCTGTGCCACTTCGGCTTTTAAGGGTAGAGAAAGTTTCTACCTGCAGTTTATTGGACTACACCCAGGCATAGTCCTCGGCGGGTTAAGGTTTTTAACAGTAAAAAAAAACTGCAACCAGAGATACTTGATCCCATACCGTATTCTTCTTCTGGTAGATTGCTGGCGATTGTTCCTGTAACACTACTCGAACGTGAAATGATGGCCCAGAGAAAAAAAAAATTAGTGCAAGTCCGTTGTTTCCGACAGGTAGTGGAGAGGCTAGGGTGTCCGAAACACGTGGCGAGCTCGCGGACGGGATGAAGTCATCGCCCCCCGGAGGTAGACAATGACGAGAGCTTGCAACAATGTGGCCGGCGAAGAGGCCGACGCCGACCTTTCTTCGCCGCGTTTGCCGGCAGAACGCCTCGCTGCCGAGAGGATGCAGAATCCCGGAGCTCCCCGCCGTGGTAACCCGATCCAGCATCCCGCTGGGGAGTTGGGCCCTCGTCCCTGTACCATCTCCTCTTCAGACCCGCCACACTTCAACACCTTCGCATTTTGGAGAAAACAACGCGGTACCTGGGGGGCCGCGACGGGGCAAGGCGTCGAAAGGCAAATTAAGTTCCCCCGAGCTGCCGGCAGGATAGGGCTGTCACATGAGTCATCCCTTAGTAGCTCAAAGGACGTCTGCCTTTCTCCAGTCCACACAAAGTCTTCATCATTCCTGGTTAGTTCGGTCAGAGGCTGAGCTAGCTTTGCGGTGAACCTCCGTAGTAACCAACTAGCACTAGGAACTGTCTAACTTCGTCTTGATTGAAGTTACTCACTACGTGTGTCAGTATTAGAGGCCGGGAAATTTCGCGAATTCATTTGAAGACAAGTTAAACTTCAATCATCTGAGCATTTGAGATTCTGCTTCTACTGCACTTCAGATTATTAGACATGCCCCGGACGGCTTTCGACCAATAACAAACCCACAAGGCAAAGGACCTAATCCCTTGCTGTAGGCTCTTCGCGGTAAAGTGGGAACTTCCAAAGGTCCTTCCAGCAGGCTAAATAACCCCAAACAATTATAATTAATTATGGCCTCAGGCGTTAACATTCGAGAGCTGAAAAATGTATAACACTGTGTTTATTAGTTGCGTGGTAATTTTTACATAAATAACTGGCGACATGATAGCTACAATTAAACTGAAAGGATCTTCTAAGCACGGCCTTTAAAGTGTTCATTTTACCGTGAACAGCCTACAGCATAGATGGCCTGGAGTTAAACTAGAGCAACGGCCAAAAACAACTAACTGAAGATCGAGTACTCAAATGTCTGTCGATTGTAGAGTGTTGCCGAATAAATCCTCGAAATTTCCGGTCTCTTATCGTTATGATGACGACAGCTAAAACAACAGTTACTCTTATGTGTCTTTATGTGCGTGGTATAAGAGGAACTGCGAAACGCGGGGGTTTTTTTTCCGGCAGCAGACTAAACACGCAAGATGCTGTGCGTCATTTTGACGCCTGACATCGGCCGATAACTTGCATGACACGTTTCAAAGACGCTTTTTGTCGACAACAGAAGCTCAAGGTTGAGAAATCTATATCTCGTAAAATGGTTACACAGGATAAACGACGTCATAATAGAGACGGGTGGAGAGGTTTGGACGGCTCGTATTATTGAGGTCTTGAGGGCAGACGAGGGTGAAGCGAGGTGAGTATGGAGCAGCGCAAGAATTAAAGGGCGCGGGAAACGGGAGATCCCCGAGAAAACCCACGACCAGCGGCATCGTCCGGCACGATTTCCACGTGCCAAAATCCGGGAGAGACCTCGCAGGGAATCGAACCAGGTTCGTGTTGGTGAGAGAGGAGTAGTCTGGCCACTACGTTGATGATGTGGTAGGGGAGGACGGAGAAGGTGGGTGTCCGAACCACGTGGCCACCTCGCAGATGCAGTCATCGCCCTCGGCTGTAGACAAAGACGAGCTTGCAAACAATGTTGCGCTGCGAAGAGACCGACGCCTACCTTTCTTCGTCGCGTTTTCCGGCAGAACGCCTCGCTACCGAGAGCAAGCAGACCTGAAGGTCCCCGCCGAGGTAACGCGATCCAGCATCCCGCTGGGAGTTCCTTCCTCCCTTACACGCCAGAGGTAGAACGTGCGTCTCCCCTTCCCTCGATTGTCTTCACGTGTCGTGAGGTACTCTTCTCGTGCTCCACACTTCAACACCTTCGCACGTCGGAGAAAACAACGCTCTACCTGAGGGCCGCGACTTGCAGGAATACACCGGGGATCAGTGTTGCCAGACCGGACCGTTCCTATTGCACAAACACGTATACTGAATTAGACAAAAGTACACATTCACCATTACAAAAATAATAAATTTGGGTCGTGGTTAACTTTACCATGGTAGGAACAGTGGCTAGGTTCCCCCATTATAAAATCATGCATTTCAAGATCCAAAATCTTGCTGTTTGTCTACACATGTAATGCTGAAATATATTCCTCGACAATTGCCAGAAACCATCAATTGAAAGCGATGTAAGCACAAATGGTTAAGAGGGTGTGTCAACTATAAGAAAAAAATACTCATCGCACCTATATTATAAGAAGTAATTAAATTTGTGATAACTGCTGAATTACACAAAATTACACTCAAAAGAAATTCCACGAAATGTGCACACACTTTTTGAAATTACACACATTTTGTGTAATTAGACACAAATTGGCAACGCTGCTGGTGGTTTTGAAAGGAGGGTTGCATCTTTTCCCCACCAGAGTGGCGTTTTCCCCACCACTCTGGTTAAGCCAGCGGCACCCACCACAAAGGATACGTAAGATCCCGCCCCTCTCTGCTAGTATTTCTATACCCACCAATAAAGAGCACGGTTCCTACCTATCTGTCTCCTGTAGCATTTTATATTAATGCATGTAATAATTTTAAAATATTTCCTTCGAAAGGGTTTTTACGGTGCCAATGGCGGTTTTTCCCTTTTTCTTCTTAGTTATAGGTTAACTATAGGTACACCTAGGGGTGTGGTCATGGCCCCAAACGCTCTCTGCCGCGATGCATGCCCCCTTGCATAGATACCCTCCCCTATAGGCCTAATATGTTCAGTCCTGAGACGTATCTAGCTCCCGTCCCAACCCGCAACGTGCATGTGTCAGGGCTCCGAAAGAGCAACAA
>NQII01000990.1:804839-1105984 GCA_002778355.1 Clitarchus hookeri | reverse complement strand
AAAAAAAAAAAAAAAAAGAATAAACACACACTGCAAAATCTTGCTAAAACACTGTAACACAGTGTTGCCCAACAAAATTATCAGTAATCTGTGAATATATTTTGCTGGAACACTGCTCATGTTACTGTTACATCACTTTAAGTAGGGTTTTAACCTGTGAAGAGATTGATCTCTACCAAACTACAAGATACAGATAACTTATTTTTGAATAAACACATATGACCTTGGCCAACACCATATTAGAAAACATTTCCTGCTACATCTTGTGGTTTATCTTCCCAGAAACCCAGAAAAGACCATCCAAACACCCAACAATGCACAAATTATGATGACACCACTGTTTACGTCAGATCAAAACCCACTCTACAAATTTTTATAAGCAACAAAACTAAGAAGTTATGTGCTTGGAGCAATTCTCCTGGGCGCAAAAGTAATACTTGGCACACAGAATTTTCAGTCTTAACTATAAGTCACATAAAAAGATACTAATAAATACATTTTAAGAAAGTAAGAGATATTACTTTTGTCATGAGAAGTTTGAATACTGATACTGAGACAGATGTGTATCACTTAGCAATAAAAGATGACTAAAGTGATGTAGTTGTCAGAACACTGGCCTCCCACCATGACAAACTAGGTTCATATCCCAGTGAATTCAGACAGAGATATTTGCACATGGGAAATGTGATGGATAGTGCCACTGGCCAGTTTGTTTTCACACATTACAGTAGAAGACCATTATACTGCGGATTTGGGTATATAGCAGGGCAATTTATGTCCCCCGGCAACAATAAATAAATAAATAAGCGGAAAGCATATGGTCAGGTAGGCATGCGGTCGGCTGGCGGGTGGTCGAGCAGGCGGGTGGTCGTGAGTTGGTGAAGGTTTGGAATGGAGGGGGTGGAGGGAGCGGTTGCACTTTCTTCCTCACAATTAACGCAGAAATTAGCAGTTGTTAACTGTGATTTATTGCAGCCAATATTGTTAGTTTTTCCATGTTCAGTTTAATTTGCGTGGTGCGATGCCGCAGAAAAGAAAGGCTTATTCTGTAGGTGATAAACTAAAAATAATTCATCGTATGAAAAAAGGAGAGACTAAAGCAAGTTTATCGCGTGAGTGCAGTATCCCTGAAGGAACGATCAAAGGGTGGGTGTAAGAGGAACATAAACTAAGAAGTTTTGTGGATGTTTTGGAAAGTGATGTAGGGCTGCAACGGAAAAAAACCATGCTAGGAGAAGACAGCAAACTGGATGAGTGTCTTTACAGGTGGTTTTTAATAAAACAAAGTGAAGGTGTACCATTATATGGACCTATTTTGAAGGCGCAAGCTGTGAAATTCCACAACGATTTGCATGGCAACAGTGTCTTCAAAGCTTCAGACGGGTGGTTTTCGCGATTGAAAACTTTCCACGGAATAAGTCAAGCAAGCATCGAAGGTGAAGCACGATCTTGTGACGCTTTGTCTGCAACACTCTTTCCTGCAGAACTGCAAAAAGTAATGAGTGATGAAAATTTGACTGATGATATAACTGTGACGAAACTGCTTTATATTTTCGGCTGCTTCCTACAAAATATCTAGATGTCCAAAATTCCAAAAAAATGTATGGATTTAAACAGAACAAGGATAGAGTTACTCTTCTTTTTGCAACCAACAAATCAGGCAGTCACAAACTTAAACTACTCTGTGTTGGAAAAAGTCGAAGTCCAAGATGCTTCAAGCATGTAAACATGAAGTCGTTGCCTGTTGCATACATGCGCACAAAAAATACCTGGATGACTGGTGAAATATTTTCCAAGTGGCCCAATGAAGGTTTTGTTCAGTCAGTGAGAAGCCACCTGCGGTCACTTAAGCTAGAAGAAAAAGCTTTATTGATACTTTACCATTGTCCAGCACATTCATCAGCTGATTTACTGCAATCTAGGGATGGAAAAATAAAAGTTATGTTTTTGCCAAAAAAATACTACAGCACTGATCCAGCCGCTAGACCAGGGTATTATAAAAGCATTCAAAGCACACTACCACTGAGAACTGCTAAGCGCAATAGTAAACACTGATGATGAACTTGAGGTTTACTTAAAATCACTCAACCTCAAGAGAGATATGTATTCCGTAGGACTAGCGTGGGAAAGTGTGAGTCAGGCAACCATCCAGCATTGTTGGAAAAATTGTTCTTTTGCCATTAGCGAGAGGAATAACTCTGAGGGTGATGAAACCTTGCTGGGATTTGCTGAACAAAATGTACAGTCTGCACATCGTATTGTAGACATCAGCATGACTTTGCAAGACCTGGTGAGCTGGGCTGACTGTGACAGTAGTGAGCCTGTTTCAGAGACTGTTGACGAGCAAGACGTTATCGCTGCCATACGGAACAATAATGATGATGATGACGACGATGAATGTGAAAGTGAAGGGGAAGAAATGGAAGCATGAATCAAGTAATCCACAATATTAATGAAGTCGTGTCATGGTTGGAAAGACAAAGCGAACCCAATCATGTTCACTAACTTCACCTAGCGAACATTAAACAATATGCGGAACAGAAACACACTCCATTAATTAGCCAAACAAAAATTTCAGAATTTTTTAAAACAAAATAAAAATAGATTTTAATGATTGTTATGTAACTTATTCTGATATGAAAAGGTTTATAAGGTTTAAATTGACTGTAAAACTTCTGTATAAATGTTATGTTGTCAACTTAACTGAAGAAATAATATAGGATAAGTTAATTTTTGTAGAGTTCATAATGGTTATCCAGTGATTTTGTTTGTTTTAAAATTACATAGAGTAAAGCAGCTATTGCCCTGTTTTTAATCTTTGACAGAAGAATTCCTGGTGGTCCTTTTTTTATGTGAACCTATTATACCTTTTTGGGGTAGTAAACTGGTCTAAAAAAATGTTATTGTAACGGGCCAGCTTCCTTTTCATCTTTATCATGGTGTTCGATCAATATAGGTGAAGGCCTGGCCGTATTCCTAGCCGAATATCAGACTTGCAAGTGTCCTGCTGTCACACATTTACTGGCAGTTACAAGTTAACATTAAACATGCGTGAGTTGTATCATTTAACCCTTTAAGCAACTAGTACAATTATTCGATGCCAAAACCTTTAAATAAAGTAAGTCAAAAGTTGCTGGAATACTGTCGTAAAAGGCGACAAAGATGTCTATTGTAACCCGTAATTCAAAAAGGCCTTCCTTTGCATGACACAAATAATTCACTCATTTTGTTTTTATTTTAATTTGTAAAATGAGTTACACGAGCAAGGGACATGTTGCACAACACGTGATAGAGTGAAAGATCCCACTTGCACTGCAGTGCGAGCATGTATTAGAACTTTGCTTAGTTTCATTTGGCCGTGAGCTTCCTTTCTCCTCACTTCCGCCCAAACCAAGCATGCGGGATGGGGGGAAAGGGAGAAGGGGAGAAACACCCACCTCCTTAAACATCCCCCCCTTCCTCACAAACACAAACACACAGCAAACACAGCCGTTGGTGGAATAAGTACATCCTTTGCCTGGAAAGGGGAGTATTTGAAGGGTTCTTGCTTGAATGCTGGTGCTCCCCTTCATCATGCCGCCTCGTTTCCCATCTTCTGTTTCCCTCCCGTGGGTGCTGTCAAGTCCAGTGATGCAGATAAAAAAAAAGATTCCGAAAGGAAGGGTCAAAACATTTCACGAGTTATGGCACTGCAATAAATATATATATTAAACACTTGCCCCGTGTTTAACAGATAGGTGTCACACCTAATTAGAAAAATGGAAGGTTTTATTTTACTCAACTCAGTCACTCCTGGAATAGCGTGGAAAAGTTATAACGCGGGTCTGAGTTATGTCCCCCAACAGCTGTGTTATATAGGGCTTCTACTGTATTACCATAACCCCCAGATTTGCATTCCATCGTATTCACCTCACTTCACTCCCACCAATGGTAAAAATCTCAGTTATTCAACATTGCCAAACTTTCTTTCCCATTTATTTAATCTTGAAAATAATTACGCTGAAGGTCATTTAACTTAAAATCACTTTGCCTGAAAGACATCCGACCACAATTTTTCTCCTTACAAGTATGTTTTACATATTGAACATAAAATTTACTACTTTAAAAAATGGGTATGAGGCAATGTGCCTGATGTAAAATATTCCTGTGCTGAAGTGCAGTGACATTTAACCAGGAACAGCCAGCATTTCTAAGCACTCAGATGACAGTACTCAAATGGCAGCACCAGACACATGCCTGTGCAAGGTAGCACCCCTGCCTTTCTGCGACGAGCTTGCTCTTTTGCTATCCCCTTACCTACATCTACTGTATGCTGACTTGAACTGGCGACCAAGTCTAGGTTGGTAGGTGAGGGATTGCACTGCACTTTTCGTCTTGGTAACATAATAAGTTTGACAAACATATATTTTTAGTTTGACAAACATCCTTGATTAGGATAACTACACATACAATACCATAGAGTTTCGAAGGTGATTTAAACTTGAAAAAGTTTGCACCTGTACCAAGTAAATAAGTAACATCGCAATCAAAAAGAAATTAAAAGTGTGAAGGCATGGTGTTCGGCTACAGAAAATTGTGTGTGTTTAAATTTTCATCAATAATTAATTTTTAATTATTTGGCACCACTTTTGTCTGTAGCTCTCCAGTAAAAAAAAAAAATTGTATCATCACAAGCATCACCATTTCAGGAGAAACAAAATCAGAAAAAAATTAACGATANATGCAGATAAAAAAAAAGATTCCGAAAGGAAGGGTCAAAACATTTCACGAGTTATGGCACTGCAATAAATATATATTAAACACTTGCCCCGTGTTTAACAGATAGGTGTCACACCTAATTAGAAAAATGGAAGGTTTTATTTTNAATATATATTAAACACTTGCCCCGTGTTTAACAGATAGGTGTCACACCTAATTAGAAAAATGGAAGGTTTTATTTTACTCAACTCAGTCACTCCTGGAATAGCGTGGAAAAGTTATAACGCGGGTCTGAGTTATGTCCCCCAACAGCTGTGTTATATAGGGCTTCTACTGTATTACCATAACCCCCAGNTTATAACGCGGGTCTGAGTTATGTCCCCCAACAGCTGTGTTATATAGGGCTTCTACTGTATTACCATAACCCCCAGGTTTGCATTCCATCACTGATTCGTATTCACCTCACTTCACTCCCACCAATGGTAAAAATCTCAGTTATTCAACATTGCCAAACTTTCTTTCCCATTTATTTAATCTTGAAAATAATTACGCTGAAGGTCATTTAACTTAAAATCACTTTGCCTGAAAGACATCCGACCACAATTTTTCTCCTTACAAGTATGTTTTACATATTGAACATAAAATTTACTACTTTAAAAAATGGGTATGAGGCAATGTGCCTGATGTAAAATATTCCTGTGCTGAAGTGCAGTGACATTTAACCAGGAACAGCCAGCATTTCTAAGCACTCAGATGACAGTACTCAAATGGCAGCACCAGACACATGCCTGTGCAAGGTAGCACCCCTGCCTTTCTGCGACGAGCTTGCTCTTTTGCTATCCCCTTACCTACATCTACTGTATGCTGACTTGAACTGGCGACCAAGTCTAGGTTGGTAGGTGAGGGATTGCACTGCACTTTTCGTCTTGGTAACATAATAAGTTTGACAAACATATATTTTTAGTTTGACAAACATCCTTGATTAGGATAACTACACATACAATACCATAGAGTTTCGAAGGTGATTTAAACTTGAAAAAGTTTGTACCTGTACCAAGTAAATAAGTAACATCGCAATCAAAAAGAAATTAAAAGTGTGAAGGCATGGTGTTCGGCTACAGAAAATTGTGTGTGTTTAAATTTTCATCAATAATTAATTTTTAATTATTTGGCACCACTTTTGTCTGTAGCTCTCTAGTAAAAAAAAAAAATTGTATCATCACAAGCATCACCATTTCAGGAGAAACAAAATCAGAAAAAAATTAACGATANTAGTAAAAAAAAAAAATTGTATCATCACAAGCATCACCATTTCAGGAGAAACAAAATCAGAAAAAAATTAACGATAACATAACATTAGTTCCTTCACACAATGTACAAAAACACTCCATTTGTTTGGAAGTTTTCTAGATATTTGCGAATATCGGAAATTCTTTTTTAATTACTTGTACATAAAAACAGAAAATTATTTTAACAGTTACTGTTCAAAATGACCTTTAGCATTAAAAAATTTCAGTTAACAGATATACAGAAATAAGCAAAATAATCAGTGCGAGCTTATTAGCAAATACTATATTGTATGAATGCAACAAGTGGTTATTATATTAAAGACATCGAAATAATTAGATGCAAATTACAAATAATTTATGTTTACATAAATATGTCCAATTTATATACAGTGCGAACAACTTGCCGTGGGAGACAAGCACGCGAGAAAGCCTTTTATTTTGACTGCCGAATGCCACTGAACATCCTCTCCCTATTACTGTACTGTCAGGCACACTTTTAACTAAACTGAAGTTTTTACTGTGCAATGTCCTAAAATTGTACGAATAATATGTGATGTAGTTGTGCTGTCAATTGTCTTTACAATACTAGTGTTATGAGCTTCTTGAAACACACACCCGAAAACAACGTAGACGTCATGTCTTGAGACAACAGCAAAGCATGTATGCGGGTGTGGGGTACCCCAGCTGGCAGGAAGGCTCCTCACAAGAATGGTGCCGTTAGGTCCTGGCATTCCCATCCCCCTGGTGAACTCGGCTACAAAATAGCTGACACAGGTCAGTTCTCAGTGGCACACAATTCAGGCTAGACAATTTTTTGGTAGTGCGATTTTGAACGCTATACACTAATAAATATGACATACTCAATGTGTCCGGCATTTTTTTTATACTTGTAGCCTAACAGTTATATTATGTCATCTCCATTGGCACAAATTGCATTGTAGTTCATATCACCAGTTCAAGGAAAAGCAGAATAAACACTAGTGCTCGATAAATTATGGTTATTTGGTACATATATTAAATTAAGAAAAATCTAACTAATTACAACTGTAAACATTTATATTGTTAACCACAAAAGGCATATTACTTGCTGCAGCGATCCAATTAAAAACTGTGCTGCTCTCTCCCCTCCCCCCTCTCCTACGCCAAAGACTCACAATGCTAAAAAATACAGATTAAAACACTAACACAAATAGATTAAATTGCTCTTTGAAAGTAATGTGTAGCTCAAAGTACCATATACAGGCAGTCCTCTACTTTCGCGCATTCGACTTTCGTACAATTCGCGCTTTCGTACATTGGTTTCTTACACCATAAATTCGACTTTCGCATGTTTGCTTTGTTCTTTCGTACATAACCAAAAAAAAATATCGCGCGCATGCCTCCACGAGAAACGTAAACATCATAGATATATGGATTGTTTATATTCTGTAGGTTTTGTCTTCGCAAATAATATTGCAGCAAAGTTGACTTATACTACGTAGAGACCTCTGGTGTGAATATACAGAACTATGTTTCCGATATAACTGAACAAATATGCAGTTGTATGTCTGATGTGTTACTACGCTATGGCGATACTACATATGAATGCCGTTTCTGTTTAAAAACAATAATAAAAACGGAAGTTCTAGTTTCCTTTGAGGTTAATTTTGTATCCATTGTTTTTTTTTGTTAATCTATTGGCGCACGTACATAATTATTACACTGCGCAATGAATAACAAACGTAAAAACGAAAGTAATGAAGACTCAGTGTGTAAGAAACAAAGAAAACATGTTGTAAATAGTGTACAAACGAAATTAGACATTATCGCGCAATCGGAAAGTGGCAAATCACTTGCAGCTATAGGACGGTCTTTCAACCTGAGCCGATCCACTGTGCGTTCTATCGTAAAAAGTAAAGGAAATATAAGGGACTATGTTATAAATTCGGGAAATCTTTCTTCTAAAATAATTTCAAAACGGCGGGGTGCAGCGATGGAAGAGATGGAACGGTCTTTAAAAGTGTGGTTAGACGATCAACACCAGAAAAATATCCCTATCAGCCTTGCCATAATTCAATGCAAAGCTCTCAGTTTGTTTGAAGATTGGAAAAAACAGCTTGGTGAGTCAGCTGCTAATGCTCCAGAGTTTAAAGCGAGCAAAGGCTGGTTCGACAAGTTTAAGTCAAGGGCAGGACTGCACAACATAACATTTACAGGGGAATCTGCCAGTGCAGATACTGAAGCTGCCGAAAAATTTATAAAAACTTTTGAGAACATTGTTGACGAGGGAAATTACTCATCTCACCAAATTTTTAATGTTGATGAGACGGGCTTATTCTGGAAAAAAATGCCTTCAAGAACTTACCTGGCAAAAGAAGAGGCTGTTGCACCTGGACACAAGGCATCTAAAGACAGACTGACACTTCTAATTGGTGGTAATGCTGCAGGAGACTGTAAACTAAAACCTCTGTTAGTGTACCACTGTGAGAATCCCAGGGCTTTGAAAGGAAACCCCAAAGAAACACTGCCAGTCATATGGAAATGGAACTCAAAAGCTTGGGTTACTTCAGCATTATTTAAGGACTGGTATGTAAATAATTTTGTCCCTGAAGTGAAAAATTATTGTAAGCAAAAGAATTTGGCATTCAAGGCATTGTTATTGTTGGATAATGCACCCGGACATCCACAAGCATTGAGAGATTTATGTCCAGAGGTAAAGGTCATATTCTTGCCTCCAAACACCACAAGTTTAATCCAGCCAATGGATCAGACTGTTATTTCAACTTTCAAAAGATATTACATGAGGAGAATAATCGACAAAGCTGTCAAGGCAACAGATGGTGATGGAAGACCCACTCTAAAAGAATTCTGGAAAAACTACAATGTCCTTAATGCTGTCACCAATATTTCTCTCTCTTGGAAAGAAATAAAGTCATCTACAATGAGTGGTTGCTGGAATAAATTGTGTCCTTACCTGGTGCCAAATTTCAGAGGTTTTGAGGAGACCCCAGAAAGTGCAACAGAACAAATTGTTAAAGTTATGCATCAGCTGGATCTCGAGGTTACTTCTGAAGATGTTGATGATCTGATGGCCTCACATTCAGAGCCATTGACAAATGAAGATCTACTTGCTCTTCAAGAGACAAATTCATCAGCATCCACAGCTGCTCAAAATAATGGCTGTCCAGGACAACCAACAAAAACCCTTACAGGGAAAAAAATCAACGATGCTTTAAAAAACCTTGAACATTTTTTAAACATCATTGAAGAAAATGATCCAGATGAAGAGAGAAGTTCTCGAGTTCGTCAAGTTGTTGAAGCAGCTACAATGTGCTACAGACAATTGTATGAAAAGAAGAAGGGTGGCGTTCAACTGTCGCTAAATAACTTTTTCTGCAAAGCTGATAAGTTATCTACACCAGGTCCCAGTGATTGTTAAACCGGCTATGTACAATTCCAAAGAGAGCTGAATCTGTATGTATGTATGTACCCACTGCAATTAGTCAAATGTTTGTGTGTGTAAAATGTGTCTTTTCGATTGTTTGAACTATTAGCTATATATTTAAACACTTTTAAATAACTTTGATGCATGATCTTGTTTCTTTGTGTGTAAATATATTGTTTTGAATATTTTTTTTTGTTTAGTTACGTTTTTTTTCCCATCTAGGAACGGAACCTCATTTATCACATTAAAATAAGGGTTCTACTTTCATACATTTCAACTTTCATACACAAATTTAGGAACACATTGTGTATGAAAGTAGAGGACTGCCTGTATATTTAACAGGCAAACAAGCAATGTATTGTAAAACGTTTCAAAAATATCAAAAGTAACTCTGTTGACTAGAAATACTTCAAACACTCATACAAAAGATTAAATTGTGACGCAATTGCTTATTCANCAAAAGTAACTCTGTTGACTAGAAATACTTCAAACACTCATACAAAAGATTAAATTGTGACGCAATTGCTTATTCAATAGTATTATGTTACTCCAAAATATAAAATAAATATTTAATTTAAAAAATGAGCAAAGTAATATTAAAATTTTTCTAAAAAACAAATAGTTACTTTGATGACTAGATGAATTCAAGGTATTTATTGGAGCAATTTGATTAAAAGAGGGCAGAACTTCAGGTCCAGTAAAACCTCCTTTACGTAAAAATAAAAGTTAATAGCTGGAGGCAGTCCATAGACCCCAACCATAGCTCCATCGAATAAAATAAATTAGGACAACAATTAGAACACTTCAACAGACTATGCCCAACGCATAAGTCGCAGTAGCAAAGTAGCAACAATTAAACTTTAAATAAATCATTCGGCAGCAGACAAAAAAATATACACAACACGTTGAAGTAACTGGGACTATACAGAGAAGAACCATATTAGTAAGACCGAAACTAAAATTTAGGCAGGCGTCCAAAACCATAATTTAGAAAAATTGTAACTCACTGCAGAGCCCAAGACAAACACAATACTACACCACACAATTATTTAAAAACACTAACCCTACCCACAAATGAAAAGCTGCAACATTGACTCACCATTTAACAAGCTCCAGCATAATCAGCCGCTCACGCAACTACATTATTTAAATGGCTCCTCATAGCACCCTTGTCCAAGGATGGGTACACTGACCATTTTAGCTCATATTACAATTTAAATTAACACTAACAGGCATCAACCCGAAATCTTCTTTACAGGCATAGAATGAGGCGTAGATTGAAAGCTGCACAAAGCATGTAAAACTTATATAAAGTAGCCCCTGAATTAAAAAAAGGTGCTGACGTACAAGGAGTGGTAATCAAGATAATGGAAATGAGGGGAGAAAACCGGAGGGGAGCAGAGTCGACCAAGGAGCAGGCCACCTTACAAAGCAGCGAATCCAAAAAACGATGCGTGCAGCGGTGCCACCGTCGCAATGTCAAAATTTGATTTAGATTTTGATGGGTCTAAACATTGAGGTCTTGAGAGCAGATGAGGGTGAAGCGAGGCGAGTATGGAGCAGTGCCGGAATGAAGAGACGGGGAAAACTAGAGATCCCCAAGAAAACCCACCGACAAGTAGCATCGTCCGGCACAATTCCCACAAGCAAAAATCCAGGAGCAACCCTGCCGGGAATCGAACCCGGTTTGCCTAGGTGGGAGCTAAGTAGTCTAATCACTACACCACTGTGGCTCCTGTCAAAATGTGGATTTGATGGTCACAACCTAGTTCATTACTCATGGTCATTTTAAAAAGCTATAAAATATTAATGCTTTTACCAAATTTCACATAACTTGTACAGTCTATTTAAAACAAAGTGGTAATGTTTTGTGTTAAACATAAAACAATTCTATTATAGGGCATTGCAGAATATAAACTTTAGATTTCCCTGAACGTTTCCAGGTTTTCCAAATGAAAATCTAAAAATTTACAACATTTTTAAGCATTCATTAAAAAAAAATCAAAACAGCACTGCTTTATGAAATGTGATTAAAATTTAATACTTCTAACTCACTGTTTCTGAAAATAGTGTACAGCGCAAGGAGTACAATCGTTACTTGCAAGGCAATTTCTTTCACAGCTATAATACATTTTATTATTTTTTTTTTATATTTATTGGGATGCTAATAAGAATGCTTTGGTTGTATAGAAAATGTGTTACCTTAAAGCGTATTACAGGTTCAAATTTCCAGGATTAGTTACCAGTTTTCTTAACTTTTCTATTTTTTTTTAACATTTTCCAGATTTGCAACAACCCCTATTAGCACCTTTAGTAGAAACCTATTGGATAGTCATAGAATGTAGACCTAATGTGGCTTTCTTATGGCAAAATGATTTTTTGTAATTTTTTTGAGTGAGGTTTTGCGGTTTTGCACGGAATATACATCATATTTACAAAATAATTCATTGATGTCTGAACAAGTTATGTTAATAGTTAAAAAGTTAAATTTAACATTAACCTAATCTATTAGTTTACCATGAAGCATCATTGTATTTAGAAATGCTTGAACCAAGCTCTATGTAAGTACAGTACAACCACGCTATGAGTATGGGCTATACACACATTCACTGAAGCAACAATTTTTTAATGCACTGTCATGTTATATCTANTATGTAAGTACAGTAGAACCACGCTATGAGTATGGGCTATACACACATTCACTGAAGCAACAATTTTTTAATGCACTGTCATGTTATATCTNCAACCACGCTATGAGTATGGGCTATACACACATTCACTGAAGCAACAATTTTTTAATGCACTGTCATGTTATATCTACATTAAATACATGGTGAATATACTCGTTTAAAACAAGTGCCTTTTTGTGTACTCGCTTGCTGTAAAATAGTATCGCTCTTTCTTAGATGTGATACATGTGCAGATATTTTCATAATTTGTTTGCAAACACATGCCATAAGAGACGTTAAAAGAATATCAATGAGTTTTCTTCCCTCGTCAACACAAAGGAAGAAATTGTATAGGTTATTCACAGGAAAGTGAGCAATTTTGAAAGACAATAGTAAAACAACAGTAAAAAAATTTATTTTATTTTAGCCTTAGATNTCACAGGAAAGTGAGCAATTTTGAAAGACAATAGTAAAACAACAGTAAAAAAATTTATTTTATTTTAGCCTTAGATTCCGAGTGCAGTGGAATATACACATTGTGTTTATTACTTACATGGCACAATTTATTTAAAAAAGGTGGTTAATGGATAAAAAAATGGCTGAATGCAAAAAGTAACTAGGGCCTCAAAAGTGTTCACTTTACCGTGAACAGCCTATAATGAGTNTCACAGGAAAGTGAGCAATTTTGAAAGACAATAGTAAAACAACAGTAAAAAAATTTATTTTATTTTAGCCTTAGATGATAACTTCCGAGTGCAGTGGAATATACACATTGTGTTTATTACTTACATGGCACAATTTATTTAAAAAAGGTGGTTAATGGATAAAAAAAATGGCTGAATGCAAAAAGTAACTAGGGCCTCAAAAGTGTTCACTTTACCGTGAACAGCCTATAATGAGTAACATCCATTTACTCCCCTTTAATAAGGTAGCCCATTTGCTCCCCCTCTCACCATGGTTGGCTATTAAATTGTTGCAAAGTGGATTTTCATTCTTGGAAACAAAAAAGGGAAGAGAAAAGTACTAATTGCAGGAGGAAATAAAAGAGGGTAGGTAGTAAAAAAGAAGGGAGGGTGCCCAAGCAAAAGTGAGATGAAAATGCAGCCACTGCCGCAAGATAACACTGATTTTACACACAGCAGTCAATCATCTGCAGACTTGCCTTCAACATTGTTTATGTTTCAAATGATGACAAATAAAGGCTTCTGCTGTTCTCCGAAATAAAATTGCCTGCATTAACAAAGATCAGATTTAAAAGATGTGATAACCAAATGGCTCAGACAGATACAATGTGTGTATTTTCAGTCTTTGCTGTGTGTGTTTACTAAGGGCCTGCAAAGAAATGTTTTTACAAGTTGTCAGTGATTATCGGTTGTTATAATTTTAATAATCTTTACATGAATGACTAGCAACCCGGCCCANTTGACAGCAAGGAACGTTTCAGCAGCGGAAGTTCATTGACAGATAAGTCAAGTGTATGGCCCCAATGCGATGAGTAACAGCAAAGTGCATAAGTGTGTGAGAGCTTTCAAGGACGGACGGGAAAATGTCCATGATCAGTGATCACAGAATATTTGGTCAAAGCCGTGGACGNTGGTATTGTTGCAGTGTGCTGTTTACAGTGTCAGTTCAAAATGTTTAAAACAATTGATCAGCCCGCCGACTGTGAAACACAGTCAGTGATTCGGTTTTTGACAGCACGGAACGTTTCAGCAGCGGAAGTTCATTGACAGATAAGTCAAGTGTATGGCCCCAATGCGATGAGTAACAGAAAAGTGCATAAGTGTGTGAGAGCTTTCAAGGACGGACGGGAAAATGTCCATGATGAACCGCGATCAGGCCGACCATCAGTGATCACAGAAGATTTGGTCAAAGCCGTGGACAAAAGATTTGGGAAGACCGGCGATTCACAATTTCAACTTTAGCATTGGAATTTCCGAATGTGGGTAGAACAACTTTGCACAAAATTGTCCCTGAAAATTTGCAATTTCACAAATTGTGTGTACATTGGGTTTCCAGGCTGCTTACTGAGGAACACCAAATGAAAAGAATGGCTTGTGCTCTTGATTTTTTGGACCGATATCATAAGGAAGGTGATCTATTTTTAGAGAAGATTGTCACAGGGGACGAAACGTGAAAGAAGCAGTTACAGACTGGTTATCCTCACAGGCGGCAGACGTCTATGACTTAGGCATACAAAAGCTTGTAGAACGTTATGACAAATGTTTAAACAAATATGGAAACTATGTAGAAAAATAGAGAAACATGTAAAGAATTAAATAAAAAAAGCTTTTTGAAAAAATCTGTGATGGTTTATGTTTTATACGAAATTGGACCTTACTTTCCGAATAACCCTCATATATGATAGGAAATTAGTAAACCACTATCATATATCATATATGTCACGCCTGTCTCCCAGAGCNGACTGGTTATCCTCACAGGCGGCAGACGTCTATGACTTAGGCATACAAAAGCTTATAGAACGTTATGACAAATGTTTAAACAAATATGGAAACTATGTAGAAAAATAGAGAAACATGTAAAGAATTAAATAAAAAAAGCTTTTTGAAAAAATCTTTGATGGTTTATGTTTTATACGAAATTGGACCTTACTTTCCGAATAACCCTCATATATGATAGGAAATTAGTAAACCACTATCATATATCATATATGTCACGCCTGTCTCCCAGAGGGGTAGGCAGATATTATGGACCTCAATTTACCACAATCTTGACATACCTACCTCCTTCACTTTATCCACATTCATACATTTCTAATATAACAATATTATATGATAGTGGTTTAGAAAATTTCTTTGTATACAACATTAATCGTTTTGCCTCCGACCGCCAGCACAAAAGTTTTCTTTTTGATGTGACACGCGAAAGGGCTACGTATAGTTGTCCGTGTGAAAAACATGCTCCACTCAAATCCACTCCAGCCACATTAAGTGTTTGACCCTTTGCCTTATTTATGGTCATACCTCTTATTGGAAATCAGACTCTTTTAAAATTAAAAGGCAAATCCGAGGGAATCATTGGTATTCTAGGTATTAAAACAGTTTCTCCAGTACCGCAGCCAGTTAAAATAGTACTTTCAATGAGATGCCTTTTTTAACTTTTTATTTGTAATCGAGTCCTGTTAAATAACTTTGGTGGATTTATATTTTGCAATTAAATTATGGGAGCTCCAACTTTTAAAATCAGTTTGTGGGGTGGCATGCTAGAAGGATTCAATGAATTGAGAAATTCTGTGGGATAGTGCACAGCTTCTTTACTGTCGAGTACTGTATCTACTGAGTAATACACTTCTGTTTGCGCATTGAATTTGCAAGCACTTATTCATTAATTTTTTCGACTTGTTCATTAGTAGGCGATAATATCATTCTTTCTTTGAACCATGATAGTGTCTTATTTGAAAGGTCGTGTATTTCAGGGTACACGTTATCTATCAGTTGTTGGTGGTCGGTGACTAAAACACATATATCACTATTGAGAGAAATTTTTTAACAATCCATTGGAAGCTCTCCATTTCTGACTTTCAGTAGCATGTCAGCAAACATGATGTTATCTTCTGAAGACATAATTAGTCTCATGTTTGTTTTGAGTGCTAGTTTTGTTACATTGGGCCAAGTTGTATGCTGTAAAGGATATTTCTCATCTACATTAAACAGTTTTAATTATGAATAAATTTATTTTGATGAAGATTAAGTTATTTATTGTTAGAAAAGACAGTGAATTTTACCTTTGTTTTTATTGTGTAATTAAAATGGTAAATATGCTTATTAATAATTATTTATTAAAGATAGCTATATGCTACTACAAACTTTTTTTGTAGATCATTTAATATTACAAAATTCTTTTGTGCATGAGTTTGTTATATCTCTAAAGGATTAGGCAGCGCATTCTATGCAAGCACGCACGGCAGGAAATTTTTTTCCTTATTTGATTAACTATACTGTTAATGCTTAGCTCCTATAAGTGCTAGGGCAATTTTTAATACACACAAACATTCCTCGATAATTGCAAATCATATAAGTAAAAACCGCATCCAAATCCTTTCAGTGGTTCTCGAGATTAATGCAGCCATACAGACAGAAGGACATGCGCCAAGGACTTCATTTTATACTATGTAGTGATGGTGATATGNGAGATTAATGCAGCCATACAGACAGAAGGACATGCGCCAAGGACTTCATTTTATACTATGTAGTGATGGTGATATGCGGAAAATTACGTGCAAGATGTGCTACATAGAATTTCATGGTTAACTTGTAAACTTCCAATTCTTGCAACAGCATCAGAAAACACAGAGTGCCTAGGAAGTGAATCTATGATAACACTGCATGGAAATATGTTACACAGTAATTTAAGGTTATAACAATAATTTGCTACAGCAATATATTATCTTGCCATCGTCAGTAGTCTGTCCCTATAGCCAGGTTCTACTGTTTGTTGAAAGTNGAGATTAATGCAGCCATACAGACAGAAGGACATGCGCCAAGGACTTCATTTTATACTATGTAGTGATGGTGATATGTGGAAAATTACGTTCAAGATGTGCTACATAGAATTTCATGGTTAACTTGTAAACTTCCAATTCTTGCAACAGCATCAGAAAACACAGAGTGCCTAGGAAGTGAATCTATGATAACACTGCATGGAAATATGCTACACAGTAATTTAAGGTTATAACAATAAATTGCTACAGCAATATATTATCTTGCCATCGTCAGTAGTCTGTCCCTATAGCCAGGTTCTACTGTTTGTTGAAAGTATTTTTTAACATTTTATGAATACCATGGATAAAATATAAAACAGTTTTATCTCTGATTGTAGTCAAATTAACACACAGTTTAGGCCTATATGAAATGTTTAACATTTGCAGTGAAAAATCACACTTGGTACCAATGATTAATGAAAAATATCACTAAACAAACATCACAGAATTGCAACAGAACACTGTTACGATAATATAATGTCCTCAAAACATTTGAAACTTATCCATTCCTGTTTGTAATTTTACATGGAAAAAATTCCATGTGCATATGATTAGCTAAACGTAATACGTATAAATTTTTTTTTTTATATTTGCAACAACATTCATTTGCATGTATTCGTTCTTCATAACTCTTAGAATTTATCAGGCAAACTGTGAAGCTTTAATTTTCAATCATAAACAAATGTTTGGTAACGTTTTGTTTGCTTAACAAAAATAAACACAACATTTTAAGTGGGAAAAAAATATAATTTTTTCCCCTTCTTCTGTACAATGCACCACTACCAATAACAGAATATTTACTGCTTGTTTCTTAAGCAACCCATAACTAAGTGGTCCTTACAGTAATCAGTTTTGTAATTATAAGATACTTTGTTTTTCTTAGGGACCACTTAAACTTAAGTGCCCCCTTGCTGGGGGCTGGCTTATGCCTTGCTGGTGAAACTGGCAATGGCGCTCCACAATTTGCTACTATACTTTCACATTTACTATATTTCTAGTTAAAGGAGCTAGCAACCAAAACCACTGTGCCTTTGCACATTTCAGAGAAAACTGAAATTGAAATTGCCTGTGGCATTGTGGTACCTGCATTAGAAAAGAAGCATCGGAACAAATCTAATTATAATGACTTAAAATTATCTTTTAATTCCACACATGATGTGACCTGTAATACAACGTAACAAATATTTTACTACTTAGCTGAACCTTATGGTATATCAGAACAACAAACTATAGGAGTCCATCAATGTACTGAGCCTAGTTGGTTGGTCAAGTCTCAACATCTTTCTGATAGCAAGTTCATTATAAATTCAACTAGTAGGTAAATTAGGATAACAGAAGGCAGAGGTCTTGGTTTGTAGTATGAAACCATCCCAGCATTTATCTGACGTGATTCAGAAAACCTTGAAAAACTGATTAGGATGGCTGGATTGGTTACTGATGCTCACATCCTCATAAATGTTCAGTTGTTACCATTGTGCCACATTACTTGATTTGAGTCTGGCGTTGGGAAAGAGTGGATGCAGGTTTAATTCAATACAATGTCACCCTCTTGGCTGATCATGCAGGCATTAAAAAAATTGGTAATAAAGAAATGATGAAATTACTCATCTTAGCAAAGTAATGCATAAAAAATAGACAGAAGCAGTCATATAGCACAAAACACAAAAATTAAAAAAACCCACACTTCACTAAACTAGGAATATTCTCCAACAAAATACACAAAATAAATAGAAACACCAAACAGAAACAATAAAAAAATAGAAACAGCAAAACAAACAGAAACCATGAACAAACAGAAACCCCCCACAAACTGAACCATAAAACAAATTGAAACCATAAAACAAACAGAAACCATAAAANAAGTGATTCAGAAAACCTTGAAAAACTGATTAGGATGGCTGGATTGGTTACTGATGCTCACATCCTCATAAATGTTCAGTTGTTACCATTGTGCCACATTACTTGATTTGAGTCTGGCGTTGGGAAAGAGTGGATGCCGGTTTAATTCAATACAATGTCACCCTCTTGGCTGATCATGCAGGCATTAAAAAAATTGGTAATAAAGAAATGATGAAATTACTCATCTTAGCAAAGTAATGCATAAAAAATAGACACAAGCAGTCATATAGCACAAAACACAAAAATTAAAAAAACCCACACTTCACTAAACTAGGAATATTCTCCAACAAAATACACAAAATAAATAGAAACACCAAACAGAAACAATAAAAAAAATAGAAACAGCAAAACAAACAGAAACCATGAACAAACAGAAACCCCCCACAAACTGAACCATAAAACAAATTGAAACCATAAAACAAACAGAAACCATAAAACAAGCACAAAACATAAAACAAACAGAAACCACAAAACAAAAAACATTAAAACCCACTTGACAATACAGTTTTAAGAATGGCTCGCATTCTTTAACAAAATTTACAAAAAACATTTTTAAAAAATACCAAGACCAATCTGCTACAAATTATGTAAANTTTTGTATTCTCTACTATATAGCCATCATATCTATTTTTATATGCATTACATTCAGGCATTAATGAAATTATGTATATAAAACTTAATTTTTTGATATACTAAGTTTAAAATTTTTGGTTTCACTTACTTGAGTCAGAAGAAACTTTCCTTCCATTATTTCTTGAGGGGGGTTTCGAAGCACCTCCAGTGTTTCATACATAGTGGGGCATCTCTTCATTACTCCCGTTTGCCCCAAGCTATACTTCAATAGTATCAATGCTACTTTGAATACTATTTTTACTCCTAAAAAAAGAAAATATTTTATAAAACCTAAAACACAATACACTTTATAAATGCAACATACAACAGTATCACAATTGTTTAGGCATGTACATGAAAATATTTAATTATAGTCAAGAGAGTTAGAATTGAGATATTCGAAGGGTTTCCTAATAAGTGCTTACATAATCATGTATACTGGTAGCACAATTTTACCTTCTTCATACAGACCTCGAACATGATGTCATTCAAAAGTTAGCCTTATTATTATCCATGAATATGTATATTACATAGTGTTAATGACTATGTTGCAAGAATTTCGTCAAATGGATTTTTACGGCACCTATGCTACAATGGCAGATATGACCTTGTGTTAAGGCTTGAACACATAATGGAACCCAAATGATCTAAGGTAAGAAGAAAATGTTCTTGACCATGAACGACCACGGAAGTGGAGAATCTAACGTATTGTATACTAAGTGCCTACAAAACTTGTAGATTGTGCAAGAAAATTTATTAAAATTGCTTGACAAGGTGCCATGATGGTAGTAAGATTGAGCATGTTGGCAATAACTTGGCTGCTATGATTACCCAACAATTAAATAGATGTCATCGCCATCTGGTGTCTCCAGGACGTCTGACCCATCACTATCAGGATTAATGTTAAGCGAATTGCCTGGGCACCAGTTAGCTTCTGCAAGCTAATATGAGTGTGGACATTAGTGCTCAGGGGTACATGGAACGTTCTGCCAGTGTGGCTGATAGCCAAGAGTGACAAGATATTACACATGTGGTTACACTCCTGTAAATGCTGTGTTTATGGGGCCAAACGCAGTGTTGTTAGAGCCACATTGCATGCCCATAGCTGACAGGGTTGCACTACTACCTAACTTAGTTAATGAAGGACATTCAACACTTTTTCCCTTTTGCCATATTTATTGGCCAAAGCCACCAAGTGGTACAGCTACAATTCAAATACAAAACATGAATTCAAATTACCCTCAATAGAAAAGATTAATTAAACCACCAATCTGAAAGTGTGTTCCTTGGAAATAAAAAGATTAAGTACTATGCTATCTCCGCTGACCAGCATGAAACTACATTTAAACCCTCCCTGGAGTTGGCTAGTCCCGTTATGTCTAGCACGCAGCCATCCTAGAGAACCACAGATTGGTCCTAAAACTAAATAAGCAAGTTTGCGAGTGGTGAGGGCACATGTGGAGGCTACACAAAAGGTTCCAGGAATAATGAGTGAGCATAGAAAATACCATTTTAGTAAATTCACAAAGGTCACTGTCCCCACAGAATGCACGTCTGTTCCTCACTAAAACTGCTTCCAGACTGCCATCATGGTGGCCAATGAAAGGAGACCTCCCTTAGTGTTCTTTCGACAGTTACACATAAAACAAAAACCCTGACCAGAAAGAAAACACCACAATGCTTTTACAATTAAACGCTTTTAAGACAAAACACAAACAGTTTCGTTAAACATTATCAGCAATTACAATCAAACTACTAAATAGATGAGCCTAGGTGGCTGAGAGTATGTCAGGGGGTTCAGGGGGTCCAAGATTACGTGATGTCACACGGCACTCTTGTGCCTGGTCACCATTGGTATTGGTGACATCACATTTCTGCCAGGATTTTTGGTGTTAAGCACATTCCTACCCTTGGCTGCATCTTGCCATATCCACTTCCCCCTCATTAACTACACACCCTGGGATACCTCCAGGTGCTGGTGTGTGGCCACCAGGACTGGGCTAGGAATGTGGAAGGAGATACGACAACAATGTGAGACTCATTTCCTGACTCTCTTATATTTTTGGCATCACTTAATTTCTTAATTTAAGCTGTAACAGGAAATTTGTGAGATGGAGATACAAATTGCAGTATCATGTAAATGGGAAAATAATTGTATCTAGAGGTCTAATAGTCGTAGGAATGTGATTCGAATTTGTATGTACTCCACGTAATGTTATATTATATAAGATTATTTAAGTGATCAAATGTAAATAAATTTTAATGTGACAATTTCAAGTAAGGATAGGTAAAAAGGGATGAACCATGGCTAGTAGAATGTCTTCAAACTGAATTAGGAGAGGAAGGCAACCCCTTTCTCATGGTACCAGCCAAGGGAAAGCTTCTCTGCTCAAGGGTCAAGTAACAAGTTAGCTACGCCTCCAGTGAGCTCAAGAGGAAACCCCCCTGCTGATATAATTCAAATGTAACTTTGCTGATCTTAATGTTAGGAGTATGTTATTTCATATAGTCAAGACAATTATACGTCAAAGCAAAACCATGTCTCACGAAAATTGAATTAACTGTTCCAGCGGAATCACAAGAGAGAGTTTCACTTAGATACGAAGTCGCATGCAATTGGCTGTTACCACTCCCCTTGCATTGTTGGTTGGTGAAGGGAGACAGACACAGGAACTTGCGGTGACGCAATAGATGAGGATAGATGCTAGCTAGATGGCGAGGTCACTCCTCATGAATCGGATGATCCGAAAGAGTGTTGGCTGTTAAATTTAGCATTCGGAAAAACACATAGTTGCAATCATTGCGTAAGCTTAGAACTTTGAATCAGTTACCAGTGAGAATTACACGAGAAGGGGTAGAATTAATTTTCGGGTTCAGATACAAGACATTGGGCAAAACTCTACAGATTCTGTAGCAACATAAAGCCAATTTGAATTATTTTATTTTGATTTAAACCGTATAGTCAAACATGATACATAGAACATCAACTACAGCTGTACGAACAGCATAACGGTGTCGCACAAAGAACAAAGTGCATTACAGAAGTGTCATGATACAAAGTTCTTTTAAACTATCTGGAGAAATAAACACCACAAAATACCTTTGAAACAATGCTCTTAAACACAAGATAGTTTGAGCACATGAATCAATGATGCACAGACATGCTAATGTAGCAAAGATTTCCAGCAGGATAATAACTACAGGATATTCTTGAACAATGCAATGGTGGTAATTCTAAAATAATTGTATAGTACCTAATAAAAAATATACAATGTACAAATCATGTACCTCCACAAGAATCAATCTGAATGTCAGCATGTTATTAATCAAAAGAATATTTGAGACAATTGTCAGAAAAAAAAGATAACACAAAGTTACCAATATAACTAATTAACCTATTTTGATGAAGTTCTTTAAAGCTTAGATGGTAGGTAAACCTTGATGTCTTGTTGCCAGCAATATCAAAAGAAATGAAACCACAAATAAATGCAACTTTGGTAAAACAATTACAAATACACATTTGCCTTATGCAGGACTTGAACCTAGAAACACTTGTACCCAGAGTGAAAATGTTTCACCAATCAAAAGTGCATCTGCATGCTCTGTTATAATTGCTGAACATATTTTTAAAGCAAATTCTCTTTAGCACAAAAAAATTGTATATTACTTTATAAACATAATTTAAACTGCAAATGTTGTAAATATAATTAAAACATTAAATTACAATTTTTAATTTGTAGTACAATTTCTCTCATAGTCGTAATCAAGATCACCAACATAATAACGTACAACCCACTACAACTCATTAGCTGAAACAATACTTTGCAAACAAGAGAATTTACTTCTTACAAACTGTGTACATTGGTCACAATGCCTGTCAAAATTAACCCTACTTATACAAAATGGACAATAACCGAACTATTACGATGATGGATGTTCATGACTTTTTATACTAGAAAGGGTGCAGAGAAGGAATGCTGCAGTTTGGTGTTACCCAGCCTATATATATATATATATATATATATATATATATATAAATATATATATATATATAGAGAGAGAGAGAGAGAGAGAGAGAGAGAGAGAGAAGAGAGAGAAAAGAAGAGAGAGAGAAGAGAGAGAGAGAAGTGAGAGAAGAAGAGAGAGAAGAAGAGAGAGAAGAGAGAGAAGAGAGAGAGAGAAGAGAGACAGAAGAGAGAGAAGAGAGAGAGAAGAGAGGTGAGAGAGAAGAGAGAGAGAGAGAGAGAGATATGTATATATTTTAGAAGCTACTGCACAAAAACTGACTGGATTGATTAAATGTATTACTTCTTCAGCTTCTAAACCTGATTCAATTATTGGTTTGTACGATTCCTTAGTACATTAAAAACTAGAATACTGTTCTACTGTATGAAACGCCTTAACCCAAACCAACACCAAAAAACTGGAAAAGAGACCGGAAAAAATATGCTTAATTAGCAAAGAAAAATTCAATCAAAATAACAGTCTACAATTAACAACTATGTAAATACATTTAAGATNAAACCGGAAAGATATGCTTAATTAGCAAAGAAAAATTCAATCAAAATAACAGTCTACAATTAACAACTATGTAAATACATTTAAGATGCCAGTTTATGCTCCAAAATCATAACATATGAGATTGTTCAGATTAGACAAAATAGGTTTCAGAATACCATTACTCTATAAATGCCTAATATATTTTTACAGCACTAACTAAATCAAATGAGGTTGTGCCATTGCATAACAAGTTTTATTAAACATTACATTTGATGTCTGATTATATTATACACAATGTTTCATAATTCCTCTAGAGGTCTGAGAGTTCTCAAAAATTAAGCTCGACCTGCTTGTGGCTCGAGCACTGCTCGAAATATTTTTCAGGCTCAAAAGATTTGAGCTTCTTTATCAATGTCAGGCCATTCAGTGGGCAACTGATGATACTGTGTTTTACAGTTAATGAAAGAAAACCACAAATTGTTTATTAATGAAACGTAAATATTTAAAATAATGGCATGTTCTGGTAAAAGGATTCCTCAGAAATGGAGATGCAAATGCTGATTAACAGTAAAATTAGCCTAAATCTGAGCTGCAAATCTGCCTAAGATGCAGCAATTGAAGAGACAGTTTGTTAAATATTTGCTAGAAAATAAGACGTTTACAAAACAATATTTTAAAAGGTAGATGTGTTATGGTTAAAAATATTCCTCAGAACTACATTTATGAACAGAGATTCTCGTCAAAATAAGAATAAAAATGTGCCAGTGAAAAGGTTTATGATGCANTCAGAACTACATTTATGAACAGAGATTCTCGTCAAAATAAGAATAAAAATGTGCCAGTGAAAAGGTTTATGATGCAATGCCTGATAAAGACAGTTTATTAGAAAAGTAAAGACTATTCATAACGACACTTGTTTTACGCCAGACACAAAATCACAAAGTTTTCATGAAATTTCGTTTAGTTATTTGAAATCATGAAATAAGCAAATTTCTTGTAAAAAAAAAAAAATTGTGTAAGATTCCCATGTGAAGCAGTAAAAAGCAGTTGGTTCCCACCGTCAATTGCGATAGTTTGTGTTGAATCAATCACTCATCAGAATGACATTCAATAGTATCGAATGAGATGTTNTCAGAACTACATTTATGAACAGAGATTCTCGTCAAAATAAGAATAAAAATGTGCCAGTGAAAAGGTTTATGATGCAGTGCCTGATAAAGACAGTTTATTAGAAAAGTAAAGACTATTCATAACGACACTTGTTTTACGCCAGACACAAAATNAGACTATTCATAACGACACTTGTTTTACGCCAGACACAAAATCACAAAGTTTTCATGAAATTTCGTTTAGTTATTTGAAATCATGAAATAAGCAAATTTCTTGTAAAAAAAAAAAAAAAAATTGTGTAAGATTCCCATGTGAAGCAGTAAAAAGCAGTTGGTTCGCACCGTCAATTGCGATAGTTTGTGTTGAATCAATCACTCATCAGAATGACATTCAATAGTATCGAATGAGATGTTNGCACCGTCAATTGCGATAGTTTGTGTTGAATCAATCACTCATCAGAATGACATTCAATAGTATCGAATGAGATGTTAAAACTTAAAATGGAATTTGTTTAGGTTATTGGAAAAATTGTTGATTTAAACTTGATGTTAAAGTTTTTGATACAGCAATATAACTTACAACAGGAGAATTTTACATTTTTCACTATTAACGTTGCAGTACAAATATAAATGGTATATGTAAAATCTCAATAGCATTAGCGGAGAAATCCAAAATCTACAATGATGAATAGGTTATTTTAACAAAACTAGCTGTTATGGCGGAAAATGTGAATAAAAACAATTAGTAATTTAGTAAAATCCTTTTGTATGTGTTTATAACCTACAAATTACACACACAAAGCAAAATAAATTAATGTAACCAGTTTTCAAATATGAGGATTTTATCTGCTGATGTAAGCAATATGGTTAATTTAGCAAAAAAAAAAAAAAAAAAAAAAAAAAAAGTGGTTTCAGGACATGGATATTAAATGTTCACTGTTTAGAATATTAAACTTCCATTTCTTGAAACAATGGGGTGTAGTATAATAACACATGGAAACTTTATTTTTTGCTAAATTAGCTATACTGCTTACATCAGCATATAAATTCTCATATATTCTGGAGGGTCACATTTTTCATGCACAAATGGGTGCCAACCCTTATTTTCTCATAGACGGGAAGAACGTGTACATCCATAATTAAAGGCCTTACGCTAAAGATTGTATATATCATTTTCCTCCCAACTTTTTGTGATAAATCGACTCCCGGAGTTTGTCTGTGACTTTTAATAACTCGAATATGGTGCACTATTTTTAATGGTTGCATTTTGGAGCATAATTTTTAAGTTCAATAAGTACAAAATCATTTTGTAAAAATTATATATGCACTTGAAGATGTAATTATTATTTGTATGGGAACAGTTTGTTGTGTGCTCAGTGAAATTATAGTTATTTCTATTATATACAATTAAAATGAAATGTATACTGATAGCTATTCAACTTCAAACTACACTGAAGAGTCAAAAAAACTGGTACACCTGCCTAATATCGTGTAGGGCCCCCTGAGCACAAAGACGTGGCATGGACTCAACTAATGTTTGAAGGTATGCAGGAGGCAATTCACACCATCAATCCTGCAGGGCAGTCCACAAATTCAATCTGCGCCAATTTGAGAAAGGGTTGCATGTCTGTCACGTTTAATGATTCTCGTCAGTCGTAGTATGTCCCGTTCTTTCTCGATCTTTTTCCGGCCGCAGCAATGTCGAAGATGTGATGCTTTACCGGATTCCCGATATTCACGGTACACTCGTAAAATGGTCGTACGCAAACATCCAAATGTTATCACTACCTCGAAGATGCTATGTCCCATCTCTTGTGCGCCAACTATAACACCATGTTCAAACTCACTTAAATCTTGATAACCTGCCATTGTAGCATCAGTAACCGATCTAGCTGCCGACTGCATTGCATTACTCTGATTGGTTCCATATCTCTGTTATTTGCATATGCATGCCTTTACCAGTTTTTATTAGCATGTTACTAAAAAATTTTACAATTCAATTTGATAATATTCTAAAATCAAATTGACTATTTGCACACCCTTGAAAAAAAACTATGATCAATTTTCTGATCGAGTAATGATATTATAGAATATATTAAGTAATACTAAACAGCATCGCACACAAAAATAAAATCTTTGCATTATTTGACAAATATGTGAAAAAACATGTTCCCTTCATTATAAAACATAAGGACCATATCATGTTACTGGAATAATGTAAATGGCTTAAAGTTTAAATAATTATTTGCAGGTATTTTGTATTAAAACAGACAATCTTTGCCACTTTAAGCCTGGCACCTGTTCTTAGAATAAGGTCTTTAGCAATTTTCAATTTAATTCAGCCAGACATGTCACAACATATTGTCCGTCTCATATAACTTGGCAAAATTATGACAGTCGGTGAGTGGCAAATTGATATATACAAAACAAACAACAAAACAAACAAAGTGCCATTTACAAAATCCTGTATCAGCTGATGCATGAACAAACAAAAGTTAATATTACGTTGGCTATTCTGAGTGCACTGTCGACACACATCAGACAAGCAGAAAATATGCGATAAGAAAAAGTTCCTAGATTAATAAATATATTTTATTTTACGTGGTCACAAAACAGTAATTGTTTGAGTTACATACTAAAATTCGTGATAAAGTAGTAATGTATAGGTGTTCAAAATGAAATGCACAATAAAGCGATCCGTATCCAAATAAAGTGCAACTTCAAAACCTTGCGAGTTTTTTCATGTCGACATATCCCCACTCTCCATCCATGCTTTCAATACATACTTGATATTAATTCAAAAGCATACAGAAATATTGCATGGTATTGTTGAATTATTTTTTATAATAATTTGACAAAATATATTTCAAATTTGTGTCGTTTTGAGCCAGTAATAGAAGAAAAGTCAACTTTTAAAAAGACTGCATCAAGAAGCAGGCTAACGTGCTGCTACCTGTTGAGTAAGGCTCTAGGCTCCCAACTCACCCTGCCATGCCATGTGCGCCATCAGTCCACTCTTTCCCGAAGCATTACCAGCCACAAAACAATAGCTTTCGTGGTAAAATAACAAATTTACGAACAGATATCAATAGTTTAATTTTCCACGAGCTCTGCATAATTTTTAAAGTAACATATATTTTGTGTACAGCGATTTAGATTACTAGAAATTTCCACTGGGCCGATAATCGTTCGTCTACGTTCAATAATCGCCATGCTGTTCTTCCGCAAACCCATTTCATTGTTTCCGTGTTGTTACTATATTGTATTAATAAAACGACGAAAGTGGGACGCGCGTGAATAGTTTTTAAGCAATTCTTATGTTATTCCACTCCACATATTTCCAACTCTAACTGTTTAGTATCAGTAATAGCAGAATTACTGCTTTGTAATAGTCATTGGCGAATAAAAGTGCGTTGTCAATCAAGTTCCGAATTATTACTTTTAGTTCCAGTTATATTAGCTGAGTGTGATAAGAACTACAAATAGCAGCTCACAAATGTGAACCCAAATTCGCTGTCTTGGACAAATTAAAAAAGAGTTAGCAAATATTATATTTTTTGCAAGGTTTTATATTTTCACTTTTATAACCTACGAATTTATTTAGACAGATGTCAGTCTAAAATGCCTTAAAATTTGTTTAGCGTTACAGTGCAATGGCAAGTGGATTAGTTGACAGCGTGTTGATAAAATATACAGCCTCCACTTGACGCAAAAGCTGATGGCGAAAGGATACATAAACAAAAAGTAAACAATGGCCCTACTTTCGTCAAACTGTCAAAATCTTGCCAAGTTACATGAGACAGAGAATAACTTAAGAAACATTTTTTAACATTCTGTGAAAAAGATGTTAACATGTGAGCCAGATGAAAGACATAAATCTTACCTTCACACAGAAACATGTCCCACACACGCAAAATTGAGTCCCAAGGCAGTGTCCTTGTAAAAACACACAGAAACCATTCAGTCATGTACAATATTGGATCAACCTTCTGCTTTTTCTGAAAATACAACATTTATGTCATTAATGGACAAATTAAACATTTGATGACTCCCAGATAATACAATAATTAATGATATAATTATAATTTATTAATCATATAAACATTACAAAAGAACTATAACTGTACATTTTGCAATATAAACTATTATTAACAAAATTTAAAAAAAAAATGTATTACATAAAAAACCAAACCAAATATATAAGAAAAACAAGAAAAAAATTGTGAAAACCTTGTAGATTGAAGCCAGAGCTTAAGCTTAATTCAAGTTGTGTAAATCATAATCTCAAACTTCAAAAACCTACTGAGTGAATTTTAAGTTGATTTAAATTAAGGTTACCAAAGAAATGTGTAGTACTTATCACAAAACCCATATTTCCACTCATACATACAGGAAAATGTGCTTGTGTATACCTACCTATATATTGCTATAATACTAAAAATAAAATAATTAATCAGTAAGTTATCCTTTTTACAAAAATGGGAAATTATAAGCCTGAACATTTAATATTAATTCACAATAATTTGTTGCAATGCGACAAGCAGTTGTGTGTGTCAACAAATACAGCCTATGGTGGTAACGGAACATTGAGTTTTTGAAGCAATTTGACAGGGCCAAACATAAAAAACACCATGTGTATTGTGACATTCATTCCTGGTTAAATGAATATGTAATTAACTACGCCTTTATTAATTATTTTAATTTTTTTTTATAATTTTTTTGGGAGAGGGAAGGCAGGAAAGGGCAGAAGCATCCATTTACAAGCACTGCTTAGTTCCCAGTCATGTAAAATAAATATTTCTGGAATAACAAACACGTATCTTGCTAATTTTTGGGTTTTCAAGTAGGTAGCAAACAGGTTTCTAAATAGATTAATTATATTTATCTCAAGAAAAGTTAACTTTTGTATCAATAACTATAACAGCCTGTAAACGAAACAGATAACTTCTATTTTGTAATAGTAAAGATGGTGAAGCCACAGATTTNTGATATAATTATAATTTATTAATCATATAAACATTACAAAAGAACTATAACTGTACATTTTGCAATATAAACTATTCTTAACAAAATTAAAAAAAAAAATGTATTACATAAAAAACCAAACCAAATATATAAGAAAAACAAGAAAAAAATTGTGAAAACCTTGTAGATTGAAGCCAGAGCTTAAGCTTAATTCAAGTTGTGTAAATCATAATCTCAAACTTCAAAAACCTACTGAGTGAATTTTAAGATGATTTAAATTAAGGTTACCAAAGAAATGTGTAGTACTTATCACAAAACCCATATTTCCACTCATACATACAGGAAAATGTGCTTGTGTATACCTATCTATATATTGCTATAATACTAAAAATAAAATAATTAATCAGTAAGTTATCCTTTTTACAAAAATGGGAAATTATAAGCCTGAACATTTAATATTAATTCACAATAATTTGTTGCAATGCGACAAGCAGTTGTGTGTGTCAACAAATACAGCCTATGGTGGTAACGGAACATTGAGTTTTTGAAGCAATTTGACAGGGCCAAACATAAAAAACACCATGTGTATTGTGACATTAATTCCTGGTTAAATGAATATGTAACTAACTACGCCTTTATTAATTATTTTAATTTTTTTTTATAATTTTTTTGGGAGAGGGAAGGCAGGAAAGGGCAGAAGCATCCATTTACAAGCACTGCTTAGTTCCCAGTCATGTAAAATAAATATTTCTGGAATAACAAACACGCATCTTGCTAATTTTTGGGTTTTCAAGTAGGTAACAAACAGGTTTCTAAATAGATTAATTATATTTATCTCAAGAAAAGTTAACTTTTGTATTAATAACTATAACAGCCTGTAAACGAAACAGATAACTTCTATTTTGTAATAGTAAAGATGGTAAAGCCACAGATTTNTAATAACTATAACAGCCTGTAAACGAAACAGATAACTTCTATTTTGTAATAGTAAAGATGGTAAAGCCACAGATTTTTATTACTAGCAATTTAACTTCTCATCAACAAAAGGTTTTAGAGACGGAATATGATGGCAATACATACAGAACCCATTATTTTGGAAATCAGGAGCAGGGAAGCAATTGGCCATTGCATCTGTCAAGGAAACACCCTAGCATTCTCCTGAGTGATTTTGAAAAGCTTTTAAAAACCAAAATCAGGATGGCTGAACAGGGCCTCAAACCCAGGTCTCCTAAGATGCACGTCCAGTGTGTCACCACTGTGCTACCTAGCTTGATACAGATGTTACACAACCCCGTGAGTTAAAGTTGACCATTTTACAGAATCTGAACACTTCAGTAACTGTACTAAATGAGATATTTTTTTCCATATATAACCACAAAAGTGTACCAGTTCTTTTAGTGTTGCCAACATAATTTCAAAATTATCCTGCATAATCAGTTGACAGAGTATGTTGCCAGCAGTAACATTTTTGGTGTACATGAGCATTGACTATTATAATAATGGCAGGTATTATTAACTGAAACAAAAAATACCTGATGTATCATCTGGATAAAACTTAAATGAGATATAGACATTAGAGCTGTTTTAAGCCTTCTACATTTTTTAATCATTGTGTGTCATTTCGCCACATGTAATTACATATACTCCCATGTGACTTTTGCCTGTTAAACAAAACTTTTACATTCCACTAATCATGCTCAGAGAATGACTGTACATTTATTTAAAAAAGCTACAAATAATAACCAACGGTCAATAAAATTAATATCTTCAATTTAATTTTAATAAATAATATCAATTTATGAACAGTACTTGATGTTATTTACTTCTGATATTTAGACAATTATGCTTTTACTCTCTTCTACAACCCTGAGCTCCCATGAAAATAATTTTGATATTACTCTCAACTAAGATGCTTACAAATGGGTGTAGCCAGCATGTTTCTAGTCTTCCTATGTCATAAACTGCCAGTAAGATGTTTTATCTTAAAAAGTGAGCAAAGTTAGAATTTTCATTCGTCAAAGCACGTCACAGATATGACATTTGTCGTGCTTATAACAGGGTATTTTGCTCCTCATGCTGCAGAGATAACATTTCAAAAAATGTAATGAACCAGAAACACTTTTTAAAGAACAAACCTACAACCAAGCGCAAAATATATTACAACTACAGTGATTTAACATGATGCTATTTACTGTATTTGGCAGAATTTTAATTTGCTCAGTATTCATAAAAATTGGAAATATATTTGTGAAATAATAAATAAAAATGCCTACTGAAATACTAGACAAATATACATATTACAAGCACACAGTATCACAAATATGCTACTAATATAAGAACCAAATATAAAAGTTAAAGGATGAATGACATCATTAAATTTTGACAGCATACTCCCATGGTAATTTCTATGGTTTGACACAAGTTTAAAAAAAAATCTTCTCCCTGGGACATAATTTTTAAAGATTGTAATTATATTACACTTTTCATCTAATGCTTTCCTTATGAAAAATACATTTTTCTGTTACAAAATTGTAATTAAAGTAGTGATAATAGTATCACTACATCAGAACAGTAATACCCAGGATTAGGACAAAAAAAATTATCAACATGTACAATCACATTCAATTTATAAGGTGATTTTGTAACATATCCTCCAAGCTTGGTTTGGTAATAATGGTTAGTTTCCTATTTTTGTTCATACAATATAAATAGATGAAAAAATACACCAAATTAGAGCTAACACAGGGTAAATTATACATAAAATACTAAAACATTATGCGACACTATTAACTAAATATTAGAAATATATATCTAGTTAATAAATCACTGGATTTTTTCACATAATAAACATGTGCAATGAACATCACAAGATTTCAAAACAATGCTAACCCTACAGAAATCTGTATTTCCTTTTAGGTTTTTATCTAATACCATTAACATGACCAGCCACACTGACAAGCTAAAATCAAATGTCATGTAGGTGGTGATGCTACAACTTTGCTTACAATATTAAATTATTTTGTCTATTTTTGTTTTTCTTTCACATTACATTTCTAAAGAAATATAAATCATTTTTTATAATTAGTAGGAATTAATTTCTCTGTTCACAGCATTTAAGAAGTGTAAGAGTTGTGTAATTATTATTAAGGTATAAAAATTTATAATTCCCAATGTAAAAAACACAAGTATTAATATTTCAAGTTATATAACTAAAATGGGAGAAACAAACTCTGTATTTCTACACAGTTCAGGTAATCAATCACTAATCAGGAACTATTCTATGTTTTTGCTTCATAGTCATAATAACCTATATTTATTATATAAAATGTTTCTAATCTTATGTAATACAGTCATATTAATTTTCCACTTTACAGAAAGTTTGTACAATAACTTTATGATATAACAATTTACGATGTTTACGCTTCTCCATTTTTGTCTGANCACTTTACAGAAAGTTTGTACAATAACTTTATGATATAACAATTTACGATGTTTACGCTTCTCCATTTTTGTCTGAATGTCAACTTTAAGATACCACATGTAATAGTGAGTGTGAGGGAAGATATTTGGGCGGCTCTTAATGTCGAGGTCTTGAGAGCCGATGAAGGTGAAGTGAGGCGAGTATGGAGCAGCACCGGAAAAAGGGCGGGGGAAATCGGAAATCCCTGAGAAAACCAGCACCATTGTTTGGCATGATTCCCACAAGCGAAAATACGGGGGCGACCATGCCGGGAATCGAATCCGGTTCACATCACACGTATAGACATGCACTTTTAAGACTATTATGATTATAACTACATACATTTAAAAGTTTACAAAAAAACATCACAAATAGCATGTAAAATTTATCAATATTGCTAAAAAAAGAATGTGAAAAAATTTTAATAGTAAAAATATCACTTAAGAACTCTAAATTTAAAAGAGTAAAAATGGATATTTGTGGACGACTTACCAAATGTTTGTAAACATTTGGAGCTACCTTCTTCAGTAGGCCAAACAGGATATCTCCATCGAGTTGAAGTGTTTCCTAAAACCCACAAACAACCCACTGAATCAAAAATTCAGCACTAGTGCAATTAAGTCTGTTTTCATCAGCATAGACAGGATTCCATTGAAATGGGTGGGGGCACAATTTAATTTTAATGGAAAATGTGTTAATATTAAAACATTTATTGGGTTAATTTAAAGGATTAATTTTCACACAAGAAACACAGTGAGATTATTTATACTAAATCCAGTCTTTGCAGATCTTCAATAAACCTTCTCAATAATATTTATTCACTTTTTTTTAAGAACCATTCTTCTGTGCATACTCAGCATGCACAGCTCACCAAGGCAACTAGTTCTCCATAATGGAAAAAAATAAATTGTACTTACTGGTGTTTGGCAGCACAAAAATTATAATTTGTTATATTAAATATTTTACTACATGGAATAGTCCTTAATGATGGGTTTTGCTGTATTTGTTTCTCATCTTTACATCTATCATAAGAGTCATCCACCTTTGTTTCAAGCTCACTCTAACCCTTCAATTTTTGTTAAATTCTTTAACTATGTGTACTGCCAAATAACCAACATGGGAATAAAATCACTTAACAGTGTTAAAACAAGAGCTTGTATGCGTTTTCAGCCCAACAACATTACAAAATTTATCTAAGACGCTAACTATGAATGGTAATAGGTAGAAAAAACTGTGCAAGTGTACGACATGTCGCAGGTACAAAATATAAAAGTTTAAAAAATAGAGAGAAAATTATGATAATTTTTCACAAAACTTTCCTCCAAAAATCTAATCTTCCGACATCCATTTTGCAAGCACAACACTACAATAGCTACAGATTGGCCACAGGCAATAAGAATAAAAGAACCATTGACAAAGCAGTGTTTTCACAATTGGTAGTCATTCATGTAAATTCAAAATGTTCCTGAAGAATCACAGCATTTTGAGGCCCTCAATTTAAATGTTTTTTTTCTATAGTTGTATTTTTGAAAAAATGCCAAAGTCTTAAAACCAATGCAAGCAATTATATGAGGTTATATTTTTATCTTCATAAGGCATGTTAATACTTTATAATTGGCTGTTATCACTGAACATGTACTTAGATTTTGTCTAATTTAGAGTTGTTGAGAGATTTAGGTGGCTCTTAAAAAGGTCTTGAGAGCCAAGTCTAATTTAGAGTGTATTACATCTAATACTTTATTTACCATATTATTTCCAATACTTAATTATTTTTCATCTATGTTAAGGGTGCCCCTATCCTGGCTATGCCCATATCAGTTTTATAATAAACATATTACAGTAGAGCACCTTTTAACCGGAATTCCCTCGAACGGAACTCCCCTTATCCGGAACTTATATTCCAAAAAAACAATTCAAACGTCGCAAAGTTGTGCCATAACTTTCCCGCGCTCACAAGAGGTCTTTCGTTGCTCACACCAGACTGTACATGCACGTTAGCTGGTAAACAAGCTGCAGCACGATGAAGAGACAGCCGGCCCAAGTGGCACAGTTACAGCTATGCTGCATAATGACACAAGTGACAGTGACTAATGGCAATGTGCAACACATGCCGTTGGTTTTAGCGGTGCGACTTTCAGAATTTAGTGTTCTAACGTGTTAGTGTACATGTGCCGTATTTTGGCGTGTATAGACCGCATCAAAAGTTTTTGATGAAAAATTAGGGATAATTAATATTTCAACTATAGGCCGCACTGAATTTTTGTATTCCCGTAAATATTGCCGGGCCTCATCATGCTAGTGCGGCAACAGCAATGGCAATGTCAAACTAATTAATTTGCCATTGAATGTTATCGTTCGTTGCCACGCCACCTGCTGAAAAGTAGCAACAGCGCAGTATTCCGCGTAAATAAAACTTTTGTATTTATGTCAAAATGCCTCAACACTGCGTTTAAATTGCGGAATATGTGCAGCGTGCGAAGCCTGCCAGCTCGGCTGGCTATTGCCGATCAGGCAATGGTATGGTGCATGTGTGCGTGCGGCGTCACACACACACAGCTACTGCTGGCTGACTCATTCAACCAGAGTGAGAGAGCGAGACAAATAATAAAGAGGTCGGAGGAAGGAGAAAGAAAAGAAAGGGACCCAGCAAGCTTGCTTGGTGTTGGTTGAAAGGAAGCACGCCAAGCAAGAGGGTGAAAGAAAAAAGAGAAAAGAATTGCGCAAGAGGAATGGCGGCTAGAGGTGATAGAAAGCAGAACAGTCGAAGACCGGCAGGCTGAAGTATGCTGCGACCCATACGCGTTAAAACACACGTGATGAGCTATGCATTTCCTATTATTTTTTTGACTTCCTTAGAAACTAAGTTAAAACATTAGAACGTATTGTTCGTTGACAAATTTCTGAACATGGTATAGGGGGAAAATTTTTTTATGACAACATCTTGTAAATAACCCGCACCCCGTCAACACAAACAGTAACATGATATCCAGATCTCGCTTACTCAGGCAGACACGCGCCCCACAAAGAGATAAGAATCCCCCCTAGAAGTTTGAGAATGAAGGTCATTAACGCAGAGCCAGGAGTTTTATGACTCACATTTCATAAACAGAACGTAGTGTAATTTACACTCATAAATTTCTTAAGTTAAAATTATGTGCCACATATATACAAGTTCAGAATAAAAACGTGTTCTTTTTCACACCATCCCACCCTCATTTCCCTTAACCGGAATTTTCCCTCAACCGGAATAGCCCTTCCCCCGACGATTCCGGTTGAGGGGTGCTCTACTGTATTTGTATCCAGTTCTAAAACAATGCAGGTTTTATCTGTTAAAATGTAAATACAAAGTGAAGTGAAGTGAAGGGAAAAAATTTGGATGGCTCAAGGTTTTGAGAGCCAATGAGGGTGAAGTGAGGCTAGTATGGAGCGGTGCCAGAATGAAAGGACAGGGGAAACGGGAGATCCCCGAGAAAACCTGCCAAATAACGGCATCGTTTGACAGGATTTCCACATACAAAAATTTGGGTGCGACCCCACTGAGAATCGAACCCAGTTCGTCTTAGTGGAAGATCAATAGTGTACCCACTACAGATATTGTCCATATCTCAATGGACATATTTCACAATTTATATATAAGTTTGCATTATCAGCTCGCAGTACACTATTATCTCCCTGTTCCATTACTTTACAGGTTTCAACAACTATTGTTACTTAGCTATGTACAATTATTAAGGCTTTAAAGCAGCAGTAAAAGAATTTGCAATGCAAAGAGACTGACACACACAATTTAAATGCTGGATGGTGTACAATAAAATTAAAATATCCTAAAATTAATGCATGGTAAAAGTTAACAAAACAAAATTAGCCAAATTAGGAGAGCTTGATGTGAAAAGGATTTAAATAAAAAATAATCTTTATATTAAAAAAACATTTAAGGACACGAATGACTACAACTCGCTGCGTGATGAAGCTGGCCTAAGCCAGCAAAACGTCGCGATTGTGCAACTGCGTGAAAAATGTTTCATCCTTGTTGGTGTGTGCGCTTGTCAACAAGTACTAGACTGTGAGTACTTGAATTCCTCTCCTTTCACATATTTTTGGTAGCCTAGCGACCTACTTGTTAAGACGGGGCGTCTTATTTTTGTCAAATTTTTCAGCCTACCCACTACATACAACCTGCCTAGCAACACATACAAAACTTCTACCATCTACGCATGTATTTTCGCAAATTCTTGCAAAATGATGTGTAACTAAGTGAAGCAGATGTCCTACTTTTTGATACGGAAAGACCAAGTTGTTTTCCTGCGCCACCTTGGGCAAGGTAGCCATGGTAGCCAGTCAAGTTGGGGCAGCGCGGACATTAGAGATGACGATTCCCATAGTATTCACACCATGCACAGAGCAATACTGCTGGTGCGGTGAAGAGCCTCCAAGCTCACCAACACCACCAAACGCTAGTGTCGTCGTGACGTGGTTGAGCGTCGTCATATGGATGCGCCACAGCGTGGCATCTGGCTATATTTACAAGAAAAAGATACTATTTTCTTACATTTCAGCAGTATCATTCGCTAAATCAAAAATATAACGTTTTAAACCCCTGACTGAGGACGAGAGCTATGTTTTTGGTGCTATATAAGCCAGGGTAAGCTGCAGGCTCGTTGAGAAGCAGCTGCTGGACTTCATGTTGAGATAAGTATCATCAGACCCTTCCGGTCATGGAATTAAAAGGGAACATTTGGGAGTTCCTCAGTAGTTTGAAAATAATGCTTATAAAAGTTTTTTCTGGATAGAGTTTGCTCTTTGTAAGGATACCATCCATTGTAAATGGCTGTATGTGTATTTGAAAATAATCAGTACAAGCCAAAGTATTATGCTATAAAAATTGTAGACAAGATATTCAGGGGCGACCTTCACTGTTTTTTATAATTGTTGTATAAACCTCCTTGTATGGTGCCCAGTTGTTTCTTATATGAAAAAATATATTTTCTTAAAACAACTACTTGTGATCATTTTAAGACATTCAACAAATACATATACTCTACTGAAAAGAAATAGCTGCCATTAAGAGATATTTTGAAAAGTTAAGTTGTGCTTCTTTGTGTCATCCTGGTTAGTGCTACAGGGCGTAGCAAAGAGAATCTGTATACTCTGCAGATTTGTTGATTTTGCCTTTTGAATACACAAGTTGTTTTGTGTTAATTATCGTTATTGTTAAAGAAAAAAAAGATTAGGTCTTTGCAGGTCTGTTTTAAAAAAATATTTTATCAGTTTTGGGATTGTCGTGTTGGTATTAGTTTTTTCACCATGTCAAGGTGGATTCAACAGGTGGCTCTCAGCCAGCTTCTTAAGGAGGTAGGAGAGGAGGTGTTGGACTCTGACAATACTGCAGCACTGAGGGTAAAGGCTCGAGCGCTCGTGAAGCAGGGTGATACTGGGACAGGTGCTACTAGGGCAGCTGCAAGTGCAGGTGAGTTCTGCCCAGTGTTAAGGGCACATCATTATGTTCTATCTGAACTATTAGCCCAAATACCAGATTTAAAAGACACTAGTATTTTAGCAGTAATAAAATATTTTGTAGCACTTAATGCAGTGTTAGCATTGAATTAGTGCCTTAAACAGAGTTGTTTTGTCAACTTTCTGTGTTGCGAAAGATGAAAATTGGGATATGGTATGTCAGACAAATACCTGCCTTCAGCTTATTACTAGTGACATAGCTATCATGAAAATACGTATGAAACTTTTAGAAGAAAGTCAACAGCCATGTCAGACAATGCAGGATTTTTGTGAAAGAGATTCTTGGTTATTTGGGCAATTAGGATTTTGTAATGATAGGAGGGATTTTAAAAAGATAAATCAAAAAAGTTTCTGTTTAGGTTTTGTTTTGTTTGTGGAAAAAGATTGTTTTCACAAAAAATCTATTCAGAAAATAAATTAAACGAATCAGGAAAAATTATGGATGAAACCGAAAAGGACTTTTTCTATGCAGACGGGGGAAACTGTTGTTACATTACCAAGTGTAAATAAATTTCAAGATATACAGTGATTTTATTTTAAGCAGAAGGGGCACATTAAAGCTACATGTCCCTAAAGGGAAAGGGTAGTGGGATGCCATAATAATAATACCAGTTTAACTTTTGAAAGAAAGTATGGATTATTATATGTGCCTGTAGTAATAGCTGATCAGGTGAAAGTGTCGGCACTTATTGATTCATGGGCAACATGTTCTCTTGAGAACCACGAATTTCGTAATTTATTATTGCAGAATGTACCAAAAAGTTTGATCCAGGTACAAAAGAGGGAAGAGATCAGATTTTTTGCTTGCGAATGGGGGAGTGATTAGTTCACAATGTATAGCTAAATTTAAATTTAAATGGAAAATTTCTCTTGGAAATTTTAATTTAGGATTTTACCAGGTTTGAGACATGATTTGATATTAGGTGTGGATTTTTTTGGGAAAGACCCATGCCAGTTTGAATGTATTTTNACATGATTTGATATTAGGTGTGGATTTTTTTGGGAAAGACCCATGCCAGTTTGAACGTATTTTGTAAAGAGTAACTGTTTAATTTTTGTAAGGAGCAACCCGTTGCGGTTACATGAAAACATTTTCGGCATTATGTGGTGACAGCTAATAAAAAGAATGAGAACCAGGAAAAACTTATTAAAATTTTGCAAGCAGAATTTGCAGATGTAATAACAGTACAGTTAGGGCATTATACTAAGTGTCCCATAGTTTAATGCTTAAAGATCAGGAACCAGATTCATCTGTACCATAACATGTGGCACCACCTAAATTAAAAGCTTTTAAACATCTGGTTCAGGAGTTGTAACAGCAGGTTATTTTGATGCCTTATGATAGTAATACAGTCCAGCTTTTTTATTGCCAAAGAAAATTCCAGGAAAATATTGTCTTATATGTAACTACAATAGAGTGAATAAATAGATATATGTAGATCCATATCCTTTGCCTAGGTTCGAGTCAGTGTTTCAACACATGGGGAAGGCGAAATATTTTTCTGTTTTTGATTTAAATTCTGCATTCTTGCAGTGCGATTTGCATCCTGATTCGAGAGAGATTTTGGCTTTTATGACTTTGTGGGGTCAATATCAGTGGAAAAGGTTACCAATGGGGGTAAATTGTGGTCCACAATCTATGTCCAGGGTTTTGTTTCATGTATTGGGGAAATATCAATATTTGTTATTCACATACATTCATGATGTTTTTGTTTATACTGAAAATTTTGAGGAACACACGACACATTTGCGTCTTCTTTTAACAGCTTTGAGAGAAGCTGTTTTAACAGTAAATCCCAAAAAGGTCACATGGGCAAAAATGTATGTTAAATACCTGGGATTTGTGATCACATATGGTCAGTTATTGATGGATCCAGAGAATGTATAGCTTATTGTACATTTTCCAGCACTTAAGAATTTAAAAGGAGTGCTGCGTTTTCTTAGGATGGTAGGGTTTTATGTCAAATTCATTCCAGAGTTTGCAAAAATTTCAGAACCTAACGCCCTTAAAGAAAAGGGGGACTCACTTTGAAGTTGTAAAACAAACTTTATCATCTGAAATTTGTGTAATGTTTTAATATTTGTCTGTTGTTTTATTTCGTGTTTCTTTCACGGGAGACAATGAAGTCCAGAGAATACATTGGTATATTATATATATATATATATATATATATATATTCCGCTCAGGTAACTTCCTTCTTCTTTGTTTTCTCACCATACAGCATGTAGTCAACTTACTTTACTAACTTCTGGAATCTTTCATCAGCCTGAGATAAAATAGTTTTTTTATCCGCTGTTTTGGGTAAGTTTGTATGCAGATATTTTATTTGCAACGTAATAGTATTATTTTGTGTTTATAACCCTTTTTTAAGCATTTTGTTATATATATATTTTTAGCGGTTCCCTGGAATAGCTTAATCTTGCGGGCAATATTTTCATCCTTCAGTCATGGAATTAAAAGGAAACATTTGGGAATCCCTAAGTAGTTTGAAAATAATGCTTGTAAAAGTTTTTTCTCTATAGAGTTCACATTTTTTTATGAATACCTTCCATTGTAAATGGCTGTGTGTGTGTGTGTGTGTGTGTGTGTGTGTAAATAACCAGTACAAGCCAAAGTATTTTGCTATAAAAATTGTAGGCAAGATATTATCATTCAGGGGTGACCTTCAGTATTTTTTTATAATTTTTAAATAAACCTTCTTGTAAGGCACCCAGTTGTTTCTTATATGAAAAATATATTTTCTTAACAAAACAACTTGTGTTCATTTGAAGACAAGTTGTTTCTTATATGAAAAATATATTTTCTTAACAAAACAACTTGTGTTCATTTGAAGACATTCTACAAGTACATATACTCTGCTGAAAATAAAATGCTGTCATTAAGAGATGTTTTGAAAATTTTAGTTTTGCTAATTTGTGTCGACCTGGTTAGCGCTACAGGACGTAGCATTGTAACCTTATTCTTTATATAAATTTATAATTCACACAGAGTGGAGAAAACTCAAATAGGAAGTCAACTTGACTCTTTTTAGTATTAGATGATGGATGAGTTAATTTATTCATCAAAGTAGCTCATGGTAATCGCATGACACAAAGAGACTATATCTCCTCTCATCACAGGGCTCTAAATTAGTGAAACCTGTGGGATAATGCCTTGTCACTGTGCCAAGAATTTTTAACCATGATGCGCATTACTTTAAAGTTAAAATTTGTTTTCTTCAACTTGTACATCTTCCACAGATATGTAGAATTTGAGGTACATTGATGTGGATGCCGCATGAACCAGATATTATCTGGCAACTTGCTATCTCAACGATATTGAGAATCAGTCTGATAGAGACTACACATCAATGGCTAGATATTCAAGATCAGTAAAGGATGTGGCCATGGCCTGTGGAGTGATTTCCAAAAACCATGGAAAACTGAAGTAAGGATGGCCTGACAGGAAATTGAATCACCACCCTCTCGAATGTAAGTCCAGCATGTAGTCACTGTACCACTTTGCTCGGTTGCACAAAGCAGTTGTTCAGGAAAATCAGCTGAATCTCCAAAGAACGTTGATGTAATTATAACAGTTCTCTAGTAATGTTTTATATGTCCGTCATAGGTCTATTCAGGCAGCATATTCCCCACTGAAAAAGTATTTCCCAGTTCTTACCTCATAAACAGTTCTGTAAAGCTTCATCTGCAGTTATAAAACTATATGCAACCTGGGAAGCCAAAAATCAGAAAGCTTTAATTTATTCATTTGAACACGCAGAAAATGTAAAATCCAAAGCAAAAATAGCACTCTGGCATGATGTAAAATATAACATGTAAATATACAGTTGATTTTAATAACTGCATTATTATGAAACACACATCTAAATAATTTTCTGTGTGGAAACAGTATACTTCAGCAAAGGTACTACTGTAACTTGACCCCCAAGAGTACACAGCACCATCTTTTTCAATACCCTTACTTCAGTTTGCCTAAACAGAGATGAAATGGGGATCATGAACAGATGGAAGATAGGAAGATTAACTCTGGTGAGGATAGGATGAAACATCAACAAAAAGCGGTAAACACAAATCATTAGTAATTGTAACTTAAAAATATTATGTACAGTCCATTCACAGTTAATTCAAACTTTTCTGAAGCCCTGTTTAGTTCTACTATTAGGCTGCACTATAAGTATCCTTCCACCACATGTAAAATACTAGGCCATGTAACTTTCACACGCTCAAATGTCAAATACTTTGTTTGCATTCTTTAACTGTCCAAACAAAGCAGGTGTGTACTTCAAAAACATTAGTGTTATGATTTTTAACAATGTTCGCACTGATGGGAGTGAGAATCTGACCTGTCTAGAAGTAGGGTTGCATTGTGATTGTCTACACTAAGATTCCTGCTCAAGAATGTAAAAAGTTCACAAATTTACTGTACAACTACAATTAATTATTTGGGAAGACTATAGCAATCTGGCGACCCCAACACAGTGCACCTACATCTTGCAAACCAACTCTGCAAATTGTAATACCAGCAAGGACTGACCACACAGTTAACTCAGCAGCACACCTGGATATAGCTACCCATTTTCTAACCACAACATGCAGCAACGGCAATGCAATAAATAAGTTACCAAAAAGTTGCACTCTCAGCAGCACATGGGAGCTTTCTAATACCAGTTATAGTCTGGGACAGCGTTGAGTGGCCCAAAAATAAACTGGGGTGGGTCTTCCTCACAGCCAACCAAGAGATGGAAACACCATCGCCACATCACACTATGGTAAGTGCATAAAAACAGTATAACATTGAACTCAAATTAATATAGTTTATGTAATATTAAAAAAAATAGTGGTACCATTACTCTCTCTTATTTTTACCTTGAATACATAGGGGTGCACAATCACACCACCCTACTAGCTATTAAAATAAATTTAAGGGACAACGATCAGTGTCCTTACTATGAGTCTTTCCCAAGTCATTTATTAAAACTACAACCACCCAAAAGCAAGACAACACAAAATCCAGTATACCTACGAGATCAATTCATGAGCTAAACCTACAAGTTTTCTCCAAGACATTAGAGAGGTTTTTAGTTGTAAAACCTTGTTTCATGACGTAACTTGCCTGAAATCTTTTAAATGTTGAATATTTTGCTGAAAGCATGAATCGAGCAAGAAGAAATATTATAACTACTATTTTGTCACTGTAACATATTAATGTGCAAATGAGAAACTGATTGGAAGAATCTGTTACTATCTGCTACTGGAAGTCACAATCACTATTTTTTTTAAATCCATCAGTAAAATTTACTACAGTTAGTCCTAGTGACCAATAATTTAATTTCAATATTTCAACACTTCCAATATACTTGCACAAAAACAACATAGCACACACATCAAAGACAGAAATTCATTAGGGAAAGAAATGTAAATAACAGGATTAAATTAGTATAATTAAGGTAGTAATAAATGCAGAAACACGATAGACTGGTCACGTTGGTGATTATTCTGCAAATGCAGGTAAGTTAGAAACAATTCCTTTATAAATACTTTACTTAAAAATCAATTAGATAATACTTTACCTAAGAACTACTTTCTTTCTGCTGCTATCATAATTCCATTGCTTTCACTTTTTATAATTATCATAACTATGTAATAAATTTAAAGATTTATAGAAAAACTGGGTAATAGATTATGTTATAAAAAATAAGTATTTTACTATAAGACAAAAAATATGATATACTTAAGAAACAACTGAACAAGTTATAGTCGGGGTGATTTTTCAAAGGTTTGATTCAAAAGTGTATACATAGCATGAATGGACTAAATGAGGATTCTGGAACTACCACTCATGCAAAGATTTCACACAGACAACTATGTGTGTGTTAATAACGCACATGAGACAAAAATTTTGAAGTATCCTGCTTATTAATATAATGTAAAAATCAGGGATTCAAATATAATTTATCAATACTTAAAAACCCACCTTCTAGAATATAAGTAATTGATTCAATTATGCTTTAATAATGATCTCCACATGAATTCTTGTTCGTTTAAATTTGAGGTCATAACTAAAGTGGAATGCCAAAAAGTAATGTTTAAAAAAGTGTGAAATGCAAGACTACAAATCATCAAATTGTTCCTGCTCTTGGAAAAAAAAGTTACAAGCAATAAAAAATTATTTGGAGGTACATATAAAAGTAAACCATTACTTTGGAGATACATACATTGGTAAAACTTACTACTTAAAAACTAACAATGTTGCTAATATCTTACCATGCCTGGACTATAATAGCCAACCAAATAATTATCACAGATTGACACAAGACACCAGAATGCTTGTTCAGCGGGCATGTGCATTAGGAGAAAAGCAGCGATGGGAGCTTGGGCTTGGCTATACCCAACAGATTTGTTCCGAATTGAGTATGCCTTCAGAACTTCAAACAAATCCTTCTGCCTGTAGGAAGAACACAGTAAAAAAAATCACATTAGATGTGCAGAAAACCTGTATGTCTGGAGAAAAGTTTCACCTTATGATTATTATTACAAATTAATACAATACTGTTAGTTGGTTTTCATATGTTAAACAAGTACCTCACCATCTCAAACACACAATCTATGATTTAGAAAATTACTTTCAGAATAAACTGGACATATTCAACAAATATGAGGGGGCAGGTGCATTAATGCAATCTGATTGTGACCAAGATTACAACCTGACCTCCTTCCTGTGCTCTTTTTAGCCTACTTTCCGAAAGAAAGATAGGCCAATGAGATCACTTCCCTGCATGTGCGTGTTTATGTCACTATTAACTTTTTAACCCATGAAGTGATTTTACCACAATGGTACACATAGTACTTAATAAGGATATCCAACTTTTAGAGTTTTCTACCATTCCAGGTGCTTACTTTCAAAATGGCAGTCATTTAAACATTTTGGGTGTTATGTCATATCTTGGCAACATGTTAACCAACCAAGCCAAATTTGGCATGTTGACAGTGGACTGTGTTATTGGTACACCATTTTGGAACACATCAAAACATGGAAAAATTAGGCTTTTATGCTATATCTCGGAAACTATTTAACAGATACCCAACAAATTTGGCATGTAAATAATACTATGGTAGGTCGTATAAACATATATTATTTAAATGGATAACACACTTATTTTCGAAAATGTTTATCGCAAATATTTTAGGTTAATTAGTTGTATCTGCCATGTTGTTTAACCAATTTTGATCAAACTTGGTATGCTGACAGTATATATATTACAACCATCTAATGTATCCACACAGAGCCTCTTTTCTATACAATTTTGTAAGACAGTGCAACATGAAAACATTACGTTTTTATCTCATATCTCGGGTAAACAATCTACTGATTCCTACCAAATTTGGCAAACAAATACTGTTACGACAGGTCATGTAAATTGATAAGTTTTAAGTGGGTCAGATACTTATTTTTGAAATGGCTGACAAATAAACATTTTTGTATTGTACGCTCTATCTATGAAACCATGACACAAATTTCAACATTACTCAGTGTGCTGGCAGTATCTATCACAATAATCAAATGTGTCTATACAGACCCCCTCTTATATGCCACTTTGTAAGATAACAAAGCATTAAAAATAAAGTTCAAAGTTATGTCACGAAACAATCAACCAATTGCCACCAAATTCAGACAAGTTATACTTATGTTTATCTAGTCCATCTAAATTTATATGACTTATGGGATAGTCACATATTTTTTAACATATTAACTATGTGCATATTTTAGGTTGGTATGCCTACATCCCATATAATTTCAACTAAACTTTATGCTATGACAAACATTGAATTTGCTAATATATAACCTTTTTGCAAGCCATTAATGAAGTTAGCACCACATGAGAAAATGGAGCTGTTATGCCATATCTTGGGGACCAATCAACAGATTCCCACCAAATTAGGCACAAAAGTAGTGCTACAGAAGACCAAGTAAACTTACTTGTTTAAGTGGGTCAGCCAGTTTTTTTTTAAATGACAACAATACAAATCATTTAGACTAATATGTTATATCTACTAAACCATTTAACCCAATTCTACCAAACTTTGTACACTAACAGTCTTCATTTGTAGCATCAAATATACCTGTAAGTGTCTCTTTGGCCTGCCTTTTTGAAAGATAATGCCTGGCAAAAAAATGAAACATTTATGCTCTATGTCGGGAATCAATCAACCAAAACATTTGACCAAAACAGACTCTGTAATGTATTTGGTTACATGCCAGCTTATGGTACAAGGGTTTTCTGGGCTTGAGTCCCAGGTAAGGCATGTGTGTGTCTGTAATTGTCTCACTAGTGTTGCATATATTTTTGGTTCCATCTCTAATGATCTCTCGGTCAACAAGATGTCAAGACCTACCTGCGATCTAGCTTTTAAGAACTTCATCAAAATTATTTGCATCCATGTAGAGGAAAGCAAGTTCATTAGTTATATAGGTAAGTTCTTGTTTAAATTATGCTTTGCATAAATGACGAAGACAAGATGGTACAGAACAAGATCAGAAACACCAGCCAACTGAGAAAACAGGAAAGTGAAAAAATCCTTAATGCCTCTCAGCAAATTATCAAGGTAAACTCCCCACTGCATTAACACTGGTCCCAGTTAGCCAAACAGCGACAACACTTCTGATTTTGTAATATTTAAACCCTAAATTTGTAACTTTGATTAACTGGTAAGTTTGACATCTATGGTGTCATAGTAAACACTAATGCCCGGTTGCACCATTAACAGCCTTGAACCAAGATCCTAAGATCTTGGTTCAAACACGATCTTCAGTTTGATCCGAGTTCCAATGTACGAGTGTTGCACCATAGGAAACTGTCGAGTTCCAATTGTAGATCTGATCTCAGTTTGGAACTAGGATTGAGATGAAATGCTGTTTGTGATTGGCTCTCATTTCGTGACGTTATGATGCAACTGTTTATTTTAAAATTCGGAGTCAATTTATAAGTTTCCGTGGACATTATCTCGTAAGACTAGGATTTTTTAATATATAATTTTGATGAATGCACTGCAAAATTACCATTTCAGTTGTTTTGTTTTATTAGAAACACTTTGCACACACTTTTTTCGTTATGTTTAATACTAATATTATTGACGAAGATAGTATACATAGAACTAGATGGTGCGATGTTTTATCTATTTAAGTAAAATATTTGTTTTACAAATTTTACTGAATGATATTCAAATGTGTATAATGTTGTTTTGAATTCCCAAAAAAACAAATGTACTTAGCGCTATCTGTTGGCGTATTTTCAAACTACATTTATCGGCTACGGCTGTTCTTTCGTGAGCAAATCATTTGACATGAGATTTAGCTCGTGCGGAAAATTAGGACATTCTGATATTCTGAATGGCTTTTCCAGTTTTCTGTTTTGTTTTCTCGGAGGGATAAGCCTGATTTTCATTCTTTCTTTACAAAATATAAATACCAACATTAATTAAATTAATTCATTGTATCTTAAGAATATACAAAAGGTCTCAGCTTAAATTTTACAACAGTAAAAAACAACCGAATCCATTTTTAAACTTTACAAATAATACAAATTTTATTTCCAGTAAATAACTATATTTAACTGAGCTTTTATCTTCACATAACCTCTAATCAACACAGACTTTTATTTTTCTCTATTCACTTTATAAACACTTAAGATGTATTTTGATGTGCCAAACAGAGCTTAAATACAAAATATTTAAGTTTATGCCGTTTTTAAAACAAATTTGCTTTTCAATATAACTTTTGACATTTTTAAATAAAGTACCTATATTTACGTGATCTGAGATCATCCTCCTGAACCGCCAAAATGCACGGTTCAAGGCGAGGTTCAAATTGATCTTAGTTTGGCGCACCGAATACAATGGTGCAACAGCCAAAAGTGCTGAACCAGGATCAAGCCAGTATTTGATCCTAGATCATTGCTGAACCTCAATGGTGCAACCGGGCATAACACATTCAACACAATGCTCTCAGGCTGCGATATGTTCATCATTTCAGTGTTATGAGAGGAATGTTAGCAAAGTTTGTGAAATGTGTTTTGGCCAGTTGTTCTAACTATCTAATTTAGCATCTCTAATTATTTTGGAGGCAATCCTTTTACAGACACCCAAAATAATTATACTGTAATTGTTTTATTTTCAAATAAATTTTTTATGAAATTTTTCATCTTTCAATTACTGTGTTTGTAGATTACACATTTATATTCATATATGTAGCCTTAATATCTTAATTTTTAATATAAGTTTTGTTAGTTATTTGTTAATAATTACCCCATGGGATACATAAAAAAGTCACTTATATTACATTATTTAACCAATCAAAACTGGCAAGACATGATGTTCCAGTAAAGGAGTGGTCCAGCTGTGCAGCTGCTCAATTCCGCAAGGGTGCCAAGGACTGGTGGGATCGTGTGGGTACCCAAGTTTGCCCACGCAGTGCAGTATAGCTTCAATGACGCGAGGGCAAAAAGGTGGACGGTGAGAGTGTGGAGACATTCATAAGGTGGAAAGTCCGCCTAATATACAGACTGCACAAGGGTAAAGGTGAGGAGGCCGCGCTCGATCTCAACCTCTAGCTACTGCACCCAGAACTGCGTCAATGTCTATGAGAGTCCACTCACGGCGGGGCGGAGGGCTTCATCTGCCAAACTTGTGTGGTGGAGCGTGACCTGGAGGAGAGCTACAGAAGGTATGCAGCATTTGGAACCTGCCATCATGGGGTGACCCCGCCCGGCGCTGGCCCAGAGAACACCCTGGCAGTGGTGAGATACAGCACGCTGACCCCAGCCCCAGTCGTGATGCATTGATGCCCACCACATCACCAATCATCAAGAGGCCCGCAGGCAAGCCGCGGGGGGAGTGAGCGGACGTGACCAGGGTCAAGTAGAGCATCTTCCCTCCAATGCCAATACTGCCCGGAGAACCACTGGCACTGGGAGTGCTCTTTGTGCTTACCCACCGGGCGGAGGCCACTGCAGCAAAAAATAGACGGTAGGGGGCGTTGGTCCGGCTAGCACAAACACCCTCAGAGACGACTGGCCCCCACCATCACTACATGATGCCGACGTCGCCCTCCTCGTGGGTACATCACTGCAAGCAACATGGGCCTGCTGCGCATCCTGGTGAGCGGCGACGGCCAGCTGAGTGTGGCCCTGGTTGACATGGTGGCAACGCACAACTTCAATGCTAGCCACCTGGTGCCTGACACCAGCTGGTACCAGAGCCAGGGCTGCTCCGCCTGCCACCTGGGGCTCACCGACTGAGAAGCGAGGCCGGGCCACTATCATCGTCCAACTCCGGGACCTAGTTACCACAGCCACAGCCCTCGTGGTGGAGGGGCTGCGGGAAGAAGTCATCTTGGGTCAGCCTTGGTTATGTGAGCAAGCTGTCCATATCGAGGTTAGCAAGGAGAGACTCCATGTCGGTACTGCCGACCGATGTACTGCTTATGGTTAAAAGACAACCCTCACCACACCCCTCAGAGAACCTGTGTCACTGGACGAGTTCCGGCATGCCGTCCCACTCGAGCATGTGCCCTTGTTTGAGAATGTGCTAAACCAACACCCCGATGTGTTCTGAGTGTCTGACTCACTGCGTTGTACCACCATTTTCCAGCACCAGATCCCGACAGTTACTGACTCACCGGTTTTCGTAAGGCCCATTAACTATAACAGCCCGACCCGGCAAGCAATCCTAGACCAGGTGGAGGACATGCTCAGGGATAGGGTGATCTAGTCTAGTGAGAGCCCATATAATTAACAGGTGGTCATGGCTGACATGGACGGATTGCTTACGTTTTGTGTAAATTTTAAGCCTTTGAACAAACTGACTGTAGTCCCCCCACTCCCCTGTTGAACATCTCAGACATTTTAGCGGGCTTGGAGAAGCCTAAAGTTTTTTCCGTTCTAGATGCCCGGCTTCTGGCAGATTCCCGTACATCCCGAGGACCAGCCCAGACCGCATTCACTACGTCAGGGACGGGTGGAGTTTCCAGTTCAGGTCAATGCCCTTCGGCTTGCAAGATTCACCCGCGACCTTTCAGTCCTTGATGACAGGTGTGATAGATGGCTACATTGACCTATTCTCCATGGTGTAACTCGACGTCGTGATCTGGTCCCAGTCTTGGGAGGAGCACGCTCACCATCTTGCCCTGTTGGTACAGACACTAGCAACCCACGGCCTCACGTACACCGCTCACAAGTGCCACGTCGGGGTGACTGAGATCCCCTACCTGGGTCACGTTGTGGACCAGCACGGTAACCGCCCATCGCCGGATCAGCTGCAGCTAATCGAGGAGAGCCTCCCCTCTCCCCCCACCCACTTAAACAACTTCAGGGATACGCGGGGTTGGACAACTGCTTGAGAAACTACGTGCCAGACTTTGCCACCATTGCCGCGCCTCTCGCAGACTTACTTTTCCTCAAACACAGTTATCACTGGACTGATGCCGCGCAAAACATTTTTGACAAACTTAAACGCAGATTCCACGAGTGCCACCTTCTCACACGCCCGGAATACTCCCACCGGTTCTATGTCCAGACCAACACAAGTCAGGAAGGACTAGGTGTGGTGCTTTATCAGCTAGGAGACTAGGGTGAGAGCCTCATCGTAGACAACGCAATAGCTAAGTTTGGAGGGCTGAACAATAAAAAATCTATCAAAATTTTATTCACTAAAAAAATATACTGTGGGGACTCCGAGACTCAAACCCATACCCTCCTTGGTATCAGTCTAACACTCTACACCAAACGATAACGTGGGCCAGAATATGATATCACCAAATGGGAGGAATTGAGATTAGTGATTTGAATAATCCTGCACTTCCAGAATGACATTAAACATCTGCAGGAGGACTGTACCTTTGCTCAGGTGCAGTTGTAACTGCAAAATATATTGGTTTATGAATGTTTGCTTCCGGACAGCAATTACGTACTGAAAACTAAAATTAATGACAGAAAACATTTAATATCGCTAAAACATTACCATTGGTATGAAGTAATATTTCTTTACTGTGAAAAAAGAAGCAGTTGAAAGAAAATTTATTTCTTTGCTATAAAGGAAGTTAACGTTGCTATAAAACAAAAACCTATAAAGAAAACCATTGTTAACAGCAAACCTATGTTTCTGTAACCTTCTCTTTGAATTAAAGGAATATTGTGTGATTGTAAAAAAAAAAAAAGAGCCTCAAATAAATAGTTTTATTTGCCGTACAGAAAACTTTGCAAGATTTTTTTTTAGAGTGTAGTCAGGTCTGCTTGAATTAAACACCATTACTGCTAGATTCTTCTCTTCAGTCTTTGATCCTGATTCAGTTGAGAGAAGATAATCATTATCTTTCCAGAGTTATCACATTTACTAACTTCCAAAACTTGACCCTCTTGAATATTAACAGCAGCTTCTGTGGCCAACTCATATATATATATCTATCAGAAGTAACAGAAAGTTCCATGGTTGTAAAAGGTGTTTAATACTGAAGTGGACAGATAGCAGTGAAACTGTCGAAACATGAAAAGAAACTTTGTAGTTACAGTGAAATCCCGATATTTTGCATCCCGATTATTCGTATATCCCGCTAATTCGTGCAAATTTGCTGGTCCCTTGAGAAAACCCCTTTAATTCATAAAAAAAACAATGCATTCCGGTCCCCTCGATAATACGTATTTATTTTGGTGCTCGAGCTCAATAAAACATCTTATAATTCTTATTTAAAACTTAAAAATCTCATTAACTCGTAATGTTTTTAACCCTAGACTGTACACCAGCTCTAGATTTATGCAATTCGGGCAGGGTAAAAAAGACCGGAAGGGTACTGAGGGACGTAGGAGGGTTTGAAGGGCAGGTAATGACGCCGAGTAGGCTGTGAGGCGATGTGTCTGTGATTCCCAGAACTAAGATGCGCCTTGCTGTCCGGTCTATGGTTATAAGAGGGTAGGAAGGAGCAGAGCGAGTGAAAAGTTAGTCAGTTTGGTCTTAGCCCATGCCTCCGAAAAGAGCTAATAAGTGTCTTTCCTTTAGAGAAAAAAAAGAGATCATTAACGCCGTGGCCGGTGGTGATAGGCAAATTGACATGTCCAAACGTTATAACGTTCCTCCTTCCACAATATCAATTCTGAAGAACAAGGACAAAATCGCCTTCCAGACATCGAACAGCAAAGAAAAGGTGAGTATCCACAACTAGAAGAGAATTTAAAAAAGGTGGTTTGTGCAAGTACGGAATTCGAATGTACCAGTTGGAGGAAACATTTTAAAAGGAAAAGCAAGAGTTTTCGCAGAAAAAATTGGAATTAAAGACTTTCGTGCGAGTGATGGTTGGTTTGATAGGTTTAAAAAAAGGCACAGTATAAAATTTGAGAAACTTAGTGGGGAAAGTACGAGTGTATTGGCCGACGTTTGTTCTGAGTGGAAATACGAATTGGGAGAAATAATCAATTCTTATGAGCCCAACAACATTTTTAATGCCGATGAGACGGGGTTATTTTATAAGTGTCTCCCTGACCGATCAATGTGTTTTAAGGAAAAAAAGTGTCATAGCGGAAAAAATAATAAAGAACGTGTAACCATATTGTTGGCCGCCAACATGGATGGATCTGAGAAATTAAAACCGCTCATGATAGGCAAATCAGCCAAACCAAGATGTTTTTAAACATAAAAACTTTTCCGATGACCTATCGTGCAAACAAAAAAGCGTGGATGACGGGCAAATTATTCAAGGAATGGATACTATCAGTGAATGCTGATATAGAGAAAAGACAGCGAAAAATTCTGCTTTTCATGGATAATTGAACGCACCACAATACCCCACCGCTCAGTCATGTTAATGTTGTGTTTTTGCCTGCCAACACTACTTCTAAGCTGCAGCCTCTAGACCAGGGCATAATTAAAACGTTCAAAATCTTTTACCGCAAGGAAGTAGTGATGCAACTCTTTAACAGCATCGAGGATGGGAAGGATCATAAAATCATCTCATTTTCTGCCATGAACATTGCTCACAAGGCGTGGCAATGTGTTAGCGAAAGCAAAATAAAAAATGGTTTTCGTGCTTGTGGATTCACGAAGGTGGAACTTTCATCAACAGTTACTGAACAAGACTTAGAATGCCCTGCGAATTGGAATTGTCTTTCTCAAAATGAAGAAAATTCTATAAGGTTTGAAGATTTCGTCTATTTTGACGATGGCCTAGCGGTAGCGGGGATTCTAACTGATGACGAAATTTTGGCTCCATCTCAGGACATTGATGGTGAAGGTGATGACAAAGATGATGTGATGACAATCTCACCTAAAGTGCTTCTTAGCGAAATCAGACGTTGGCGATGAAGTATTTTCTGCTTTGAACATGCTCGACAAAGCCACCGACAATACCCGTCTGCAAGACTTGCACCAAAGAAAATTACAGATTTTTTTAAGCGTAAATTTTTAATGTTTTTTTTATTGATGTAATTATTGATTTATATATACAGTACATATGTATACATAATATGTAGCCATGTGTTTATCATTACATGTTAATGCAAATTTGCATTAATCTCGTTATTATGTATTTTTTTCTTTTTTTGCTCCCGATTATTGGTAATCCCGCTAAATTGAATATCTTGATAATTCATATTTAACATTCAGTCCCTTGACAATACGAATTATCGGGATTCTACTGTATTTACATTTGAATCTGGCAGGTGGAGTATGTATGTATGTTTAAAAAAAAATATATCTTGAGTTATTGCTGTTTAGAACTGAATTAAAGACTACATTATTAAAACAAGTGAATTAACTGTTGCTCTTCCAACTAGCTTATTATGTTCAGAATAAAATTTAAAGAATTTAGCCTTGCTTTTAGAAAGATACTCTTGGCCAATAATATAATTATTTTCTTTACTTTATCCATTTCTGTGCAGCTGCCAAGATGTATGTTTAAAATAGCATTTGACAACTAGTTGAGGCAAAATGGTGAATAATAATTTTCTTAAACAGACACAAGCCCATGCCAGATTGTAATGTCACAAGGTGTCTAACATAGACGCAAAAAGCAGTCACATTATGTTTGTATTGTGTTAAAAATTGAAATAGGTGAGTTTGGTGTGTTTATTAAACTTTACCTATGCTATAATTCAAGGTGACCATGTAGTCCTCTAAATTTGTCAGCTCATTACGAGAATACAAGACCACACACAACAATTTGGTAACATTCACGTAAAACTTCAACCATTTCTCTACATTTCATATGCTTTCATTCCCCCATCTATCTCTTTAAAAAAAATTATCAGAATCATAAACTTTTACACTACAACTTTTCTAAAATTTTACGAAAACATTTGGTAAATAATTATTTTATCAATTGACTTATATGATTTCTTAAAAATAACCTGTCAGTGATAACAAGGATAAACCAGTACACCAGCCCACAAATTGCAAAACCATTTAAATAAGTACTTTCTGAGAAATGGAAAGTTAAGTTTACGGGTTATTCACACATTTTCCTCTCACCGGGTCTTCATTCAGAGGATTGGAACTCTGCCCCTGGCAGCAGGGCCATTTCTGTCCACAACTAACGGCAATGGCATTTGTATGGATCCCGCCAGAAGCAAGCACAATTGGTTTTGTCTGCAAGCAACTCCAGAGCATAGAGCGACAAAACCTCTTCTCTCCAATGGTTCTCTCATACTGAAGGGCTCACATGTATGCACGGGCATATGTATAGCGTGCTGTGATGTTTCAGGGATCTATTTTTGCTATACAGATAATGTTCTCCCAGTTTCGAAGGATTTTGCCACAATGCTGATTTTCACACTACTTGAACAGGCTTAAGAGTAATTAAATAGTTTGAGCAGCAGTGGTGGCCTGGTTTTAACTCTATGTTCTGTTAAAAATATTTGTAGCTTCACACTAATCTGCTAGGAAATGTATATTCTATTAATTTTTAAGCGTTAAAAAAAAGTTACCAATATCAAGCTTTATCTTACCCATTTCCTCCTTCATCAACAAACATCTCGTGGTAGGGGAATTGACGATGAAGATCTTTCCGTATATCATCAATCCAACGTGCATCACCATTTTGTTGTTTCAAATTATGGAACAAGTTATTACTTTTGTCCAAAACAGCTTTTCCTCCACAAAGAAACAGCCAAGCTCTCGGACGTACTGATGATGGAATTCCTTTCCTACACCGGTCTCGCACCTGCAAATAAAAAGACTATGCTATAGTTAATTACTTTAGAAGCCTTCACAGTGAATTAAATTTCACGTTGGCTATTTTGACAGCCTACATTAGCACAACAGACATCAGAGAAATATACAGGCAGGAAGATCGTAGATAAAATGTCTATGTATTTTATTTTATATCATTACAAAACAGCTGTTATTAATATAACAAATTAAATTTAATTCTAGAATAATGTGTAGGTGTTTAAAAGAAATGGAACACAGTATGCAATAGTTTAGCTTTGTTTATGTCTTCATCATATGCCGTAGCTAGTGCTTGCTGCTAACGTCGCTACCTGCATGCTTCATATTAATTGAAGAGGCCGGACATCTATCACAGAGTATTTTTCCAATATTTCTAGATTAATTTGACACAATATATTTTAAACCCAAATTGTTTTGAGGCCACTATATGAAAAATTCTATTTTAAAAGGACATGCTGGATACACTTATACGACACAGCAGTGAAATAGGCGACCGTGCTACCATCTGTCTGCCAGTGTACGCGTCTCGCTTCAGAAACCACGCCCCGTAAAATGACAGTTTTGCATGTGTAAACTGCAAAATGCAAACAAATTCTCAGAGTTTTAAATTTTCCGTGAGCATTATAAATATGTTTACATAACATATTTCCGTGTAAAGCAATTCTGCTAACTAATAATTTGGATTCGGCCAGCAATCGCCAAGCGTTTCTGAAGCGGGCTCTACATTTGGTTTTTTTTTTTTTTGGGTTGACTCCCCTCCAACTTTAGCAATAAAGCAAAAATGAATATAATTTATTTATTAAAGCCACGCATCACGTGTTGTTTGCAGAGGAGTCATTCTTGCAGCAAATAATACTTATGTTAATGTGATTTGTCATCCAATCGTACTCGGTGCCACGATTAATTTATAAATAGCCTCTGCATGTACACTGGAGAGCCAAAAAAACTGGTATAAGCATGTGCATGCAAATAACAGAGGCATGGAACCAATCAGAGTAACGCAATACGGTCTACAGTGCCTATATAAGACAACAAGTGTCTGGCAAAGTTGCTAGATCAGTTACTGCTGCTACAATGGCAGGTTATCAAGATTTAAGTGAGTTTGAATGTGGTGTTATAGTCGGCGCATGAGAGATGGGACATAGCATCTCCGAGGTAGCAATAAAATTTGGATTTTCGCGTACAACCATTTTCTGAGTGTACCGTGAATATCGGGAATCCGGTAAAACATCAAATCTTCGACATCGCTGCGGCCAGAAAAATATTGTGAACGAATGGGACAAATGACCACTGATGAGAATCATTTAACGTGACAGAGGTGCAACCCTTTCTCAAATTGGCTCAGATTTCAAAGCTGAGGCATCAACAAGTGCCAGCGTGCGAACTATTCAACGGAGCATCGTTGATATGGGCTTTCGGAGCCGAAGGCCTACTCATGTACCATTGTTGACTGCACAACACAAAGCTTTATGCCTCGCCTGGGCCCGCCAACACCGCCATTGGACTTTTGATGACTGGAAACAGGTTGCCTGGTCTGACGAGTCTTGTTTCCAATTGTATCGGGCGGATGGACGTGTGCAGATATGGAGACATCCTCATGAATCCATGGACCCCACCGCCTCGCACTCCTATGGATTTGTGGACTGCCCTACAGGATTCATGGTGTGAATTGCCTCCTGCATACCTTCAGACATTAGTTGAGTCCATACCACGTCATCTTGCGGCACTTCTGTGTGCTCGCGGGGGCCTTACACGATATTAAGCAGGTGTACCAGTTTTTTTGGCTCTTCAGTGTACTAAGGACTGTAAACTATAAGATCTCACTTTTTTGATGAGCAGATGCCAGTTTAAATTGTGAAATATTTTATTATTATGAATGAAACTGTACAAACTGACAATTTCCCTGAATTCCTAATACTTCCAAGTTTCACACATATTCACTGTTAAAAACGTGTGTAAATATAGTACCCGAACACTTTTAATATTAAAATAAATCAGTACCGCATCATTTGACTGCAGCCAGGTAATTAAAAGCGTGCGCGTGGGTTATTAATAGCAGCGGTGCGTGACTGGCAGCAGCTGTTCAATATTTGACTTTGAACTGGTGGCTCCACGGTTAAGCAGCAACCCAATTAAGCTGCCCCCGGTAAATCGGGAATTGACTGTTATTAATTGCTGGAATGATTTTTAGTGAAAAAATGGAAGATGGATGTATGTTGAGTGCATTTATGTGAATTCCAAAATGTGAGTGTTTAAGACTTGCATAAAATGCAGTTTCCAGTTATGTCAAACAGTCCTATGTTTTTTCTCCAATGTTTTCCAAAGATGTTCTTGCATCCCCTAGACCATTTTGTGTTTTATTTCCCCAACTAAAGCAGAATTTTTTTCAACCTGTGCTATGGTAGAAAAATTAGCTTCAAACCCTATATATTACATACAAGAAATAACCTACTATGCTTACCACAACACTGTAACTTTCTTCTAGCAACAAATAAAATGTTTAGCCTACTAGCAACAAAAAAAAACAGTGCTTACCAACTTGTAATTTCTTTCCATAAACTGTTCCCAGTGCTTAAACATGTGTAGCCATTTTTGTTCCCTACGCAGCATAACACTTGGTGAAAGAGACTGCTTTCTGAAAAAAAATTTCAAAAAAATGTATAAATATAACTATCAGTATAGTGCTAGTTTAAAAAACTGAAAATTCTTATTGTGTGAACTACCAGGAGTCTCACATTGTAAAAGTGTCACTCTACACATAAGAGGTAGTATTACACTACAAAAAATTAAAATTTTTAACTCTATAAGAAAGGTATATGTGACATTCACTGCACGAAAAAAGTTTTGCATCACCTTATATCTACAGTATTTGTTAACACCTACAAGTCATGTTATATCCAGAACAATCTTCATTAACTAGCAGTGTCATGCCTGACATTGTGTACTGCCAATCACGACAGCAGTGTTTAACTTTGACAGCGTAAGCTTGCTACCATGTTGAACCACCAATGCCTGGCAGTGCCGCCAGGGCATCTGAAGCAGTCAGATATGGGCAGCACACAACTTGTAACGTTCTACTGATAGCAGATTGTAATCCTGGTGGAGGTGGGACATTCACAAAAGAAGGTGGCTGCCTGCTCGGTGTCAACCAAAGTGATGTCAGTCGTGTGTGGGCAAAGTACCGGGAAAAACATACAATGGCAGATGCACCACAGTGGTTGCCCTCATACCACTACAGCAGCAGAAAATATATTTGTACTGGTTAGCACTAGGAGATGACCATTATCCACAGCAGCTGACCTGTGGTGAGAACTTCGTCGAGTAACTGGAATGCAGGTATCGACGCAGACTATCCAGAACAGGCTTCACCAGGACCACAAACATGCCTACAAGCCTATGAGGTGTCTATCTCCAACACATCATCATTGAACTGAACAATTAGCATGGGGGCATGCACATCTCAATGTGCACCACTCATGCACATCAACAACAATCTAACAGGCCAGCGATACGTGAAGAGGTTCTTGAGCCTGTTGTGCATCCTTTTTACACCAACAATGCTGACCAGTTCACCCTCATGGACAATAATGCTAGTCCACAAAGAGCAAAGGTTGTGCAGACCTTCTTGCAGGAAGTGTCCATCACACAAATGCCTTGGCCAGCCAGGTCACCCAATATGAATTGTCTGGAACATGCATGGGAAATGTTAAAATGTGCAGTTGCCAATTGCCTGATCCCACCTGCAACACTCAGTGGATTAATTCAGGTTGCTGTTAAGGAGTGGAAGCACATCCCTCAAGAAATGATGGACAGCTTCATTTGCAGCATGCCCCCAATATGTCTGCAACCTTGTCACTACACAGGAAGGCCCTGTATAAACAAAATGACAGGACAGAATGTGCCACTGGCATTCCAAAGTGATTTGAGGTGCTATGAGCTGTATGTGGTTACGAAGTACATTAAACACTTATTTTACAGTGACATGTGTTCAACCATTTATTAAACGACATTTACTTTGGCCAAGTCTTCCCCCGTACAAGAAACTCAAGTGATGCAAAACCTTTTTTACATAGTTTACTTTGTACTTGCTTTGCCAAACATGAAAACCACCACACTTGCTTAAAAATGTGCACACTGTGGTCAATAATACATGTTAAGTCTCAATTATGACTTTAGGACCTCTACATTAGAAATTAGAGTTTAAATTATGTTAATACCTAGCAAATTTATAGTTGTTTCTTGATCTTTCAATTATAATAGAAACAAGTAATTAAAAATATATGCTAATACAGTAGTTACAAATGAAAATAGTACTTGGCACATCAATTAGCATATAGTAGTGAGTATCGCACAATCAAATGTTCCAAATCATCTCATCGCCTATGTGAATTAACAATTCGCAGAGGCAGGAAATTTACAAATATTTTAATTTCATGAAGAAAAATTTTTGACAACAAAAATTCAATAAGAGTACAAGTAAGAGAAATGGCCATGTACTTAGGGCAACCAGATATGTGGTACTCAAAAAGAGGACATGTTTAAGTAACTGGCATTAAAAAAGAGGACACTTGCAAGAAAATGACGGGAAGAAAGCGGACACACAATTTTACAACGGAAATACACAAAGTCAGTATATTATGTCACAGGTCAGTAAAAATATATTACAATGTCTCAAAATTGTATACAAAATAAATTCCAAATAGCTTTTAAGTAATACAAAATATTTCTTTTGCAACCAGATAAAGTGATAATCATGTTCACTTTGAACATGGAAGTCAATTCCATTTAGTTTGTAGGAACTACAGAATATTTTTCCAGGAAATAATAAAGAAGTATTCACACAAAAAAACAGTTGTACGTAAGCAGTGGACATAATCTATTTAACCGACAGTTAACCACTCTCACACAGTTCAGGTTCAGATATATATTTGATTGAATTTCTTTGACAATTTTATTTGTTCTAACAGAATTCTTATCAAATAACCATGACATTTTTAATAGATTAGACACTTCTCCACTTAGACATGCAAAAAAACAAACAGCCATGGAAAAATATTGGGGTGTTAATAAAGACAAAATATATACGTTAGCACTTTTGCAGGAAGTTCATTGGCACCATTACTAAATGTTTAATGACATAAAAAAATGCACAAAATGTAAAGCTTTGCTGTCTTTCACTTTTCTGAAAAAAGGGAACATTTACAAATTTTTTTTCTTTTTTTAAACCCAGCCGGAGAGTTTACGAGGCCTCAAAAAAGGGCATGTCCAGTAAGAGGACGTCTTGTAACCCTAAATGTACTCACTTTAAAGAATATGGAATAAGGACTAAAGGGGATAAAGATAAATATAAAATTACAGAGGCAGTGATAACTATAAACAACAGATTCAAGCAAGATGAGTGCAACCTAACTTATGGCTGATTGTGCAAATTTTAAGATGGAATAATATTGGAGATAGACCTTTCTCTTTCTTTGGGTGGAACATAGCCAAATAATTGTTTGATACTATAACCCAATGCGCATGTGGTTAAGACTTTGTCCCATGCACATATTTTAATATAGCCTTTCATAATTCAACTGTACTGTTCATTTTTGGTTAACAAAATGCTTTTGACTGGAAAGTGCAGATTCCAAAATTTGTTCTCCAGTTTTCAGCCTTGGAACATTTATTAGCTAAAAATACCTTAAGGTGGCAACATCATGCTGATTTTCAGCAAACCTAACAGTGTGAAAATGGAATAACTCCACAACTCATTTTTATTTGTTGCAATTGAAATTGTATAGTTTCTTACCACATGGTCAAAGCCTATCATTTTCAATAATACATTAATTCAAATGACAATGAATACATATATATTTGCTGCAGCTATAAATCAAGTATGGCAAAATTAAGTAATCCATGATAATACCATTTCTAATGCACATATAAAAGCATGAAAAAACTTGGTAGAAAAAAATATACCCTACCCTATTAATTTACTCTGTGATCCTATTTGCAACAAATTCATGTAACTATATAATTTTTTAATATTTTTGTGATTAATTTTAATTGTGTGTTATTTTGCTAGTTGTAAAAATTCAGGAAAATATTTATATTTTATCAATAAGTTTCTGCCTTCTTGCAAGCAGGAAATAACACAGAGTGCAAATTATATATAAAAGTATTAAACTACTAGTAAATTGTAAATTTTCTATAATCAGACATTTTCAATAATACCTCTGAAACTGAAATTATATCACAAAAACCAAGAATTTCTGCATAATGGGTGAAACAGAGCCTTAAAAACATTTAAAACTTGTACATTCTCCAGAAACAGTAACAGCGAAAATACTCAATTCCCACAGTTGTGACATATTGAATGACTGTTTCACATGCTGATTGTCTGCCTATATCATACATGGTTTGTGAGATTGGCCAGAAATGGAAAAAAAAATGCATAACAGACATGTGTACAATCACACTGCACATTTCATAATACTGCATTTGCATTTTCATGGTGTGGAATTTTCTCTGTCAGGCAGTATATATTTCCAATGGAGCAAATACTACAAAAAAGTGAAAGTTAACTATAATTTTCAGTATAATAAAATATCTAAATGTAAATATTACGGCAAAACCTTTCCCTTTTAAGCAGGCTGTAAGAACTATAATTTTATGTAGTAGTTAAAAGCTGTACTGTGCTATACTGAAAACCTATTTAAAGTGAAGAAAGTTCCACTTTTTTGTATACTCATATAATAGTTTTCCAACAAAACAATATGCCTTATTATTTTTTTTAAGATTTTTTCACCCACATGATAATGTAATGAAATTTGTATTTTTCAAGATAAAATGTAGAATATCACTTATAATTTCTCAACCAGTATTCACAGAAGTTTAAAAGAAAATATTTTATAATTATAGTACAGGCCTGTTAACCAAAATCAGTCGGGACTCTGGGTAGTTTAGATTACCGGAAATTCTAAATCACTGGTTACAAAACAGAAATGTGTGGAAATTTGTCAGAAATTTACTAATTTTAGTAGTGTGGTTTACTTTGGCTATAAAGGCTTTCTATAAATTAACCTGTTATTTGCTAGGTTATAAATAGCCATAGAAAAATAGAGTGCACATGTTAGCCTTATGTTAAGAGCTGAGCGCACAGCTGACATCTGTGTGGAAGGATAGTATTGCTGTATATTCCTTTACAGTTATTTTTAAACTAATTTTGGAACTCGTGCAGTTCAAAATGTATGCGTAAGTGTCCACACTAACTCTCAACAAATTCAACTCTATTAAATCAACAAAGTTTGTTAGAAAACTCCATGTTAACACCATGACTGTTACTATCCGTAATGAAGCAGTGTTTGAAAAGTGTGATGGGCTATGTCAAATAGGAAGAGTGTGTGTATTTATTTGGACAATATCTCACCACCCTGTGTACTGTTATTGCACAGTTACATATTGCTAAGTAGTTGCTACTCACCCCTTCCCCCTCCCAACCAAGGCATAACACCGCCAGCACCATCCTATGCAACATGTGGATGCCAAGCACCAATAAGAGAAAGAGTGTATGTGTCAACTGCACATGCATTTTTAGCCATATTCAGGGCATTATAACCAGTTGCCACTTCTTTTGTAGCCTTCAGCTGCACTGCATCCAGGGTATTTGTGGGAGGACACCACCAAACTCGACTGTCTTGACAAGAGACATTTACCAGTTTGACTTCTGCCATGACTCCTTGATTATAGCCAGTATGGTAGAGAACAATATTGGACACAGCCTATACTTTGGGATGGGAAACCATGGTGACATGTTCACTAGCGGTATCTAGATGGCAGAGAGTGAAAATATGGTGAAATTCAAATTGTTTTAAAATATTTAATTACTCAATTTACTATGCTTCCACTCTTCCCTGTTTTATACTTGTTCTTACAGAAAATAAACAGAAATTCTCTTTCATTATGTTTAGGTAAAAGTTTGCGACAGCACTAAGAGATTTAAATTTCAAAAGTAATCTATGGCAAGAATAAAATATAAAATTTTTTTTCAGTTATAAGAATTTGATAAGTTTATAAAATCTTCAAAAACAACAAAATTAAAAAATTGCAATACAGAGAATGAATGATAAGACATAAAATACTATTGTGGGATGTGTACTGGGACCTTCACCTGAGTAGTAGGAACATTCTACAGACAATCACTGTGCCTTCTACATCCAGTGTCCTGTGGTTGTCAGTGCAGAATATGCAAAAGGTCACAGAGTAACTCTTTGTATATCTCCTACGCCATCCTGTGGCACTCTTAAAACTAACAACCTTGGCCTCCGTTAACGAATCAGAAAAAAACCGGAGGGGGAAAGACTTGCACCGTAACAACTGCCCTGCCACCGGAAGGTATCACGTAACATGCCCTCACTGCGGAGCTGATTTCCATTACGGCTGCCTAGGCTGACCCAACAGGGAGAGAAACACACAAATCCTGGAATACAGCTGCCCCCTACCATGAAAGACAAAACAGCATTGAAACAGTCAGTTAAAATTTTACAAACACACCCATTGCCCACGTACATTCCATGGTTGAGTTCAAACATAAAGTACCCTATGCCAGACTGCAAAAATTGCCCAAGAAATACATATAACCAACCCACAAATAATCCACAACAAGCCTGGAGAAGCATCTGCTGAAAGGGTGCGATAATAGAAAAACAAATTGAAGAAACAACTGGACATCAATGAGTCTTCTGATTCAGCGTATAATGCTAGAGTTGTCCTCATCCCCAAGGAAGATGGTGTACCTTGTGGTTATCATCATGATTTGAACAAAATAACCCAGATGGTAGCTCACACAATAACAGTGGTTTGGGGGAGGGGGGCACAACCTAAGAAAATCGGTGTACACAATGGGAATAAATAACTCAACAATCACTAACAATCCCTAAAATCTTGGAAAATTGCTTAGAATCCCTGTCAAACAAAGAAAATTCCTGATAATCAAAAGAAACTCTTTGTAAATTGCAAGAAAATCCCTGATAATCATTGGAAAAACACAGAAAATCTCTGTAAATTGCAAAAAAAATCACTGAAAATCACAGAAAATCCCTGTAAATCGCAGTAAATCACAAAAAATCTTGGAATATTCCTGGAAACCTTGGAAAATCGTTAGAAATCTCAAAAATTCTACAGAAAATCTGGAAACTGAAAAAACCTAAAACTAGCCATGATTACTAAAAAAAATATTGGATTAAATTATCAACAAAAAGAAACTCAAGATATTTCAAAACAAATTAAAATTCTATTAATCTAACAAAACCATGTAGACAGAATTTCACAAAATTATAAATGTGAACAAAAATTGTTGTTCAACACAGAAATATAAAGATAATCACCTAATGAGTATTACAAAAAATACATTAATGCAACCTTTGAAGAGTCCGCAGACTAATCACGATTTTTATATACTACACAAAAGTTCCTGTCCCCGAGAATTTGTTGCAAAAATATATGGAGATGCAGAAGCTGCATTTGTTGCCCTTTATTTTTAGCCTACCTTTCCAAGGAGAGATAGGCTATTATTATTACTCTGGTACAAATGGCCTTGAGAAACGTACAGCCAGAATGTGATTTCAGCATCAAGCAATGTAACATCCAATCCAGGAAGTGTCGAATATTCGTTGTTATTCATTTAAAATTCAAGGAAAACACAAAGACACCGGTGCCTTACCAATTATTCACACAAAATTCCTCGCACCATAAGTAGGTGTGTAGCCAACTACACTACGGAGGTTGGCGAAAGATACGCTTATGTGATAACCTTCCAGCCTGTGTGTGCGTGTCTTGACTAAGAGTATGTATGTGTGTGTGTTTGAAAGTGGTGTGTGTGCACACATGCATGTGAACATGTACTTACCTGAAACTTTTGAAACTCACTGAAATATACCTGACTCGATCAACTTATAAAATGCAGTAAGACCAGCTTACTTTTGTAGTTGATTCTGTACCGGATAATTTGTTTTTCAAAATGGTAGCTATTAATTATTGGTGCTATGATATTTCTCAAGAACTGTTCAGCTGATTTGAACCAAATATTGTATGTTCAATAGTCACAATCTCAGGATGGAATTTGTTAACTTAAATCCCCAATGGTCTCCCATTTTCGGATATCGCAACTTGAAAAATAATGCTTTTACATAATATTTATAGAATTATTCAAACAGTTACTGTCAAATTTGCTGCATAAGTAGTGATGCTATAGGACACTTAAAAGAAATGTCCATCCAACACAAGTTTACACTAACTTGCTGTTGTAAAATGGTGGACAGTAGTGAACAGCAATAACCTCGTAAAATGAAAGTACTATATTTAAATTATAAAACTTATTATGAGAGCTTAGACCAGCTCTTAAGCCTTACAAAGCAGTTTACATGTGCCAATTGTGCATATATTTATAGAGCATAAAGTATTTCTACGTAACAAAAGAGAACTGCAGTTTGTCGTTATGTTGTTCTGAATACACACAATATAAAACGCAATCATACATGTTAAGAGAGAGCAGTTGGAAGGACATCAGGTTCCGTAACGTGGAGAACGTCAAATACACAAGGCGGCGTGGGTACGGTTCCCCTCCTAGTCATAATTTTTTTTGTTGGTAATATTTATTTTTGTGACAAAATAATTGTACTTAATTTATTTTACATTGGAATGTATTTTTAACAAAAAATTACACAAAAATTTTTGACACAAATATTAACATAAATTCAACACAAAATTTGTTTCGCCGCAACATAAATACTACCTTAATGTTGACAGAACAGTAAGGAGGTAATTTTGTTACTAAAGTAACAATGTTACATTAACATTAATAACTTAACAGTATATTTGATTAACAGTGACATTAGTAACTGACGGTTCACAGATTACAGAAAATTACTGTTGTCACAAAATTAGACTTTTTCTTTGTCCACCATGCTTTTTGCTTAACCTACTATGTCATATACACACAACTGTGATGTTGCATTATATATAACTTTTAATTAATTTTCATATTGAAAATTATAAATTCATATTTGCAGGTATGATAACAGTATTATAAGTTAATTGCTGTACGTGGTATTTATATAGTGAGAAAACAATATTGGTGTACTAGCTTCCATTATTATTGCATTTTTGTAACAATAAATGAGAAAAGTATTAGACCACAAGTTAATTGCTATACGTGGAATTTATTTTGAGAGAAATCAGTATTGATGTTTTATCTGCCCTTCTTGTTACACTTTTGTAACACTAAGAAAGTTATTTATCATTCCTTAGTATGTATATTATTTTTCTTTTGCTGGTTAATAGCCACAAAGCACACAAAACTGCAATAAAACATTGCTTTAATTTTTTTTTTAATAATATAACTTAAGCTACAGTAAACAAATGGAAGGGGGGGACAGGAGCTCATTGATCTTCCCGGTTGGTAATAGGAATGTGCCAGGGGTCAGCAAGGTTTAAAACATCAAAAAAAATGTTCTGCAATGCTCTATTTGTTCAAAAAATCAAAATATATAACATTGAGTAAATTAATAAAAAAATTTTTTTAGGTAATATGAGAGAAAATAGGAGAGCATCTTCAATGTATTTTGTATTTATATGGTTTATTCTCTGCAACCATAAAAACGTGCATCTTGATAGCCTTATTTTTTTCTGTAACCAAAGCGTACAGTAACATGTCTAATAATAAAACATTATAGTTAAGATTTGATCGTGCAGGAATTACTTGCTGATGATAGTACGTGTCGTTTGGAAAGACCACCATTCAAGAATGCAGCACATGCACATGCATTATTTGTTTTCTTTGGCAGACTGTGAAGGTATACAGAACATTTTAGGTATTTAAAATCTAAAGTGGTGTATTATCTTCTATTCTAAAGTGGTCATAATGCCCATAATGATATACTGAACTGACTTGAAGTAATGCTGTGGGAATACTGTATTCAGTGGTGAACATAGTTCATGATTTCGGTAAAAACAATAATCTTAGTTGGGTGTACAGCCGTCAAAATTTTGAGCAAAGTGATTAGAATTAACAAAAATAAAATAAAAACTCATGAAGTTAAACAACAAGTTTATTGTGCAGTAGAAACTAAAATGAACTGTTGGAAACACCACCTACTTTTGGTAATATGATCATATACTGTACGAAGGTCAGGATAGAAAGCTGCAGCAGGCATACGTGCCCTGCGTGGCGTATCATAATGCCAGCAGCAGATGGAACAACAAACATTGATGTAGAAAGTCCAGAGAGCTGTTTTCACCCGGCAGTCATAAACAAGGTCACTGGGCGAGCCAGGGGATAAATAAGCATCCTCGAGTGTGGTAGAGGAGAGAGCTGAGCTCCAGCACGATGATGGGCGGCATTCTTCAATGAAGTTTCAACTAACAGGTATCCGTGGCTGACCCCAGTGAGCTTTGAGTACATTCATTTAATTAACTTATTTTGTATTTGATAATTGTAAAGTAATTATTGAATAATAAGTAATAGGATTAAAGACGAGATATCTATTTAATAAAAGTTCACTACATTTAATCTTGTATTTTGTCATTTGGAGAGATAATTAAAACACCTGCCACCAGTGCAATCCTAATTCTATTTTAATACATATTTTTGCTACCACCACAAAAAGCCAGGTCAACTTCCGCTTGGCTAACTTTTAGCTGTCGTCGTCCGACGATAACGGTCTGGATACGACAATACGAACACACGACTATAGGGGTAATCAACCTCCGACTTGGCCCCCTGAGTATAGGACGATGCTGCTTCCCTGGAATTAACCAGTGTTCTGAAGACGCTGTGTAAAAGCGATAGAAGGGCTATTTCCGGTTCATTTTTCAAGCAATGGGGGGGTCAAGCTGTGCCAGGGAAAGGGAGCAGTTTCTTTCACAATAAAACTACAATTGTCCAGCATGTACCCGCCTGACATATTTAACAAAAAAAACTTATTTGTGAGTAGTAGGTGAACAAACCCTTCTGAGAGTTGGTACTTGTTAGTGGGATCCGGCGCATTCACATGCCAAAGTCCCGTAATCAACTTCCATTAATATGTAAAAATTAATATAATAATATATTAGAGTAGAGCACCCCTCAACCGGAATCGTCGGGGGAAGGGCTATTCCGGTTTTGGGGAAAGTCCGGTTATGAGAAATGAGGGTGGGATGGTGTGAAAAATAACACATTTTTAGACTGAACTCGTGTATATGTGGCACATAATTTTAACTTAGGAAATCAATGAGTGTAAATTATAAGTTTTATCCTTAAAGTTACAAAACCATTTTTAAAAAAACACTACGTACTGTTTATGAAATGTGAGTCAAAAAACTCCTGGAGCTGCGTTAATGACCTTCATTCACAACCTGCTTGTGGGGGGGTGGGTTATCTCTTTTCGCGTGTGTCTGCATGAGTAAACGAGGTCTGGAGATAATCTAGGGTTGCAGCGGTGACATCATGTTACTGTTTGTGTTGATGTGCAACTGATAAAACTTCCCGAAGAATAGTCAATTCCGTGGATAGTCTTTTCCTTACTGCATGGCACGTCGGCACAATATACATTTTTAAGAGCTAGGCTGACGTATTATAGACAAAGTTCACAAAGTACCGTATTTCGGTGTGTATAGGTAGCACATTTTTATTTTTAAAAATGACAAAAGTGGGGTGTGGCTTATTTAGGAGATATTGGCATAAAAAATGTTTTCTCCCTAAACCATGTTCAGAAATTGTCAACGAACAATACGCTCAAATGTTTTAACTTAGTTTCTAAGGAAATCACAAAAAATAATAAGAAATGAATAGCTCATCACTCATGTTTAAACATGTATGGGTTACACCATACTGTAGCCCCCATCCAGCTTGCTCGCTTCCTTTCCTTTTTTTTTAATATCAAGGCTGCAACCTCAGTCGCCCACAGCGGCAAGTAAGCTTGCTCGCTCCCTTTCTTTTCTTTCTCCCTCCTTCCTGCTCTTTTTTGTTTGTCAGGCGGTCTCTCTCTCTCTCTCTCTCTCTGGTCAAATGAGACAGCCTGCAGCATCTGTGTGTGTGTGTGACGCCGCACGCACACATGCACCATACTATTACCTGCCCGGCAACAGCCGGCAGAGCTGGCAGGCTAAGCGCGGCATACATGTTCCGCAATTCAAACGCAGTGTCGAGGCATTTTGATATAAATACAAAACTTTTTTTATTTATGCGGAACACTGCGCTGTTGCCACTTTTCAGCAGGCGGAGGCCAGGTGGCGCAGCAACGATAACACTCAATGGCAAATTTAATAGTTTGACGTTGCCATAGTTTGCTGTTGCCGCACTAACATGATGAGGCTCCGCAATATTTACGGGAATACAAAAATTCAGTGCGGCCTGTACTTGAAATATTAATTATCCCTAATTTTTCATCAAAAACTTCTGGTGCGGTCTATACATGCCAAAATACGGTACATTTGTTAGAACACTAAATTCTGAAAGTCACACCACTAAAACCAACGGCATGTATCGCACAATGCCATTAGTCACTGTCACTTGTGTCATTATGCAGAGTAGCTGTAGCTGTGCCACTTGGGCCGGCTATCTCTTCATCATGCTGCAGCTTGTTTACCAGCTAGCGGGGCATGTACAGTCTGGTGTGAGCAAGGAAAAACTTTTCGCGATTGCGGGAAAGTTATGGCACAACTTTGCGACATTTGAATTTTTTTGGAAAATTAATTCCGGATATGGGGAGTTCCGGTTAAGGGGTGCTCTACTGTATAGTGTTGCAGGAAACCCACAAATCTCACAAAAATCCCTAAAAATTGAAAACAAAAAATTTTGAATTCAGAATTATGGGAAATCATGAAAACCGAAATATAATCCATAAAAACAAGCATTGTCAGAAAACTTTTAAAACTCAAGGGAATTCATAAATAATCACTTAAAATCTAAAAAACTCCTTATGTATTACAAATCCCCCAAGATTTGAGAAATATTTTTAAAATACGAACCTTATATATATGTTTACCAGTTACAAAAAATATCTTATAGTAGTTAATATTATCTTTGCAGGTGCAAAAATTCTTCACAAGTAGCAATAAAATCTTATAAAATTGCAAAAAATCAGAAAAAATAATTTTAAAAACCTAAAAAAATCTTTGGGAATCACCAGAAATCATTGACAATCATTAGAAAATTTTTGACAATCGCAAGAAAATCTTTAAAAATAACTCAAAATCTTCGAAAATCACAAAAAATATTATAACATCTCTAAAAAAAATTTTGAAAATCATTTCAAATCTTTTGAAATAACAAAAATCATTAAAAATCATTGTAAATTGGAAAAAAATTACTAAAAAAATCAAAAACTGGTATACACATTTTAACCTAGTTGTCCCCTCGTACAATAATCAATTTGGGGCACACGCCTAAGGCTCTTGGGGAGGCCAGAATATTTAGCACTCTTGAAACGCACAGAGGATATTGGTAGATTCCCATACACTCCAATTCAACTGCAGTACATGAAGTTTACCAACCCCAACGAGAAGGTTATACCAGTTCAAAGTGATGCCATTCTGCTTTAAAAATGCTCCCGTCGCATTTCAATGCCTCATGGCGGCCACTGTTCTTACCGATTACCTAGGGGAGTTTTGTTATGCTTACCTTGATATTATCATAATTTTCTGAAGGGACTGGATTCCTTATGTATTGAGGGTATCCTGGAATTAAATTTTATACATCTAAATACAAAAACATGAAATAAACATAATTTGCCATCTGACTAAAGAAGCATAATTGAACACTCAGTTTCTGAGAATTTATTAAAATAATATTTCAGAAAATCTTTTACTTCCTACTGTGAACAGCCTATATTTTAATTTTAAATAATAAATATGATTCCTTATTCAAATTACTTCACTCAGAAATAGTTGCTCTAACATTTTCTTGTATTAGCTTACGGTAAAAGGATTGTATCCTCTCTGGGCATTTCTTGCATGTTGTCAAATGTCTCTTCATTCTTGCTGCATTGTTTGTGTAAGTTTGTCCACAATATTTACATTTTCCTGTTATCTTCTTTGTGTTTCCCTCACAGACACCAATATAATGGTGCCACATACTAGTATTTTTTTTATTATGCAGTACTACAATCACACTTTACATTTACTTATCTAGATAAACGTAATCTGTACTTCGAAACTTGAGGCTCACTCTGAGTAACATTTGAGCTGTTACTAACTCACAACTACAGAGCATTACTGTTTACATAGCAAGGTAAATCTCCTGCACAGGAGAAATCCCTATATCAATCCCTATCCCTAAATCCCTATTATATGGAGGCACTGAGGCATGGTATTCCCCTTACCATTTTCCCACTGGTCTCTTTTGCAAGGTGAACCCCAGAAGCCTTGCCTGTTGTGAGACAGGAAATTACCCTTGAATTTGTATTTTCATTTAATTTCCCCCTTTTTTAGTTGAAGCATTTGTTAACCAAATATTATAGTAAAGTGAATCCCTATATTCACTTGATCATCCCAAATAATTTTAATGAAATAGTGTCATTTTCGAATTAGAAAACTTTCTGGAAAATTTTCTGATTCAGAAAATTTTACGGCCCACATGTCTGGGCACAGCCCAGCTGAACTGCATCTATGGAACAGCAATAAGCACATACAGAAATTTAAGGCATTAAAGACACACAAAACCAAAAGGTTCAAAGAAGAACAATGCTGCGGACCTATGCTATTACCACCATAAACACCCACCTGCAGGTCATCCTAAGGTAAAGGAAACCTTCCGTGAAATTACCCAGCAGTACACCTGTGATGGTGTGAGCCGAGACGTAGAAGCCTACATCCAGCAGTGTCAAGTCTGTGCCACCAATAAAGCCCACGGGACCCTCAAGACAACTGCCATACCCCACCAACTGTCATGACTTAGGACCCAGGTGTCAGTCAACTTGATAGGACCCTACCTATGTTGACAAAAAGGGAAGAAATATCTCCTTGTGGTCANAACAGCTGATGCCAAAACAATGATCAATACTTTAGAAAAGGAATTCTTCCCCTGCTGGGGTTATACCTGCTGTATATTGAAAAACAATGGCACACAGTTCACTGGGGCAGCCTAGAAATTTGCATGTCACAGCTGGGGTGTGCAATCATGGACAACTTCCAGTTACCTCCCCAAGGGAATCTGATAGAGGTGGAATCGAGAGATCAAGAAGACTCTCTAGATTCAAATGGAAGGAGATCACAGGTCACAGGACAGTTACCTGCGAGACATCACATTTGCACTTCGCAGAAGGTGAAACTAAGCCTTGGGAGCCTCACATATTGAACATTTACATAGGCGCACCCTGCAGAGACCCAAGGATGAGACTTAGAGGCCGAGACTGAGAGGCCGAACCCAGTGAGTTACCACAAGCAGAAACGGTAAGGAGAGAGAGTGTAAAACAGATATAAAAAGCCCATCAGAATCAGGCCCGGTACTTAAGCAAGAAGTAGCTGGCAACCCCCACCACCCACATGCAACAAATTGAAGGTGGTGAGCAGGTGTACATTAAATTATAGGTGCTAGGCAGCCCCCTTTTACACCAGATTTCACCGTAAGGGGGAAGGCTCACATCTAGTCGAAGAAATACGCAGGAATGCTCTGCAGATAGAAGACAAGGGCGGGAAAATCTGCAAAGTATTGTGTGAACCACCCTAAAAGAGTTGCCATACCTGTGGATGAAAAAGAGACTGAGTTATGGCCGCCATTACCACCACCGCGAGTCGTCCTTGAGCATGGGCAAGAAAGAAACTTTCTAGATTCCATGGTGCCTGCAGCACGCCATCGCCCTGGCCACACCACGCCCTCATCTGAGCCACAGCATCCACATTCACCAAAGCTAAGACCAATTGAGGAGAGAAGAGTGATTACTGCCCCACCTTCGGTGGGCCAACAAGCAGCCAGGGAGCGGAAGGCTCTGACTTCACAGTGTCAGCCCCACCCTCCAAATCCAACCGTAGATGCCAGGGAAAAGAGATATCCACCATGAAGGAGGGGAAGTAATCACTTCCCGCCTACCACCAGCTGACCCAAAGCAGCCACCAAGGCTAGCCATTCTAAGGTGCATACCGCCACCACACCAACACCCGCTGTGGAGAAGCTGCCATCGAAAGGAAGCCGGGACACTACTAGAAGACACATTAGTACCGACCCACTACCTTCAGCTGGCCTGCCACCACGGAACAGACTCTGTTCAATTAATGCCCACTGAGAGTTCACCCCCCTCCCCTACAGACTCAGGTTGTGGAGTTGCCCCCTTAACTATGCAACTTGACGCTACTTCCCACCTGTGGTGTACAGAGTGGTTCATAGGGTCCTCAGTTAATGTTAGATGGCACAGACTATAAGGTGCCTTGAAGGTTGAGGGTATATAAAACACTAACTTCATTAAATCTTGGTTTTAACAGGTTTATTTGCCCAGGAATTTATTCATACATTCCCGGAACTTTTCCGGGAGTTTATACATACTTTCCCGGCAGCTTGTGCCGAGAATTTATTCATATGTTTTCGACTCTGCGAGTTCTTGGCCTGAAGGGCTGATTACAATGTTCTGGCTAACGTTTCCGATGCTGTGGGGGCATTAGGTGACAGGACACGTCCCTGAGTGACGACATTGTTACTTAACTGTACTTGTTGCGGGTAGTTCCGGAAGTTAAGGTCTGGTGAGTTGGGTGGCTCGGGTACAGGCCCTCAGAATAGCTGTGGTTGGCTTGTTGCACTCAGCTGGTTTCCTCTCAATGTGGCGCTCCTCATTGAAGCTCACCACTCGCTCCCATTCACAGCATAGGGTTGTACTGACTCGTTACCTCCCTACCACGTCCCCGCGAGGTGATCCGTGGCGGGCCCCACCCCGGCTCTCGGCGCCGGGTTGCACTGGACTACTCCCACTCGCTAGACGTGGCGCTCCTCGTTGAAGGTCACCACTCGACTCTGCCTTCTCTGTGCACAATTGTAACAAACTGACTGGCTAACTGACTGACTGGCGTCCCGGCGTGGTGATACTACTCGTCCGACGTAACTGATTCTCCCAACGCGGAGTATCGCAGCCTCCGACTGCCCTGATATGACTGACCCCTTAATGTCGCGATTCTCGCCCGGCTGACTTCCACGATCTGGCTCCCGACCCTGACTACCTGCGCGTCCCAGTGTGGTGGTACCAAACGCCGCGCCACCTGCCGCTCGCCGCTTTCCGGCGACGGAGTTTCACTGACTGACTGTCTCTGCGAACTGACGCGGCCGGGGCCCCAACCCCCGCCCTCGGCTGACTAACTAGACTTCTCTCAGCGCGTGATTCTAACTGACCGGGTCAACTGCTCTCCGAACAGATTGATTGAACTGTACTCCCACCCTCCCCAAAAAGAGACTTATATTCTCTCTTGACTCCCTCCCTAAAACTGTACACATGCCTTCCCTTGTTGGGGGAGAGGTGTGGAGGAGGGCGCAGAACAAAGAATACTTTATACATGTGCCATGGTTATTGTTGGAGGAAGGAGTGGGGGGAGGAGTGCTCGTGGCACAACTTCCAAGCTTGTCAGCCGTTTTCTCTGGCGTGTTTCACCTTCCGGGTGGGTCGGCGATATTTTCCTGTTGTCCGCCTTCCCTATCTTAACTCCCTTGACGGCTATTTGCTTAACTTGGGGTAACGTCGGCGTGTCCAAGTTCACGCAGTTTGCTAGGGATGGTGGGGGGAGAGGTCCCGCGCTGCAGCGACACGTGTAATGGCCTGCACGCGCTACTCCTTCTGGCTTCTCTGCGCGTGTGCCTGTCGAAGGTACTTGCGGGAGATTAAAATCGCGGAAGGTGTCAGCGAGGTTTCTACTTCCAATATGCGTTACAGGTCAACTTTCTGCGAGTCCCACAACACAGCAGAACCAACTCCGACTGCAGTGTTTGCACGTATATATAGCCAGAATATCTTAGTTGTGTATTTTCAGCCACCTTTATTGTTCTCAATAGATAGTGCCCGTGAAAGTGCTCTAAGAAAGCCCACACAGTGTTAGAAAGCAGAGTATCTCCTTTCACCAGTGTGCAGTGTGATGCAGTGCATCCAGCAAGCCATTAAACCCCAAAGTCAAGAATAAGCGCTCCAATGTGCCCAGTTGTATAAATGCTTAATTTCCCCAATCCTCTATCTCCTGGTATTTTTGGGAAAATACCTTGTTTAGCTTTGCTTATTGCACTTATTATGAGTGCACTTGTATAATTTCTATTCACCATGTTTTTATGTCAAAAATATATTCTATTCACTTTGTTTACATAATGTTGCAGCTTAACTGCCTAAGTGTTTGACATGTTTGCAACCTACAAGCCAAATTAGAGCCAACTGAGTTTAAGCATATATATATTTCAGGTGAAGACTTACCTATTTTCCTGTGCTGCTTAAAGTTCCAATTTGTTACCTGTTGCCTGTGCTAACTAAATGCATTGCTTGATATGTTTTAAGTGATGGTTTTAACCATATATATTTGTTATTTGCCTTATGGCTTTATCAGCCAATTAACTATAGTTTGTTCACGATAAAGTGAGTACTCTCAGAATAAATCATTGGAAAAAGTCACTATTCCGTAACTGCATACATTTTAGCATAAACAATGGCCCCAGTACTCACAGTAAAGTTGGCAGCGAATTAAGAGAAGTAGTTCCAGATTTTAACGCCTTATTAGACCCAATATTAAATATTAACGGCTCCTGAAATTCATAACTTTCTTTTTATTTTATGCACATAAGAATAAAAATGGCACAATGAAAACACATTTGTATTTCTAACAAATTCATAACATCACTTGGCTGATGCAATGTTTCAAGTTATTGGGTAAGTAGTTTTTTTTTTTTTTTTTTTTTTTTTTCCAGTGTTCAAATGCTCTGAATTATGTGAATTTACAGTTCTCTCCTTTCCGTTCATTGGTTAGGTTATCTTTACGTGCTTTGAACAATGTGATGTGTGGCAGGTGGTAATCCCAAATATAGGAGTCATTCCATGTAAAATCATCAAGGGGCTGAAGATGCACCATTTTTGATTTTGATAAAAATTTGTTCCTCTGTTACCCTATCCTCGAGGTGAAAGAAAAACAATAATTTAGATTTTTACCTACAAAAAGTGGATGATGGCAGCCATTTTTCACACACACTGCAAGCAAATTTCACAGATTTCGGAGATTTACGCAACTAGCAGTAACTTTTTTAATAAGTTGCCTATTGTGGAGTTTTTAATGTAATTTAAAAGCTGACATTAGATACTATTACACTGTATATTTATATTATAAAACACATTTTGTATTTCCAAGATAGCGGCCATCTGCTTTCATCATTCAGATGACTGTTTTACCTCACTTTATACCCCACCCTGCTTCACCAAAGCTGCATTTAGAGATCTGACCTTTTGTGTGCTTAGTGTCTACATGTAGAACAGTGTGCAACATCAAAGTTATCTGGGTTGAAGACTTTCATCTCAATTTCTCACAACAAATTTACATCTCCACCTATTTACATTTAATAAATTCTAATCAGTACAATTTATAATTATCTCAAAGAAATTAATGTAATTAAATAACTAAAATCAGTTACAATGGAAAGTGTATCGAAACCTAATACATTATATGTCCATATTTGACATTTTCAATGTTTAAAATACAGTCTGTATCGCATGTTCCTAGCCCCACCTCAGTTTAGACCATATCCCACCAGTCCGCAATGTTGTAGAGTTGTATCGTTCTCAGAGCGCCCTCATGCCTTCACTCTTTGGGTTTCACGGCCTCTTGTCCATTCAGACCACAAACACCTCGTCCGCCGTTGTCTCGCAGGCTCCTGTAGTCGTCCGTCCTCTTCACCGATGTCCCTCGCCGCACTCTACCATGCCCGGCTACCACACTCAGAAACAAACTTCTACTAAAAGACTGCCGACCCTTGGACCGCTGCAATATTTATAGGGTTGTAGGCCATCGCCCAGAAATTTCCCTAAATGCAGTATTGTGCTGGAGGTACCAGTTCCCAGAATATTCTTGCACATCCTCTAAACTCGTCGGCTTCTCCAGCACGGAGGAGGTGGGGCTGTGACGCCAGCCAGGTCGCCGCTGTCAATAATTCCCCCGGCTGCTGGGCGAGCGATGGGACAGTGAGCAGATCTGCAAGGGGGAGGGGAGGGTCGAGGTGGGTCACCCCCTAGAGCCAGACCGCGCATGGAGCTAGTGTCTAGTGCGAGCATCAGCGTGTAACACTGCCCCCTCCTTAAGTCTGTTCATCCCGTACAGACTCTCCAACATCAGGACCTTTGTACAGCGCCAGTCGGTTGATGTGGACAACCTTAGGCTTCGCCCGAGAGCCCTGTCGACAAATCTGGTAGACCACATAATTGATCTGTTTCAGGATCCTGTATGGGCCTTCCCAACATTTCTGTATCTTTGGGCAATATCCCTTCCCCCTGAGGGTTGTACAACCCCACCAGCTGTTCTCCTTGAAAAGTCTCTTCAGGCATCCTCCGGTCATATTATGTTTTCATTCTGTTACTATTAATTTTAAGATGCCTCTGGGCAAACTCATGAATGTCGACTAACTTTTGACATAGTTTAATGGCATATTCTGGGGTGAATGCTTTTTCTTCCACTGGATGTCCAAACAGCAGGTCACCAGGGAGGCGGAGCTCTCTCCCAAATAGCATCCTTGTGGACTGCTGAACAATATGTGAGGAGAAATAAGGGTACCTTGGAGTCCCAATCTTTCTGGTCGTCTTCAGTGAAGATTGCCACTGTTCCAGGGTAAGATTTAGCCTCTCGACCATCCCATTCGACTGGGGGTGTAATGCTGTGGTACGAGTTTTCTTCATTCCTTAAATCCTTTTTATCTCTTGGAAAAGAATTGCTTCAAAATTTTGGTCCTTCTTGATTAAAATGAAGCTCAAGTAGCACTCCAAACCTGGAAAAGATATGCTCAACAAGTGCATCAGCTACCGTGCCAGTTTCTTTTGGCACAGGTATGACCTCGGGCCACTTTGTGAAACAGTTTTGTGCTACCAGAAGGTACAGATTCCCCCTCTCAGTGACTGGTAGTGGTCCGAGAATGTCCACTGCCATCCTCTCAAATGGGGACCCAACATTATATTTCTAAAGAGGACCTCATCCCTTAACCCTCAGACCCTTCCTGGCGGTGCATGCATCACACAGACGGCGCCACTTCTCAACATCCGCCGACAATGCAGCTAATAGAATCTTATTTGAACTCTGTCAAGGGTCTTATTTACACCAAAATGACCACTTACTGCTGTGTTATGTAGTTCTCTTAGCACTTTTGGGATCCAGCACTCTGGAAGGACCAATTATAAATTACTGTTTCCCATCATTACTTTCCCAGTTCCTGTAAAGCACACCAATCTTTAGAACAAGGGATTCCACCACGAGTCTTGCTGAGAGGCAAGGGCAATGAACCAAAATATTCTTTCATAGATAACCACAGAAATTCAATCCGCTGGAGGTCAGGAGAGCATAAGTGTTGTGATAGGCTTATCAAGGTGGCATACAGCGGCTTGCTTATGTAGAAATCTGTGCGCTCTCAGCACGACCTTCACACACTCCTTTACTCGCACAACCGGGACCGGCAAGGGAAGTGATGAAGAGCAACGAGCATATAACAATACATTATTTATAGTTTGATCATATCTAAAAAAAATTATGGCTAACAAATGGAGATGATTACCACACAATATGAAATTAAACTAGCAAAACAGAATTATATGCCACACCTGTTGAAAATAGGTAAAATATCAAAGTGAAAACTTTGCAGGTTAATCCATCAGTATTTCTTTATAAGATCAAAGCCATATTAAAACAAAACAATTATAGAATACTTACGCATCTGTTGAATACTGAGTTCCACCAAGGAAACCATGGCGATCAGGTACTGTAGATATAACGGATCCATTGTGAATAATACTGCTCTCCGATCCAGAATCGTCATCTACCTGGTGGTCTTGAGTTTCACTGGAGGCCATGGTAACATCACATCTATGTGCAAAAAAACACATACTTATTCTCACAAAAATGCAAACTGGCTGTTATGAAAATCATCAATGATGAGATACACACACTTCATCAATGATGAGATACACACACTAACACATAACTAAAAAAATCTATTTTTTTCCTGTTTTGGCCCATTTTTTAATATCACTTTTTATCCAATAATTTGCTAGTACGTCCATGCTGCTAGAAACAAAAACATTTTTGTAATCACAATTTTCATTACCATTTACCATCTGTGGTCAAATTTTTATAGTTATTTAACCATTTTTAACCAAGTAAATTATGTTAATTATTTTTTATATTATTGTATTAGGATTAAAAGGTGGTGTGTGATCTGACATAACGTAATAAAATAGTTAATAAGTTTTATAGAAACACAAATTTTGAAAATATAAAAAAGAGGATAATACTTCTATTAACTTAATTGATCTTAAAAGAAACCATCATAATCTCAATAGAAATGTAGATGAGAGGGAATGTGGTAATCAATCAGCTTCAACTGTAGAAGCATGTCAGGCAGTTAAGAATTTAAATTTTAAGTAATCTCCGTCTTCTGCACAGTCCAGTGGTTATGCGAAACGTGATGTTAAATGTTTTAAGTGTAACGAGATGGGACATATTGCTAAATACTGCAAGAGTAATAATTCACAGAATCAGAAGAGGTGCTATAATTGTAATGGTATTGGTCACGTTAAAGCTAAATGTTAAAAGAAAAACCAAGATAAGTGTAATCGTAGTGGAAATTTTGGAAATTCTCGTAATCTAGAGAATAAGAATTCTGGTGGTAAAGGTGTGAATTTTATAAATGCAAGTATGGCTCAAGCTGGTTTCAATGTTGATGAGAAGGTAAAGTCTCAGGTCTATTGTGATGAAATGGAAATTCTTAAAGCAGAAATTAAATGGTATGTAGACTCTGATGCAAATAATCATTGTGTAAATAGGAACTATTTGTTTTATAAGAGTGTTAAATTAAAGATACCTGAACCAGTAGGTTGTGCAAAAGATGGTGCACAGATGCTTGCATATGAAGTTGGTATAATTCATCGTGTTTTTCAAATGGGTATAGATAAAGTAACTGTATAACTTACGAATGTACATTATGTGCCTGAACTTAGAACTAATTTGTTATCGGTTTGAAAATTTGCTAAAGCTGGTACAGATGTTAGATTGTGTGGCAACAAAGTCGTATTTGTTCATGGGAAGGCGTTGAAGTTTAAGAAGTCATACCATGATAGTCGTCTTTACACAAGGAAAGAGAATGGAGTGTATACTTATGTAGTGTTGTACGTTGATGATTTATTGATTGCCTCAAGGAAGGGTGATATTACTAAATTGTGTGATATCTTACCAGAAGAGTTGAAAATGAAGAGATTAGGTACGCTCAGGAAGTTTTTAGGTTTCGAGATTCAGTGGGATCATGAAAAAGGAGAGATGAAGCTCAGTCAGGAGCAGTATACGAGAATGGTTTTAAGAAAGTTTCATATGGAAGAGTGTAATCCGATTGGTACTCCGATGGATGTGAATTTTAAGATTGATGATGAGTACACAGGTGAAAAAATGTGGCCTGTATGAGAACCAGTAGGTAGTCTATTATATTTAGCGTGTGGTGTGCGTCCAGATATTATGTTTGCTGTAAATCTGTTGAGTCGATATCAGAAGAAGCCAACTGAGAAAGTCTGGATGAGACTGAAGAGAGTGTTATGTTATTCAAGTGGTACTGTAGAGTATGGTTTGCACTATATGTGTAAGGAGTCTGAGCTTCTTTGTGGATATGCTGATTCAGATTTTGCTTCAGAAATAACTGATCGTAAATCAATTAGTGGTTTTATTTTTAAAGTTTTTGATAATGTAATTTGTTGGTGTACTAAGAAGCTAGATAGTGATATTCGCTCGACAGCAGAGACTGAATATGTGGCCTTAAGTCATGCAGTAACGGATGGGGTTTAGCTAAAGTATTTGCTTTCTGAATTTAACATAACAGAGTCAAACTTTGTTATTTATGAAGATAATACTGGTTGTATTAATATTGCTAAGAATGCAGAAAACTCAAAGCTTACTAAGCATATTGATGTTCATTATCATTACAGTAAAGATAAAATACAAGATGGTACTGTTGTGTTATGATATGTTGATGCAACAGGAAATCCTGCAGATATTTTTACGAAACCTGTTAAAAAAGATTTGTCTGTTAGCCATTTAAGAGCGTTAAGAATTGATTAATTTTTGGTTTTGTAATTTAAACAGGTTTGAGGATGGTGTTAACTGTTAAATGTTTTGTATAGTGATGTTGCAAACATGTTTACTTTAGCGTTGTGTTTTTGTTTTCGGAGAGTATATAGTCATTGTTAAGGTTTTGTTGCGTTGCGTTATTAATAAAGATGAGATGACAACGTAGTGGCAATGGTTTTTATTACAAACCGAGCATAGAAAGATTATTGAATGTCCACCACATGCCAGGAGTATTTAGACGAGTCCAACAATCCTTGTAGCGACCCNGAGCATAGAAAGATTATTGAATGTCCACCACATGCCAGGAGTATTTAGACGAGTCCAACAATCCTTGTAGCGACCCTCTAACCTGTACATTGAAGTTTGTGTTCAGCAATTTGAAGATGATCTTTAAAAAATAATTGTTTGTTCATGTCTGTTTTGTAATTGTAAATACTGTAACGTTCTTATGTTACTAACAGTTCACTCTGGTGTTTTTTGTGATTACATGTACTGTAATGTCAGCATGTTATCAAATATTTGTTTAGGTGTGTTTTACAATTAAATGTACTGAAATCTCCATATGTTGGTAATCATCCAGTTTGGTTGCTTTTCTGAACAAAACGTCCTAGACCAACAAAAGTAGCATTAATGGGTTCTGCACAAATTACCTTGTTCATATTTAGGAGGATGTAATGTTAAAATAAGTAGAACATAGCAAATAAAATAGTTAAAAGTACGAGCAGCCTGCCGCTTTGTTTGGGTCGGACGCCATGATTTTTAGTTACGACATGATTCCTGCCATCACATTATTGGTTTGTGGGTATTGTTACGTCAACGTGACACATCATATGTGATTTTAACGGACATTTTTGAAACAGTTCAGTAGCCTTTGCATCTTTTCCGGGGTGAGTTATGACGTCCCAATCAGACGGATTTAAAAACAGAGAAAGCAAGAACGAGTGCTTCTGTGCGTTATATTTTCCAATGAACGAGTGCTTCTGTGCGTTATATTTGCCAATGAACGAGTGCTTCAGTGCGTAATATTCAGCTATGAACAAGTGCNCTGACGGATTTAAAAACAGAGAAAGCAAGAACGAGTGCTTCTGTGCGTTATATTTTCCAATAAACGAGTGCTTCTGTGCGTTATATTTGCCAATGAACGAGTGCTTCAGTGCGTAATATTCAGCTATGAACAAGTGCTTCAGTGCGTAATATTCGTGTATGTGGCGTTTTAGTAGATCATGGTGTTTCGTCGAATGAGGTAAGGTTGAATTGGCAGAGGACAGAGGAATTGTACCCGCCGCCTACCTAGGTGAGTTAATTGATATTCTTTTGGTGTGTTTTACGGTTTCTTTAAATCCCTAAAATCCTAAATTCGTAGGTTAGATTAACACCCTACAATCCTAGGTTAGATTAAAACCCTATAATCCTAGGTTAGTTTATAATTATACAATCCTAGGTTAGATTAACACCCTAAAATCCTAGGTTAGATTAAAACCCTATAATCCTAGGTTATTTTAAAACACTACAATCCTAGGTTAGTTTAAAAATGTAAAATAGTGATTCACTTATTGTGGGGTTAGGTTCTGTTAGGTTAGGTAGGCACATATTACGAAATTAGTCATATGTTAATGACCCTAGTATATTCGTGTTTTGCGTAATTAGTAGAGTGGAAATATACCACTTGTCGGGGTTCTTTTTGTTTTTTTTACAGAAAAGCCATTAAACTGGATAATTACCCATATGTTATTAAAGATTCACATGTTTCAGCCTAAAAGTCAGTAAAAATTACTCTCCTAGGCACACTCCAACAGCCATACTAACTTTGTCAGTGTAGGTTTCATTGACCCTACACACATTATAACGTTATAACACACCAGGTATGCAGCAATGTTCTACCTGCACTGAGGAACGGGGTTTTTGCAGTAACACATACCATTGCATCACTGTGGAGATTTTCTCTGCATACCGTTAGTGATTATGCAGTTTTCTGTTGTGAGGTGAGTACTTCAGTGTTTTTGTTGATGATGTTGGTAATTGGTAATGATAGCAGGTGTATGTATTCTGTTTATTAGAGGTTTGCAAATTTTAGCATTTTGTATTGACTGCTAACTATCTCCAGAAAAGAGAATTCACATGCTTCCTGAAGTATGAGCAATAGAGAGCACAATGGGCACTCCAATTTACCTGCTTCATACATTTTTTTTTTTTTGTAAGATAGTATAATATAAGTAGGTAAATCCATATGAAGCAGATAAATGAAGTAGGAAGTTGCAGATTTTGCACGAATTCACTTTTCTGAAGCCATTTGAGGACATGTTTAACTTTTTTAAAAATATATTTAGTTATTTATGATGGTGCAACTTCTCGGTATTTTTTAAGACAATAATTGTTCAGAATCACTGCTTTTCTGAAAAATCAAAAATAATATTTCAGGAAATAGTATTACGCTGAATATGAATTTCATGCTAACTAATACACTGATTTTTAAGTATGTACATCAAGATATGGACACACACTACAGTGCTATATTATATATGGAGTCTGCGCTTCAAGATGCAATAGTTGGCACCTCATTTGGGGAAGATCCAGTGTCAAATAAAACTTATGTAGGCATAAATAAAATAAATGTCAATCAGGTTTTGCTTAACTGCATTAAACGAAGGAAGATATAACCTAACAAACTAAATTTGCAATAAGTGAATCACTCACTATAACCATTCACAATATTGATTGCATATTACTGAATTTTATAATTTAGGTGTCTATTTTTTTACTATATTCCAATTAACGCCACGCCGGGCATACGTATCCCATTTTACAATTGGTGTGCGAGCCACATTTGGTTCAGTTAGTAAAGGTGAATATGAATTCAACTGAAAAAAAACTATGACAAACTACGCCTGCATCATTCCTTATGCATTATGCATAAGCCACACACTAAGTGTAAGTATAATGTATCACCACAACCTCCTTGGATTGAAAACCCGTGTTTGAGAGAATTATTTTCTTGGCCGCCTCACTGCCAATTTTAGGGTGATGGGACCTGCAACCCTTTTGGCCACTAGGGCCTCGTATAAGTTTCGCAGCAACTGCATGTGTTACGTATAATTTCTGGTGTTCTGGTGGGCCAGGACACATCAGAGACGGTTACCATGATGTCGAATGAGCACAGGATCACTAGCCTGGGTCTATGACCACACCTTGAGATACGTCACGAGTCTCGTGCCAATCCAAGCTCTCAAATTGATTAGCTGTCGCCCAAGGAAACAAGAGTTAATTTACAAACCGGGTAATTATTACGAATCACTTCTTTTTTGAAGTGAACGTCCGAGAGGTATAAAAACTGTACACTTAATATATTTGGTTTTTGCCAGGCTTGGGCCTACCTTGTTGAAAATGGTTTTTCAATGACTGATTATTAATCAGTGCATTAAAAGTACAGCTAACGAAAAAGGTTGTGTTGTGTTATCACTCTAAACCCCAAAGCTTTAAAGGAATTCAAGTATAAATTTCAAAATTTTAAGTGATTGTACACGACAGGTCAGCAACACTCAACATACTTTATATGGGCAGGTGTTGCTTGGTAGACATGTTAACATAATTTTACTCCAAATTCTCGCAACACCCGATCGGGTGGTGAACAAGGTAAGCTGTGCAGAACCCATTAATGCTACTTTTGTTGGTCTAGGACGTTTCCTTCAGAAAAGCCGCTACTCTGGATAATTACCAAGTAGTTATACAGTTTAGTGACTTTTCTGAAGGAAATGTCCTAGATAAACGAAAGTAGCATTAATGGGTTCTGCACAGTTTACCTAGTTAATATTCAGGAGGGCATCATGTTAAATTAGTAGAACGTATTAAATAAAATAGTTAAAAATACGAGTAGGTCGGACGCATTGTTTACGGCGGACGCCATGATTTTTGGTGACATCATGATTCCTGCCGTCACCGTATTGGCTTGTGGGTATTGTTCCGTCACCGTAACGGGTTGTTAATGGAAATTTTTGAAGAAATTCAGTAGCCATTGCGTCTTTGCCGGGATGAGTCATGACGTCCCAATCAGACTGTTTTAAAATGTAAAAAGCAAGAACGAGTGCTTCTGAGCATTATATTTGCCTATGAACGAGTGCTTCAGTGCGTAATATTAGCGTGTGGCGTTTTAGTGGAACATGGTGTTTCGTCGAGTGAGGTAAGGCAGAATTGGCAGAGGACAGAGGTATTGTACCAGTTTCCTACCTAGGTGAGTTGATTGATATTCTTTTTGTGTGTTTTACTGTTCCTTTAAATACCTAAAATCCTAAATTCGTAGTTTAGTGTAAAATCCCACAATCCTACGTTAGTGTAAACCCTACAATCGTAGGTCAGTGTAAAACCCTACAATCCTATGTTAGTTTAAAACCCTACAATCCCAGGTTAGTGTAAAACCCTAAAACCTAGGTTAGTGTATAACCCTAAAACCTAGGTTAGTGTATAACCCTACAATAATAGATTAGTGTATGACCCAAAAATTCTAGGTTAGAGTAAAACCCAACAATCCTAGGTTAGTTTAAAAATGTAAAATAGTTATTCGCCCATCATGGCGTTAGGTTCTGTTAGGTGGGCACATATTACGAAATTAGTCGTACGTTAATGCCCCTCGTATATTCGCGTTCTGTGCCATTAGTAGTGTGGAAATATACAATTTCCCATGATTTTTTTTACAGAAAAGTCACTACTTAATAATTACCATTAGCTAAATTTGTGTTCTGTGTAATTAGTAGTGTGAAAATATACCACTTTCCGTGACTTTTTCATTTATTTAGAGAAAAGCCGACTCTGAAAAACAACCATAAAATGAAACATGGTTGGAGGTCCATACCAGATACTGAACTTTGTGATATCACAAAACAGTATTAAATAATACTCATGAGAAGGGACGCCAATAAATCAATCAGTACTATCCAGCTGTTCAAGCGAAATGTGTACTAGGTACTAATACTCCTAATGTGTTAACATCTGTCCCCGCCCTAACCCCTCAAGAACCAAATTTCCCAGCCTAACTCCAATATAAGTTTAAAGTGGAATGGTGAAATGGGGGAAGTAAATCATTGCGTCACAAACGTGCTATTAAATTAATCCCCATTATCCACCAGGTTGCAACATTAACTTCGAAATTTTAGGGTAAACATGTTTCTTCACTGGTTTCCTAACACTTAAAAGGTACACCAAATCGAAATGTTAATTCCATATATTCATTCTGAACATTTATTAACTTAAACGAATAGGCAAGGCCAACAAAACCTAATGTCATATTTAATCAAACTGTCAAAATGTCACTTACAACTAACACACGGCCCTATAAGCGTTGGCAAAAGATAAGAACGATAAAATAAAACATTTCGATAGTTACCTGTTCTAGCAACAATACTTAAATATTTATCATAAAAGTATAGCTCCAATATTTATTTACCTGTTAGGTAAACACTAGCCAACAAATCAGTTCTTATTTTACAATCCTGGCCTTTGACTGCACCCAGTAAAGCAAAGAAAGATTAAATATTAATGATAGGATAATTTCGATCCAATTATAACGAGGTAAGAAAAGAAAATAATTGTATTCATAAATAATTATTTCAATTTAAAATTGTATTTGATTATTTGATTAATAATATAATAGAGTAAAACAAGAATATCTGCATATGAAGGTAATTATCCAGAGTAGCTGCTTTTCTGAAGGGAACGTCCAAGACCAAAAAAAGTAGAATTAATGGATTCTGCACAGCTTACCTTGATCATATTTAGGAGGGCGTAATGTTACAATAAGTAGAACGTATTAAATAGAATGGTAATTACTAAGTTTAGTGGCTTTTCTGTAAAAAAAAAAAATCACGGGAAATGGTATATTTCCACTCTACTAATGATACAGAATACGAATATACGAAGGGCATTAATGTACGACTTATTTCTTAATATGCCCAACTAACCTAACAGAACCTAAACCCACGATGGGTGAATCACTATTTTACATTTATAAACCAACCTAGGATTTAAAGGGTTTTACACTAACGTAGGATTGTAGGATTTTAGGGTTTTATACTAACCTAAAATTGTAGGGTTTTGCACTGACATGGGTTTTTGGGTTTTACACTAAACTACGAATTTAGGATTGTAGTGATTTAAGGAACCGTAAAACACACCAAAATAATATAAATTTACTAACCTGATATAATTCCTTGACGTGAACCAGGCGTTCTCTGATACCTTTGTGCCCACTGTGACTGCCGCAGTAGTGTCCTCCACTCCAGATGCACCACACCAGCAGGCATGTGGGCAAGAGTGATAGTGTATTCAGTGTTATGTAATCAATCAGCGTTCGTCAATATCGTTTATTCAGTGCTATGTAATTAATCAGAGTTCACCAATATAATTACAGCAGTGCGACATAACTGATCGAAGTGCATCAATATAGTTTATTTAGGGTTATATGTATTTATTCAGTGTCATAATTATCAAGTGTATTTGTTCCATGTGTGTAAATTGCACCAGTGTCATTAATTATTCAGAGCTTAATAATTTAATCATTATTATTTATTGGTTCAGTGTATCTATTTAGTATTTATTTATATAATAGTTGTCGTGTTTAATGACAATCATTACATACCCAGCCAGCAATGGACANTATAATATTTGTCGTGTTTAATGACAATCATTACATACCCAGCCAGCAATGGACATGTGACCTTACTGAGTTGGCAATACAGTGGCTGCTGCGATGCAAATATTTAATATTAATATAACCCTGATTTATTGTGTATTTGTGCAAGGGTAATTCTGTTTTATTATGTAAGTTTTATAGGGTAATTGTGTTGATTATGTTAATCTAAGGTATATTATTTTCTTACATCTCATTAGGATTTTTAAGTCGCATTTTGTGTTTCATCTTTCTACCGCTTGGCGTCGACCACGCTTAGGTAGCGGGAGCCGGCACAGTTCTCAGCCAGTACGCTTCATCACTTCAACGCGGGCGAACGTGGTAAGTCTCTCGCTTCACAACAATTTCGGTGCCAGCCCCTGAGACTGCAACCTCACTCAGTTATCGTATCATCACATCATCCACGAAATAACTTGTATTTTATGTTACATCGCACCGAGGGGAGAGCAGCATCATGCACCTTAATTGATCGTAATCCATTAGTGTGTTACATTGTACGACCACGCTGTCACCACATGTCTGTTCGGTTAAGTGTTGAATAAAATAATCATCTTTCATATAACCAATAGTGCTATCATTAATCCGGGCATGCGCAGCGGCCATACAGCTCGCATTTTCCTATTATCTGACGGTGTGTTACCTCGAGTCCCCTAGGGTGATTAACCACGACCCAATCTCATTTCTCAACACTGAGCTGGCGCCCGGCACTTTCACAGCTCGAGGGACACCGTGCGCCCAACCGTCTCCCTTCGACAAGGGACGTACTGAGCTCACGTCATCCTCTAACAACGGCCAATTCAACCTTACCTCACTCAACGAAACACTGTGTTCCACAAATCCACTACATACGCGAACATAATGACTGAATCACTGGTTTTCAGCCGAATATAATGCAAAGAAACACTCGTTTACAGTCAAATATAATGCACAGAAGAACTCGTTATTACGTTCTCCGTTTTAAAACTAGACCCGGCAAAGACACAATGCCTACTGATTTTTTTTTTAATTGATCTTTAAAATGCCCGTAATGACATCCGTGGTTGCTAGGTAGCGTGGAATCAGCAACGCGCGGTCGTTAATAATGGCGGTAGATGTTAATAGACGTAAACAAACCGGGCAAACTGCTAGTACATTTCGCAATTTTTTTAATATGATTTACTTATTTTAACATTACGCCCTCTTGAATATGGACAAAGTAAGCTGTGCAGAACCCAATAATGCAACTTTTGTTGGTCTAGGACGTTCCGTTCAGAAACGTTGACATAAACACATCGGCCAAACGACTCGCACATAACAGAAATTTGTTACATTTGTTTAAATATGTTGTACTTATGCTCCTAGTATATTCGTGTTCTACGTGATCAGTAGAATAGAAATATATCATGATTTTGAATTTTTTTTTGTGTTCTTTAGAAAAGCCCCTAATGTTAATAATTACCAATAAAATAGTTAAAATTACCAGCAGCCCGCCACCTTGTTTATGTCTGATGCCATGATTTTTGGTGACATAATGCATTAGTAACGTGAAAAAATGTGCACTATACCATCACCTCATTGGCTGTGATCTGTAGACGTCATTGTCACTGAATTTTATGTAGAAGTTGAGATGCCATTAGTTGCATTTGAAAGTGAGACATTGCAATTGTGTAGTTGTGGGTGTGAGTTTTGATGTCTGAATCCGACTGTACGAAGGCTTGTGATTTAAGAATGGAGGGTGCAAGAACGAGTGCTTCTGTGCGTGATATTCGCCTATGTGGCAGGAGTTACTTGGTTGTTTTAGCATATTGTGGTGTTTTATAGATTAAGGTAAGTTGCACGGAAGTCGAATGGGTCGAGGACAATTGAATTGTGCCTGCCGCCTACCTAGGCGAGTTGACTCATAGACACCGGTGTTTTTAACTGTTAATTTGAAACCCTAAAATCCTAGATTAGACTAAAATCCTAGGTTAGAATAACATTCTAAAATCCTAGGTTAGTTCAAAACCCTAGTATCCTAGGTTATTTTAAAACCCTACTATCCTAGGTTAGATTAACACCCTACATCCTAGGTTAGTTTAAAACCCTACAATCCGTAATTAGTTTAAAAATGTAAAGTAGTGATTCACTTATCGTGGGGTTACGTTCTGTAAGGTTGTCCCATACTACGAAATTAGTCTGACATTAATGTCCCTAGTATATTCGTGTTATGCGTAATTAGCAAAGTGGAAATATACATTTTTTCGGGTTTTTTTGTACAGAAAAGTCGTTCTCTGGATAATTACCCATATGAGTAACAGGTGCTGACGGATGCCACATCCTTCTCCATTAGCCTGTTGATCTTTCATCTCTTTCTCACTTATAATGTGCCCTCTACTGGGGAGAGTCGACCCTAACATTGCGGCTACTCCTTGACGCAGGAAGGCATCATGCATCTCAGACCGTTTGCAATGCCATGCGTCAATCGCATCAACCGGTAACAATGTATATCTAAAGCACATTGTGTGTAATGTGCAGTGCAGTACGAGTGCAGGAAAGTGTAGGGAAGTGAAGAGCAACGCCCTACTCATCAAGCGTTAGGGTACATTATGGCAGATCCAGCACACATAATTAAAAGCAAATATCTTATCAAATGCGTTTTATATTGTTGATTTTAAAATGCATGTGTTTTCACCTCGTCATATCATCCTCATTTCACCCCATAATTAAATTGTTATTGCAAAGGTTTGTATCTGTATTAGATGGTTAATTTTTTCAAGGTATTTTATTGAAAAGTCAAGACCTTTTGATGCAAGTAATTTGTTCATTATAGAATGCCTTAGCAGTTACAGCACAGCTTGCCACCAAACTGTGGCTGTGTGAGCCCTCCATGAACAGTCTTCAACCAGCAGTCCAAGGGGGCGGCACAAAAAGCATCGAACTTCGGGTGCCTTCATGTTTTCGTGCCAATCACTTGACATGACCCACACTTCTACGAGCTCCTTGTACCCACTCTGACTGCCACAGTTACAACAACTACACCAGCTACACTGGGCCGCACCAACCACATCAGGCAGAGAGTGCATAGTGCAGGTCAACAAGAATGGAACTTGCACTTTCTTGCCAACAAGGATTACGTAATTCAGGAGACCTCCCTACTAATTTATTACAAAAGGTATTTAATAAATAGGTAGGCAATACGAAACTGTGTTTACCCCAAAGCCACAGCCTTTGGGCACACTGGCAATAGGTTGTTGCTTCATAGCGGTTCGCGCCACGATCTACGATGCAACACACCACCATGTGGCATCGAACTGGCTTGTAGGACGAAGCTGAAGTGATAAGTACCCCAAAGTGTCACCAGTAGTGCGCTGGATTTTTCCAAACACATTAAACACAGTCACTGCATTCATAGCTACATTCAGGGTTTTTTTTTTATTGTGTTGACAGCAATCGATCATGGCATTCCACACCCCTTTGCCAATATGGACTCGTCCATCCCTTCAGGAGACAGCCACCTGGCAACATTGTAGCCAGTGAAATTCAGACACTTCACAGGTAGTGAAAATCAAACACTTTTTACGGGAAAGGTAATATTGTATTTAATGTGTATGTATAAAATATAAATTATGTTTTCACGAAGGGAGATTGTCTGTAAAGGCCTCCATCCTTGCAAAAAGTAATTTAGTGTGGTGACACCCCATCAACTTCACAACTTCCATCTTATCAGACATTTGTTAATAAATGGGGGTGTCAGCAATGCGTTCATCTAATTTATACAGTTTTTCACCATTGCAATTATATCACATACTGTTCGTGTTATGTTTCGTCATTCGCCGTTTGACTTCGGTTCACGTCACTAGTGACGGAAACCGAGGTCACTAGGCCAGTTCGTCTCAGCACTCGGACCAGACCGGCGGCATTGGTCGCCCGCTACGTGAGCCCCCCTCGGTACTATAATTTAGGCTGTAATCACTTCACAGCAATATTAAATTAATTAACCAGAAAATCTATTTTATTTATTTTAAGTAGCAAGGGGATAGCCACCTGCCCTCTCACCAGAGAGCTTAACGCTCAAACATAATACTACGATTATTTCATGCTAAGGTCACCTGCAGGGCGTAAGGGCTGGGTCCATTTTCATGCATTATTCACCTGTAAGAAAGCACAGTGAATAAACCGCTTTACAAAGTCAATCATGTGTCGATTAATTGTAGGTTACAACACCCTTTGTACCATCACCCACCATTTCATAGTATATTTCAGTCATACGAGACAACCTACAGACTCGTCAAAATGTTTAAATAGTGCAACAGTAAGTACATGACATCATCAACAAACTGGTAGAGATATCCAGGGCCCCCTGAGCCATCGATCTAACGATCCTCATCATTAACTCTCCACTGGTTTATGTCGCACTTAATGACAATAGCCTTTTGAAGCTTACTGGAACCTTTTCTTTTTGTAACTGTAGAAGCCACCCCTTCTTCCTCAGGATTAGCATGGCTCGGGGAAGCTTATTGTACAGCTAATCTATTTTTATATGGATTTGTGTATTTTCGCAGTTTAACCCATCTGGCATATGCGCAGCCAGAGTCCGTTTTAGTTTCACCTTGTGGTGTAGTAATGTAATTTGTTCAAGGATAAATATAAGCTACCTTGCCAACTACGTGTGTTTCATTTATTACACCGCCTACAAGGCATTTCCGGGAACGGGTCCCCTACAACCTGCTACAATATGTATTTAGGTTTATTCACTTTATTCAGTGCTCATTACAGTTTAAGGCATGTGGTCAGCATTAAAAGACCCAATTTAATTCTGGTATAAGCATTAGGCACGGGGAGGTCTGCCTTCATAAACACCAATAGCACAACTTCAACAATCCAAACACCGAGGGCACACCATACGTCTGGGCGATCGGCCANCACAACTTCAACAATCCAAACACCGAGGGCACACCATACGTCTGGGCGATCGGCCACTACACCCTGAGATTACCGACACTTGCACCTTTGCAACGCCTACCGACGATATCTGGCACCTAGTCGAGTAACCCTTTCCAACAATTACTCCCTTCACAACCCCAGCACAGGCGTCAATTCGCGCCCTTCTGTAGGGGCATTTCGTACTGAAAACCATCATTGCTCAACATTTTTNCAGCATTAAAAGACCCAATTTAATTCTGGTATAAGCATTAGGCACGGGGAGGTCTGCCTTCATAAACACCAATAGCGCAACTTCAACAATCCAAACACCGAGGGCACACCATACGTCTGGGCGATCGGCCACTACACCCTGAGATTACCGACACTTGCACCTTTGCAACGCCTACCGACGATATCTGGCACCTAGTCGAGTAACCCTTTCCAACAATTACTCCCTTCACAGCCCCAGCACAGGCGTCAATTCGCGCCCTTCTGTAGGGGCATTTCGTACTGAAAACCATCATTGCTCAACATTTTTCCTACCCAATTTGATCAGCGATAATTTGCGCCCTTATGTGTGGGGTACCGTTCCCTCGTCACTCCTTTCACATTTCTCGACCCAGAAACGTCCAAAAAATTCCGACACTGTAGCCCTTCTTTAAGCTATTTTCCCACATATTTTTCTACCCTCTTCCTTTCACCACGAAAACATCAAGAGCGTGTCAGGAGACGTTTGATCAAAATGGGACAATGCTCTAATGCCAGACAGATGCCAGAAGGACACCCAGATACACCATATGCCATAAAATCATACCAAAACCAGATTCACCGCCACCATTACATCACCAGTGCAGGGCACGGACAGCGAGTCGGCCATAATGGGACAGCGAGGCATCATCACCCCTCCCCCTCCAGTGCCTTGAGGGACGCAGAAAGAGCAGGTGGGTGCACCTACACTCACCCCCACCCCCACTTCAGTACCAAAACACCAGCTGAGAGTACCATTCGGAGAAGTGGGCTGTGTGAGCAGGTGCGCACGCCCCCTCCACCGCCGGTCAGTACACTCCTCCTGTGAGCGCAGGGAGGACTACCATGACGAGTGTGTCATGCCCTTCACCCCAACCGCCAGGTTCGGCTGCGACCGTCAACAATGAGTGACATAACACCTGAAGGCATCCCGACACCTCTCTATTGGCAATGCTTCCACACAACCCCATAGGATGTAGTAGCCAAGTACTAATTAGGCACAACATATTACAAGTGTGCTTGTAATATAAGCCCAATGAACAACTGTGTTGCGAACAACCACGAAATCATGGACAGCTCTGGCACAATAAACCAAATTCAAAGACAGTGTAAATTGAAAGTTTTGGACAATACAAATGAAAATTCCTTCATCCACTTTACAGTCAACAAAGCCAATTTNATAAGCCCAATGAACAACTGTGTTGCGAACAACCACGAAATCATGGACAGCTCTGGCACAATAAACCAAATTCAAAGCCAGTGTAAATTGAAAGTTTTGGACAATACAAATGAAAATTCCTTCATCCACTTTACAGTCAACAAAGCCAATTTACTGAGTACTGGTCAAGGTTAAACGTACTCTACAGTATATATATGTCATGACTATAACGTTACCTGAGCGGTTGGTGATAGAAATATGGATGTCGTCCGTCGACTATGTTAAAAAGAGTGATAATATTACACAATATTCTTATTTCGAATAGAATGGACACCAGCTCACTGGGTGAGCACCAAGTCACAGTTCTCAGGATCGTGGACCGAACGACATTGTGGATGTATCCACTGACAGACACTGTACTAATTAACAGGAAAAAAAAATATATAGCTGGGGTGTTTAGGCTATCCAGCACGCCTTAGTATTGCCTTTTCCTTATAAATGAAGGATGCCTCCTTGAGGCATCGATGACGTCCTGAATAGGGCCAGGACCCGAAATACAACACTAAATGAGAACTCACTCGTTTTGGTTAACTCAAGTAAATTGTATTGCCGAATAGTGTACACAATGTATACAATGCAAATTAAAGCAGACCTTACTCATAAGGTCTACCAGCAGCCATTACTGTACAAAAAGGCCAAGAGTGGCATGAAAACTTACAATAGTAATTCAATCTCCTAGGTCGGTAAATTGAACTGATTGAGGAGTGCTGCGAACCCAGGGAAGACTATTAGTAACCTAAATAAAAGTTCCAGTAAATAACATTAACCTATTGCAGCTCAGTGTTCAGAACAAAGTATGAAAATCCCCCACGATGTTATGCACGTGAAGTACCTCAGACCAATGGAATTAGGCTGCTGGGGGTAGTGCAGGCGAATTGCATCCGCGCGTCCTCGCAGAGGACTTGCGCCATCCCACAAGGATTCTTAGTTTACTGACCGCATTACATAAACATGTAAAACATACATGCAATAAAACCCTTCAAGGTTCGGGATGGACATCTCTTAGCTTGAGGAGAGTTAAGAGTTCTTTCTTAAGCACTAATTTAATTACAAAACATAATTATGTGGTGCCTTGCAGGGCACATGGGAAATTTAGGTCTGTTGAGTTTTGGGGAACTCTAAAACTGGAATGGTTAGGATGAAAGAAAGACTAATTATTTCCCCTGTCACTAATTGGCTTGATTAGACATACAATTACACTCGAAAAATTATATAGAACACTTCAAATACCCTAGTCTTCCTACTCTACACCTCATTAAATATGCATGTGGTGTGCATTTATTCTGCGATTACTTCGCAATCTTCTAAGGGCCAATTTCACGAATATTTGCCTATGGGCGATAAATTTTATTGCTCTTTAATACACTTTCTAACACTTGATACCTATTCTAATTACACAGATCTCTGGGGACACCACGGGCACTCTATGGGAAAATTCGGTATCGGGTCATGGCCCATTTCCAAGTGAACGATGCGGACACACATCGGGACGCACGACATGCATTTTTCGTGGGCTGCACTGGTGCAGCGAATGTGGGCCGATAACGTGATGACAGTGGTGATGCAAGGCCACACAGAGTTGGTCCATGTCAAATGACCTCCTGTCAGGCCACTGTCATAGCGGGCAGGGGCGGCTCGAAGCCGCATGTTGCAGCGGGTGATTTAGTGGCACCTTGGTCGCGGGCGCAGCCGATCTCTGAGAGATGAGCTGTACAGAGCTGAATCACCCTACTGCAGGGTTGCATGCCAACTGGTGTCGGTTCTACTTACTCTTAGCAGGTGAGATTCCTCTGGTTCGGCAGAGTCGGACAGCTGGTTTTACATCTGCTCAGTAGGTTGGTAACCCTGCCATCATAGAGAATCTTTTGCTGCTACTTCTGTTGCTGTGGTACCTCTGTGGCCAGCGTCTATGCTGTTGAGGGCAGTATGGCTGCCCCATCGAGGCGATGCTTGACCTGGAACTGGACAAGGCCACCGGTGAGTCACGTGACCTGGCAGTCTAAAAAGGGACACCCAGGGGCATGGGTGTGACCCGGCGGGCCTCCGATGTCGCAGTGCTAGGCACCGCAGCATCTGGTGGTCGGTCATCATTCCGGGTGCTCTCCGTAGAGACAGATGTCCCCACGACTCATGGCGCCGCCATAGCAGCTGTTGGCCTAGATGTACTTGAGGGCATCACTATTGGTGGACCTTGTAGTATGCGCATACCTGATGCCGGTGATTGCCATCCTGTATCATCCGGGACATCTTTGGTGGGTTGCATCTGACTGGTGTTACTTTGGGGCGCTGTGGCAGTCGGTGTCGATGCCTCAAGCGCGGCCGGTAGGTCGTCATGATGGAAATTAACTTGGCTTCCTGCACCCATTTCGATAATTGACAAGCTCTAGTTCTGCCTAATATTTTTTTTATTCACTTTGAAGTTTTTATGAAAACATTATCATCTGAAAATTTTGAAATGTTTAAATACTAATCTGTTGTTTTTATTTTAATTTTTTTGTTTAAACAAATTATTTTTCTTTATGTTTATTTTTTCATGTATGCACATAATATTTTCTTAACTCTTAATTTCCAATTACCAAAATGAAAAAACTTCATTTGTGAATTATTGTGTATTTCTTGACTTTCGAATGATGTATCGATTAGTCCTGCGAACAAGATTTTTTGTATAGGTTTCTGCTCAGGTAACCTCATTATTCTTCTACCTTGTAGCCAGCCATTTCTCCATTGATGTGATGTGAGCTGCACACTCAATTGTGGCATGGTCATTTGACAATGATTCTAATTCTTTCGGCTAGCACTGCAGTAACTTCTGAACTTCTGAATCGGGAATTGAGTGACCTGCACAATTATTTTTGTCTGCTGCATGAGCTCGGGAGTGCCCCGAATTTTCTGTCTGATGCGACGTCAGTTGATTTTTGTAAAATTATTTGAACTCTTAAACTAAGGGATTTTTTTTTTTTTGTTTTCAACTTAATTAAAAGTAAATATAGAGTTTCAATTGATGTGATCGGGGGTAACTGACAATATTGCCATGGCCATATAATATTAAACAAAGGATATTATAGTTTCTCAATAACCAATGTTATAATATTCAAAAGTGTATAGCCATTCTTTCATGTTTTTCAACCCAGAAACGTCCAAAATCTCCCGATACCTCAGCCCCTTTTTGAGCCATTTTCCCACCTATTCCCTCCTTCCCATGGCAACATCAAGAACACATGAGAAGCAGTGAATTCAATCTGAAACAACTCTCTGATGCCTGTCAGATGCCAGAGCGATGCCTAGAGACACCACACCATGTGGTGTAAAAGCAAGCCAAAACCAACTTTGCAGCCGCCATTACATCAAGGATGCAGGGCATGCACAGCGATACAGCCATAACGGGACAGCAAGATATCACCACACCTCCCCCTCCATGTACTGTGCAGCAAAGCATGCTGGTACACCTGCACTCACTGCCTCCCCCACTTCTGCTACAAAAACACCAGCTGGGAGTATCGATCGGCACAGTGTGCTGTGTGTAGGCACGTTTTTTCCTTCCACCATGAGGTTTACCCCACCAAGCGGCCACAGTGTGGTCAGCCACGAGGGGTGCGCCATGGCCTTGACCACCACCGCCTGGTTCGGCTGCCATCCTGCGACCATCAACAATGGCTGGCTTGACACCTGTAGGCATCCCGACGCATCTCTGTTGGCAATGCTTGTGCCCCATCCCACATGATTTAGTGGCCAAATACGAATGAGGCCCAACATATTGCAAGTGCGCTCACAAAACCAGCCCAATGAGCAGCCATGCCATGAACAACCGCGAACATGTAGGCAGCTTCGTAGTGATAAACCAAATTTCAAACCAGTGCAAATTTAAAATTTTGGACAATACCAGTCAACAAAACTCAAACATTCATCTCCCAATTAACGAAATTTTGGGAGCCAGTTAACTGTGAATGAGCCAATGTATCCCTACTCTACAGTGTACTTTGTGCCTACAGCATTACCATCCAACATGCCTAACCACGATCGAACTCGTGACCATACAAAACCAGAACTTTCAGTGCTCACGGTGCCACAGCAATAACAAGAAATTTTGAATACTTCTAAAATGTATAAAGATTTATTAACTGGTCCAGGCTGTCAACCAACACAATTTCATCTCCCAGTGTGTCTAGGGATCTAAGGTAATGACATTTTGAAATGCAGGGTGTATGCATTGCATGTAACTGGGTAATGTTTGCAGTTTGGCGAGAGACTGGCAGTACAACATGGCAAATTCACTTGTCGGCAATGTACAGCAGCAGTCGACACTGCATTGCGACTGCCACATGCTATCAGTGCACACTTGGCAGGTGTAAACAAAACAATGCCACTCGCTCATTCCACACCCTGCCAGCTGGCCTTGACTTTAGCACCTCACCCTCTCCTAACATCCGCCCTTACATACCGGCACTCGCCCCCTACTTTCCCACGCCTGCCTTCCCCAACAGATAATTCCAATGCTACCAACCCACTTCGGAAATTTCCTCTACATGTGACAAGTGCAATGCACCACTACTATCATGAGCTACTAGCCAACATAACAGGCAACACATTCTAGACATGTCTATGTCTTACATTCGTTGCTAAATCATTCATCACTTTACAGCTGCACTGGGAGACAATAGGTGTGCCACAGCCTCCCCTCCATTACAGTAATACTGTGCACATGGGAGCTCATCGATGGACGGTAGTCCCCTCCCTCCCTTCCCAAGTCATCAAACCCTGCAGTACACCACGAGCAACACTCCTCCCCACCCACAGCACTCACCATTCATATAATTGTCAAGCAACCATGCCAAGCAGCCCAGCACGAACACAACATCTGTTCCCATGCTCGCCGCACAGCAGCATATCAACTTCGCAGCAGAAATAGCAAACTCGTTAGTATCCTTTAAGTTGGCAGCGTGCTTATTAAAAGCCTTTTGGGATGTAAAATCGCATTCACACCATTCCTCATTTATAATTTCTTCTAATTTGAAGTGTTGTGTATTTCTTATTTCTATGTGTATTTCTTTTAGTGTTTGGTTATTGTTAGAGCACATTAATCAGGCATACATATTTGAATATTTTCAGCAGGTATAAAGGGAAGTTCAATCAGTCAACAATTGCATATCAGTACATAAACACTGTTCAATTCTACTTGAAAACTCATTTTTTCACTCCGGCAAGCACCTGGCATTCATCATGTCATTTGTTTGGCAACTTTGTGCTCCTGATTTGTTCCATCGTCGGCATTGTACATCTGACTTATTACCTATGAACTCCATTGCCATGCATACAGAGATAATCGGAGGGTAACTAATCTCCCCTCCATATGTGGTGTCATCATTGATCACCGTTCATGCAGAGCTAATCGGTGGGCACTGCCACACCAACCAACCAACCCCCCTCCCTCGCTGGCATAACCAGTGTAGGGGCTTAGAGAGACATGTGTCAATTCCAGTCACCACAGAAAAAGGTCAAGCCGAGAAAGATGCGCGTGCCGGCTATTACACGTGTCTGCTGCGTAGCTGCGTAGTCGTGCCCCCGTATTCCCCCCTCCCCCTAGCAAGCCCGTGAGATTTGCTGAACACCGAGATATCACGAGATAGCAGACGCAGTTCGCCTGAAGTAAGAAAACACGCACCGCGGAAAAATAAGCTGAGATGGTAAATTCAAGGGGCAAGATCACCACTTACCCCCCNCCCCCCCCCAATCATCAGGAACCAGGGCATGTTTTTGAAATGCTTTGTTCTGTTTCCTACCACCACCCCCTCACTCCAACAAGGCGACATGTGCCGACAATTAGGGAGGGAGGCTAGGGTCACATAAGCCTCTTTGCACAGAGGGTGGGTTTGAGTAATCAGTAGACCTTCGAGCAGAAGAGTTGCATATCGCCGCGCAGAGAGAGCAGCAGTGCCGCGTGCGGCCGGGGGACTTCGGACCCCCGGCGACAACAGTACCTCAGTACATGAGTACAACAGTAGAACAGCAGTCCAGGGGAGACGACACCAAATGCGGGCCTTTGCCAAGGTACCCACATCGCTGGAGCTCACCCACCGCAGACGACATACCAGCACCAACAGCAAAGTAGTTAAGTATCAAGTCGCCGTCCAGAGAAGCCCCCCCCCCTCCACCACTATGTCACCACCAGTTAATACGAGTAGCCAAATTAGAGTACCACACCTCGGAAGTGTTTCTGTGTGTTTTTTTTATAACTCGAGACAATATATCCATCCTTCAAAATGAAACACCAAAAGACTACATTATTGAAATACCCTCAACCTTCAAGGCACCTTATAGTCTGTGCCTGGAGAAATTAACTCCGACCCTACGAGTCACTCTTGTGTGCCACAGGTGGGGAATAGCATCAAGTTACATTGGCACACAACGGTGGAGCGTCAAGTTAAATTGGCGCCCTGATGTCGGGCGTAGCGTCAACATATTCGCGCTGACCACTACCACCAAATAATCCCCCTTCCCACCATAAAGTTGCCATCAGAGAAATATATGCAGTGAGGAGGCCACAATGGCTCCATATTTCCAGCAACTCCCATTCATGCCCCATCCCTACATGTGTTACATCCCTGTGTGTGCATGTGCGAGCAGTGTGAGTGTGGCACCAAATTAGGCATATTTTTACGAGTGTGCAACAACTTGCCATTACTATATAAAAGATTCTGAACACAAAGATTTTATTGCTTTGCAACCCTTCAGACATGGCTACCTACACCCCTCCTGGAGAGAAAGTGGATGGACTCGCCCAGCTCGAGCCACCCAATGCCATCCTACAGTAACTAAATTATGAGGTTGTAAATTATGTTACAAATCACTTTTATATAGTGTTAGTTATGTTTCAAACGAAATGGATAAATCAATGGACTGAGAAAGACAGCTCCGAAGCATTTTCAAAACACTTTGCACAATAAATGTAATGCCAATACATTTTTCTGTTTCCCATAATTTGTTAGTTTAAATCAAGTAGCAAGTGTTCATGTGTTGTGTATTTAGGTGTTATGTAATGTCAGTGGAGTTGTGTATTTTTATATAAGTGTTTTGCATTTTTGTGTCTCTCTCCCACACTTTTGGGCTGATCTCTTGGCGGAGCTCCACAGCTGTCTTCAGTTGGTCGCTAACTTTAACCGAGGGTGATCATGCATCGATTGCCTCTGGGTCTTCAGTGTTTTGTACCAATCACCATATAGTTCCAATTGTCGTTATCTTTTGTGGAATTTTAAATTAACTATCTTAAATTAACTTTCGTCACCCTTGAGGTAGCAACACCCCCTAGTCCCACCAGCTCAAAAGCGCTGGGACCATGTTAATAATGTAATTGTTCCATGGTTGAGTGTCTTTTATTTCTGTGCAGGTTGCCAATACGATAGAGCAGTTGGGCTAATGTAATTGCCCCTCAGGAGGGTTCATCACAGTGATTAAAATCTACCTAAAAAAAATTGTGTTTTATTTCACTGCCAGCTGTTTCACAGCCATGTAATTTTAGTTCCTCTATCCACTGAACTACTGCACCCAATAAGTGTCAGGATTTTAGGGCACATAAGTTATAACAGTGTATGAGATGGCCTTAAAAATCTCACCCGAAAATTCGCAGTGTATGAGGGGTTTACTTCCAAGAGGGGTCATCTTGGTCACATGCTGCTGAGGTGCATTCGTTGGAGTGAGCAGTCATGTTGTTGAACAGCTGTTTCAGCCCTCGTTCGTGTACGACAGCTCGGCGTACATCTTGATGGATTCACCTTGGACCAGGATGCAGGATGTTATGCAGATGTCTGGTCATATCAGGTAGTATTGCCTGCAGTGGTTGCTATGGATGGATACAACTTAATAAGTGCAGCTTCTTGGCGATGAAGTTCTCTGCAGTTTCGCTATGATGCTGTTTCTCGCTGAATTACTGGGCGTGGCAGTCGTTCCTAATCTCAGTGGCAGAAAAACTGTCCCGTAGGCCATGCACAAACTCGCCCCAACAGCAGTCCAGCCACTTCTACAGTGTCCACCACTTGTGTGCTTGGCCACACAATTGCTCTCCCACATGCTACATCCACTCTTCACCCAGTGTCCTGTGCCTGCCCAGCCGATCTTCGCATTGTGCAAAAAATAGATTGATGCCCTCTACACTTGCACACTCAAATTAGCTCTGGTAACTGCACTGAGTGTGGTGGTTCACTTACAAACATGAAGCTGTGCTGACAGTTTGCACCGGCCTCGTCCAGCATCTGCTCCAATTGTGCTACATTCTGGTCCACAGCATGCATCCTCGGAATTTCGTCCACCGGGTGTATCACTTCCCGACATGGATGAGTGGATTTTCCAGCACGGCTGTTCGACAGGGTATCAAGTTGTTCGGATTTCATCCAGAACTCAGCTCAGTTGTATGGCTCATCGCGGTTGTCCTCACATGCACTGCATGCTATCATACCATATTCAAAAGTTGCAAGTTCTCGTGTGTGTACACAGCAGTGATGGCGTTGGGTATGGCACATGACAGAAGTAAAAATCTCCGACCCTAACTGTTTACAATTTGCAGCATCACAAATGTCACTGTTATCCATGCTGTGGTACAAAATTCCCATTTTTAACATGTGTTTTCCACTCACCATCAGATTTGTGCATGTGCATGTTTAGTTCCAAAATATATCACATCGCATGTTAACATGTCCACCTCCAATGGTAAAGCGTACTGCTCACATTTATCACCATGTGTAGGCAGCGTTGTCCTGGTGGCAGTGTGAAACTCTCCAGGTGGTGGTCGATAGTACCATTAGTGCTGGCTGGAATGCGGCCGGCAATATGGCCGCTCGGCGAGCAATATCCGGTGCTGAGTGGGGCAGGAGGCAGGTTACCCACATGGTGACTTTTGGCATTCCTTGACGGTAAACATTACTTGGCAGCAACTCCGTAGTCCCAGTGTCTAATCCCTGTAGATAACACTCCGTGTTGGGCGCCATATATTGCCATCGGGGGGTCGCAGGCTGCGGCTACATGGCGATGGATGCCGATTTATGGTGGCGAAGGGCGCCACCCAACTAAACAATTATAATGCACAGGCACTAACTGTAGCACATTGAAAAACACGAGGACAAAACAAAATTACTGTGCACGACCGCATTGTCGATGCTCTCGTCAGTACATGCCTTTAACAGCTGTGGACAGAAAATTTTAAATTAACACTCTCCCTTGGCACAATAGTTGCTGCGAGGGTGAGAGGGAGAGAGTGGGCCAAAGGAGACAGAGAAAACCTGTTCTGGGTTTTTAAATTTGCTGAAGATACCAAATCAGTTGAAGTACAAAATATGCTGGTCTCCCGTGTGTCGCATCCACTCCTTCGAGGACTGCAATGGAACTTAATGGCAGAAAGTCGTGAATTACAAACAGCGCACTGGCAGGAAAAATAGCTAATAAATATACAGCACTGAAAACCATAGTAAAAATATTAAAAATAAAACCAATCTGATATGAGTGAGTGGAAAAATTACATGAAAGTAATTAGTACATTAATTACATGCTATGGTACAGACTATCGACTGTAATTCCCTGCAACAAAACACGCTACACGGCAATCCCCCTCGTGGCTCAGAAGCTGGTTGCATGTTGCGAGCCAGGAAAGTGTGCGGACTTTCACATGCATCCAGCAACACATTTTCCTGCCAGCATCGAATATGTGTCTTTTTCTCCACAAACGAACGATGTCAACACAGATTGCAAGGAGCATAACTTGCAGCCACCAGCCGAGACTTGTTGAAGCCTCGAGCCAGATGACCAGATGTCGGATAATTGCATCGTTGGAGAAATGTACTTAACAGTAGTTCCACATCTGATGATGCTGCACATTCCAATTGATTTGCCTCCATCTACAGAATCGAACCAGCGCCAACTCGAAGAGACACCTCGCCGCCACCCTTCGAGTTGTTTCTTCGGGGCTGTTGATGCTAGTCCTGCCACCATCGGACCTGGTGTTTAACAAGATATCAGTACTGCTGTTATCAAACCTGCCGATCAGAGAGGTGCCAGGTTTGGATTGCAGTGACATTGCAATGGATAGTGAGTGAATCGGAGACAAGTATTGCTGCTGGTTGTTGCAAAGGTCTTCATAGCAACCCTGTTATTGGCGAGGCCCTTGTCGGAATGCAGCACTCTTTACACCATACATGAATTTCTCTGGTCTTTATGTCAAAATCTTAAGTCATAATTCAGTATCTACAGATTAAAAATATTAGACTCTATTTAAAAAAAATCAATATAATGTTATTATGATTGTATTGATTATGTATACTTTATTATCTGCATAATAAATTTAGTGTAAGTAATAAAATTTTCGGTTTTATTTAATACCTATAAATAATCATTACACCAGTATTTAAAAATGCACAATATTCCCTAACATTACATAAGCTTTCATGTTGAAACAATCAGTGGCCGGGTGGTTTTGGAGGAGGAAAGGGGGCAGGGTGGATGGGATTGATTTAAATAAGGGTATCTTGTGGGATTGCCAATTTGTCAATGGAAGAGTAAAGGTAGGATCATCTCGTATAGCTTCTGCAGTTTCACTTCTAAGGTAAAGTCTTATTCTGCATCCACGATGTCTTTGGATACCCCAGAGCCAATGGTGTCTACGACAGTGCCATTGACTTCTTCATGAATGGTATCAGTGATGCCATCGACTCATCGGGAGTGGCACCAGCAGTGCCATCGAGTGGGTTGCATACAACAGCACTGCCATCGACTTCTTTTGGAGTGGTACCAGAGGTGCCATTGACCACTTTTGGCTGTCGCCTATAGCAGCACTAAGGGCTGTAGAAGCTCTTAAATGTGGAGTACGAAGAGCATATTATGTGGGATGTTATGAGAAGTACTTGCGTTAGAGGAACAAAATTATGTACATGCCTAATTAAACAATATCTTGGATAAAATGAAGGTATGGTAGGTCGTACTAACCCCATCTTGCAAAAAAACAGCAGTTTACACCCTGTTATTGCATACAACTTTGTTACTTCGAGGTAAAATTGATGTGTGATGCCATCGTATTAAGAAGTGCATTATAATTAGCAAAAAAGGCACTTTGGTGCAACTCTCTATGACCCACTGTTTTAGTGTAAAATGCACACAAATGTTTCATTTGTAGCAATAATATGGCCTGGTGTGTATGCAACACATCCTACTCCTAGAGGTAAACACATGCTGGTTGTAATACGATGTCGCATGTTGAATAATTATAGTCAATAACAAACAGATAACAAACGAAACACAATTAGTAAATGTGCTACATCGAGGTAAGGCAGTGACAGTAGAGATGAGGTATGGATGTGAAGGGGGGAGGGGGGAACAACTACGACATTGAATGACATGTGTCCACTATTGCAAGCCCGATTCAGATAAAGAAATCACTGACTGTGATACGAAGTTACTGTTTTCCAGTAGGATGTCAGTGTGTTCATCACTACTCAAACTTATGCACAACCCTCTAAGACATGTGGTTATAGTATCCACAGAATGGCCAGTGTGAGGCAGTTGCATACAAACATTTTGTCTTCGTTTCTACCCCCTTATTTCATAATATGCCACCAGTAGTATAGGGACACAGATTTTGGGACTTGGTTCATGAATCGGAGTTCGGAGTTGGGCGCCATATTAGTTGACGTCACATGCGCGGCCAGTGGCCATATTAGACGGTACAGTTCACCATATTGGTAGGTGTCACTGCAAGGGTGGCCATGTTTTTCAGAGCCATCCTCCTTATTGGTATGCATCACAGCCAGGGCTCAATGCCATGATGGATGTTCGTCCTCCGACATCCCTTAAACTTAGAAATTAGTTTAATAAAAGTTTTAATGAAAATTATTCTAATAACAATTATTTTTATGACAAATATTTTAATAAATAATTATCCCAAAATAAAATTATAAAAAAACACACCCTTAACCAACCATTCCCTCACACCACATAAACCACCCATCCCTACACCAAACATAACCACCCAAACTCATCATCCTCCAAACCCATCCCCCCTAACCAACTGCCACCAACCAAACACCTCCGTCACTACATTACCCTCACCACACCCCTCCCAAACCCCACTACCTACACCTCCAACCCACTCTATACAGCCCTGCCCTACTCCTCCATCACAAACCCTTACCCTATTCCCCATCAAAATCAATACCACTATCCCCCTCTGCCGACCCAACCAACTGACCAACAAAATTCTAAAAATCGGGGAAAATATTATATTACACCACCCTATACCCCACAGAACATACCAACACCGGCCCCACTTCCAAAGAAATTAATCATTGACCTTACATAACAAATTATCGCTCCACCCATACCAATCAATCGTATCTGCCCATTGGTCCCTAAATTACGACTTTAACACATCTTTCTCCAGTATTGGTCACTATAGTGGATGATGGTTATTTCTTTTTTTTTTTTTTTTTTGCGACTAGACACATTTCAATACATAAAGTGTTTATTAATAATATTTTTAATTAGATGACATTGCTAGGTATGTCGAAGATTTGCTGTCTTCCGACACAGAATTCGAACTACGTGGAAATTCCAATACTCTGAAGTGTCTCATCAGATGCACCGAAGATATCGACTTTACGAAACCAGATTCCATTGCAGTGATGCTGGGGTTCGAGCCATTCCAATACATAGCTGGCAAAATTCACGAATCTTCGCGACCTGTAAACATCTTACCTGTTAATGACATACTTAAAAATTGAAATTTTGCGAAATCTACATATATCAATGGTAGGCCGAGCAATACACATCACGAGTTTTTGCCGATGATCCCTTTAGGTTTTAAACTGGTCTGGCACCACAAAGCACATTTCCTCGTTCCAGTCGTCGCGAAGAGAGCACACGAGGTGGCAGTGACGATTGTCGACCAGCATGGAGAGTTAGTGAACTTTCGAAACAAAGAAATCATACTACACTTGCATTTGAGAAGATGGAAATAAGATTTACTGTGACCAGAAGTAATAAAATAAATCATTACATAAATTTAGCAATCAATATGCAGCAGGCCACCAAGGTGTTAACACATGTCAATAAGATTTTCGTTCGCACCTAAAGACAGTGGAACTGAAGCTACAGACTATCGAATGGATACTGCCTCATGTTCAGCCATGTACTACCGAACGCATCAAGATGCTGAAGAATGTAGAAGATGGCAAACACATCGAAGTGGCTTTTAGGTCACGGAATATCGAGACGTATCCCGGATTACCCACATGCAAGCGCAACAACTGGATGGTTAAGTCCAGCTTTGCCACTGAGAAACCGAGGTACATTATCGTTGTGCTACAGACGGGAAGACAGCACAATGTGAGAGTGAGCCATTCGCAGTTCCACACATGTCAAAAAGAAAATGTGACAATGTATTTTAATAGTGAAAACTATCCGTAAGTGTACATGAATATGAACTTTGAAAATGGACAGTACCTGCTGGCATATCAAATGTATGCTCAATTCCACAATGCATATTATTGGCGTCCCCAATCCCCGATACTGAGCCCAAATACCTTCAAAAGTTTGGCTTTACTTATGGTATGCGATATGAGTAATAATAATAATGGCGTGTGGAAAGTGCACCCAGGGCAAGGCAACATCCTCCGAGTGACGATCTTTCCAGCTGGGACCCTTAGGTGACCGTCATCCCCAGGCATGGTGGAAATGAGACCCTGAATGGAGCAGCGCTGGAATGCAAGGGCGGGGGAAACGGGAGTACCCCGAGAAAACCCGCCGGCGCTATATGAGTAAACAGGATGTGCATATCAGTTCGAATATAATCGACTGCAGGATCGAATTCACTAAACATGGAAATAATCCTCCATGCACGTACGCTTTCTACCTGATACTTCACGACCGACCACAACGTACAGTTTTCGACACAAAGTCTTCAAGATACTTTCGTGAATGAAGCAAAGAATATAAATACGATGGGCCATATGCGATATCTGTTTAGTCGGGTTAGAACATAGACAGCAACAGTGTGTACTGTAATCTGCAGGAATTCCTGAGCCAGAGCAGCTACGTGCTCAAGGAGATCGCAGTGTTCTGCACAAAGATGGAAAGATGCGAATATGCTCATTCCAACCCCCTTATTTGTGGAAACTGTTGGACTATAAAACAAGAAGACGAACGACTGGCTGACCAAGTACTACTACGGACTCGAGTGGGGTTAAGGCAAGATTCCATATCACCAAGTGAGAAACGTTCTGCGCGACTTGCTGATGCAGTATCCGCAACGACCAATTTACATGGCAGGGCCTGAGCAGAAAAAATGGCGGAGCTATTTGTGCAGAAACGAAGTTGAAATCATCGATGTGCAGTCCGAGTATGGCTGTACTTTGCTGTACAAGCTGACGAAACTTTACGACGACCAACAGCAGCACGTCTGCAACAGTTCAGAAGTTGACCGGACATGTGCATGGAAGAATGCACTGCTGCTGAAAAAATAGTGTCTCTCGTCCTTGGACCGCGAATCTGCTGCTTACGACTATACAAGAAGTCACCCCCTCGGTGGTTGCAAAGAACATTTAAAAAAACGTTTTTTTTGTGTTATGGCATTTATGTATTTATCTGTACAATGAAATGTGTGTGTAAAATCATTTAAACATTGTTATTTTTTACCCAAACTAGTCAGACTTAAATAAAGACTACATTACATTTTATGTATTGGGGTAAAATTGATGCAAGGCGAAATTGGCAGGGATTAGTACAGATGGGCCTGGAAATGTAGACACACACACACATGCCTTCAGTTTGAAACAGGGAGTCAGATGTTTGAGGATGCGGGAAGGTGGGGAGAGGGTGTGGGCTGGGAGGGTTATGGGTGGGGGGAGTTATAGGGTAGGAGGATGTGTTTGGGAGGGGTGCAGAGAGGTGGTGCTAGGATTTTTGTGAGGGGAAAAGAATGTAGGGGAGATGCGAAGGTGACGGGTATGAATAATTACACCTTGTGTAGTATCAACAGTTTTTCGACAAAAATGTGGGGTATGGATCGTCTCATCTAGCTTTTACAGTTGACATCGTATTTTGCATCCATGATGTCTTCGAACATTCCAGATCTAATGGAATCGACGGCTGTGCTTTATATTTTTTCCAACATGGTTTCAGCGAAGCCATCATTTCTTCGTGTGTAGTACCAGAAGTTATATCGACTTCTTCGTTCGTGGTACCAGCAGTGCCATAGACTTCTTGGGTCTTGTCTTCTTCCTCTATATTAATATCATCGGCATCTTCGGCTGAGGCGACTATGTGTTTACTGGAATTCCCACGATCTTCGGGAATATTTGGCATTGGGACTGCAGAAATGACATCCAGTTCTTCAGCTGAGGCAACTGTATAGCCAACCAGCAATCAACCTATGTTCGAGGAACAACTGTATGGCCAACCACCTCTGCTGAACCATCCTAAAGTTATAAGTGTCGCTTTTGTGAAAATACCAAAGCTTTCAGAAGCAATGCCCGACGTCACGAGAAGCATGGCTGTACAAAGAGCCTCGCCCAAATAATGTACGCGTGTTCGTAGTATCGGATTTGGATTTCACGGATGGATGGTCTAAAGGCACACATTAATATGTACAAGGGGTTTCCTCCATCAATATACAGAATGAACATTCTCAGTTATCGACTTTCCCGACTTTATCAAATACAAACATGATGTAATCAACCCATACAACTATGATAACAAATGTTTCAAGTGGTCAGTGTTGGTTGATTTGTTAAGTCTTCGCTACCACAGAATGTGGACAAGAAGTATGCGCAGGTGGAAGAAATTTTTTATTTTAGCAGACTGGATTTTCCGATTCCTCTATAGCAAATAAGGGCCTTGAGAACAACTAACACTGGCATGTCTGTAAATGTGTACTCGCTGAATGCTAGGGCAAACGTTGCGCCAATATGTGTGACTAAGAACGAGAATCCTGAACATTTCGATATTTTGATGGTTAAGGATGAAACTAAGAATATTTCACATTATTCTTACATAAAAAACTTTTCAAGACTGGTGCGATCGAAGATTACTTCGCATGGGTACAAAGCTCATGTCTGCAAACAGTGTTTTAAGCATTATACGGATTACCCACGGAAATCAGGACTCACTGGGGTACACTACCTTGCAATACACAAAATAAAGTGTATATGATAAATTTTGAATGTGCTTATGCATTTCCTCATGTTGCACATTACCGAACAAAATCAGTTTTTTTATGTTGTGTTTTATTTATTTTTTTAAAAGATTGACCTTAAAATTTAAAATGTTATTAGGAAATACTTTATTTATAAAATAGTGTCTCGTCACCAAAAAAAAAAAGTTTGGAAATGGATGACAGGGTAGTNCTAAAAAAAAAAAAAAAAAGAAATATTTAGCACTTTCTGTAGTGTCCAATACTAGACAAATATGTGTTAAATTCGTAATTTACTGGCCAATAGGCAAATACGATTGATTGGAATGGGAGGAGGGATAATTTGTTACGTAAGGCCAATGATTATTTTTGGAACGTGTGGAGGTGTTGGTTAGGATTGTGGGGTGTAGGTTGGGGTAACATTATATGTTCCTTGATTTTTATCATTTTGTTGGTCAAGGGTGAGGGAGGGATGGGTATGGGGAAGAGTTGTGGAGGGTGGGGCTGGAGGGAGTCATGAATGCTGTCCCAAAATCGGCTTTCCTACACTACTGCCACCAAACACAACAAAACATCTGTGTAACGCATTTACTAATTGTAATTTGTTTGCTACCTGTTTGTTCTTAACATAACATATGCATATACACATAGAAATATCAGAAAGGGATATGCATAATTATGTATACAATTAATTAAAAATTATTTTACATTTCTTTGTATATATAGATATATGACAAGCATTTAAAAAAAATTATTATTTAGGTGTTTTCGTGTTTCCTTATGATGCAAACGAGTAATAGGGTTTTCTCAGATAACTGTCTGTTTTTTTTTACATTTAAAGTGTATAGCAGAAAGCCTTTTGTGAGCATAATGCGGGCTCCTTAAAAGAGCAGTACCAGATATGTTCCTCCAATTAGATGGCTAGTTCATAACAGGTTTTGTGAAGTGATTCGAGAGGGCATGTTCGTACAGTGAATGAATGGTTCTTGAAAAGTTTTACGAAATGCTTCGCAAACTGGGCGACTTGCTTCTGGGCATCAAAGATGTTGGCGAGTGTGTCTTAGCTTCGAGTCCCGATAAGATGGTGTTACATCGACGGTCATGGAAATGCTCACGAGTGAGCGGTATCGATGTTGGTTTATCCAGCGTCATTTCGTTTAGTTCGAGAATCCGCCGGGGCAATAACTTGTAAAACAGCATCGGCTATGTGCCGTATGTTGGGACAGGTGTCTTCGCGAAATTATTTCAAGATTAGTTGTACTCCAAAACACTTTTTTTCATATGCAATTTGATTGTTGAATGATTTTTAATGCCTTGTACCTCAAGTGTCTGTCCGCGAATCATGGACGTTTAGTATCCGAGTACTTTATTACGATTGGCCCAGTCAAATAAGAATATGTCTTCTTACGTAGACACGCGGCCAATAACCAAAGGAAGTTGTGGTTGTGGACATAGTATATTGAAGTCTTGTATGACCTTAAAATTTTTTCGCGAAAAACTTCTGTCCCTAGCCATATGACAAATGGCTGATACCCGACACCACATTCAATGAAAGCGATGAATTATCTACGTATATAAATGAATATATTCATGACTCACAGGTCAGTTGTTATTAAACCAGCAAACCGTTAACATCTCGGCAGGAGTCAGTCGGCAAGAGTTAGCCTGAAGTAGTAAGTCTGCAGGAGTCAGTTGGCAGGAGTCAGTCTGCAGGAGTAAAGTGTATGAATTCATGTATAGACTATTCACTGTAAAGTGAACAATTTTTGTAGCCCTCTCATTTGGAATAATAGTCAATAAATATATTTTATCGTAGTATTAAACGTTAACTTTCAAAACCGGTAAAATATGTACACTGTGTTTATTACTTATATGGCAATATTTATTTTACAAACTGTTGAAAGGATAAATATGACTGGTAGGAAAAAAATAACTAGGGCCTCAAAAGTGCTCACTTTACTGTGAACAGCCTATATGCTTGAGGACGATGCAAGACACTGACGATGTGAAATCAAGAATGTCGTGTTTGACTACATGCATACCGTCAACGACCGTCCAAAAATTTCATACAAAACAATGCTGCTACTGTAGCAAGACCTTCGGTACAAGTTGCAAGGCGCGGCGACATGAGAAGAGTGGTTGTTTGAAGAACCCATCTCATGCTTTCTCAGCTGCTATAAATGTTCCAGACAGTTCACTTGATGTGATAACTAAAAATAAACACATCAAGGCTGATAAATGTAGTGTTTTTTCGCCCACTGAGTAAGAGCATGTGATGACTTCGTTACCTCCTGTTAATACACTACATAAAATGTTCCCAGACGGAGAGGGTACTCGCGTGATCAAGTATTATGACAATGGCCACCTGCAGTTTATGCAATGTGATACACTGAAGGAACACATCAAGATCTGCAAGGGTTCGTATACTGGGAGCCGGCAGGTGATGTCGTCAGAACCCCTTGCTGCATCGAAGTACTGATTCCACAGACGATTATGACGAGACAGTTAATGCTAATGACGTAATGAGAAACCTACGAGACATGGTATAGTCGGTTTGTGCGGAATGTACACTTGCAAAACTTTCGTGTGAAATCGATAAACTTCAAAATAAACGGTCGTCGGCTCTAAATACTGATAATGATCATGCGACTCCTACAAATAAAAGTAAACTTGATATTGAGGCTGAAACAGGAGGTGAAGATGATCATGGAGACAGCATTGTTGATAATGACTGTGGCGACAGTAATGATGCTGAAGACGATGGCGATTTTCTCGATGTTCTGACACACTCCTCTACCTCATTTTCTGCAACGAGTGACATGAAGAAGGCGGAGATACTGAGGACACTGGCTACATATTTCCCGAAGACCCGAATTAAATTGTTGATAGACTCAGACATTTGATCGCTTTGCAAGGAGGTGGATATTTCTCGCACATTAACGAGATATCTTCAATCATTAGTGAATTTAAGGAAAGGGGTATATCGCATGAAGTGATGAACTGCTTCTTTCTAATATTGTAATGCGTAAAATAAGCTTAACGTCTTTAAAATAAAATAATTGTGTTTTATTTTTTTGTGTTAATGCTTTTATCCCTTATAACATTAAAGTAGTTCTTTGAGCACTCGACAATTAAAGTAAAGATCAGCATACAGAAGATTAATTAAGACATAATATAAAAATTCATTGATAGAAGACTGCATATAAAACATTAATTCTGTCGGCATGTACAAATTTGGAAACAGTTGGCAAAGGAATGTAATTTCTATACAAATGGGCGGGGACAATACGAAGGATTGATTGAAGGATCGATCGAGAGATTGGTATTGATATCGAATAGTTGGTGAGGATTGCAAGGATTGACGACGAGGATTGCAAGGTTTATGTAAAGAATTCGAGAGATTGATGAATATTTTGTGAGATTGATCGAAAGATTGAAGAGTGATGGAAATATTGCGAGATTGGTCGAAAGATTGGGAGATTGGAAGATTTACGGTAAGATTGGGAGATTGGTAATCGAAAGATTGGAAGGCTGATAGATAGATGGATGGCTGGGGTGTTCTGACAATAGGACCTATGGGCATTGCTGGTCTGATGGTATGTCTGGTATGATTTGTTTATATGACATAATTTTGTATTGCTGTTTATCTTATAATGACATGGATTGTGGGTAACGACTGATGTAATGATCGGTTCATGTAGTTGAGGTTTCACGTGATAGAAAATTTTATCGAAGTATTTCGCAGGCATATCTCCTTGGTTTGTTTATTGCTAGAGGTCATGATATGGCAGTGGATATTTAGTGATGGTTTAAATATCTGGACTTATGATTAGAAAATATTGTATTAAATATGGTTGAATGATGGGTATGCTGGTTGGCATATTTTAAAAATTATATTGATGTGAGCGATGGCCCTCTGTACAGTAAATCAAACGTTGTCTTAATGCAGAATTTTATTTGTAATGTTTTACGCACCGTGCTGAAGTTTAAGAGCACTGAAATTTTGTATACACGTGAGACTACACATAACCTTGACACTGACAGTTTACTTAGAGTGATATTTTAAACAGAGATAAAATTTGCAGCACAGATTCTCGCATCACACGCAACACAACCAACATCACACGTACCAACAAGCAGCACCACACGCACCTCAGTTAGCACTACACCCACCTCAATCAGCATCACACGCACTACAATCAGCACCACACGCACAGGTGGTCGACAGATTGAGCGACTACATAGTTAATGAAATATAGAGGTGGGGGTTAGTCGTCTGCTGGTCTTCGTATCGGGAGCTTTGTTGCTGATTGCTCCACATGCCATAGAGCCCCTAACCTTCTGCATGCAAGTCTTTAAATGTTATTCACAAATTTTTTCGGAATTTTAGATTGTTCTAAAAAAAAATGTTTAAAAGTTGTATTATTATTATTTTAATTTTGCTATTTTTTTTTAAGTTTAAGGTCATTTAATGTCATGAGCACCGGGTCAAAGTAATTGGAGTCAAGGTTAAGGTTGCCAACATTCAACATAAGGGTCGTAGTTAGTAACGAAATATGTTCGTCGACTTTTATGAATTTATTCGATTTTTTTTTTTTAAATTTCCCGATTTTTGCTTCCAAGGTCATTGGGTTTAAGGTCACTGGTATCCAACAGTGTTCGGAGTCATAAATGTAATTCTTACCGCATTTTTAGAATTTTATCCGACTTTTGAGATTTTATCGATATTTTATTATTGGGCAGGTGGTTGGGGGTGGGGTGCTGATGAGGTGAGCGCGTTGTAGGGTGAGGAGGAGAGAGAAAATTTTAAGACAATGTGATGGGTTGGAGAGGGGTCAGTCCTCTGCTGGACGTGCTGCTGGGAGAACCTTAGGAAATGTAATATTTTTTAACAAATTTCTTAATAATTTTTTTTAAATGTTTTAATATATTAATTTTAGATTTTCATTTAAATTCTGTTTGTGATTTGTTGGAATTTTTTGGTATTCTGGGGTTTTCAAGGTCAAAAGTCACAGGGTCAAGGTCAAGGTCACCGATATGTAACATGGCGGACAATATGGTCGCCGGTCGACCGGAATGACAGAACATAACAACTCCAGCGCTCCGAAACCCCATGCCCTCTGGGCCCCATTTAGCATACATTGTTCCCAAACTTCCTTAAATCATTCTACTGTTGTGCATTTATAAACTTAATTTTACCTTATACAAGTGCGTTCACTGAAAACTGTGTTGAATAGTGCATAGTAACTCAGTTTTTGGGGTATGAAAATGACAGAAACTTGTGTAAATTACCTTCATGTTTTAACTTTTTTGTGACCTTTATGGTAAAATGTAGTGCATAAATTCTAGGTTGTCGCAACTTATCGAGCATTCATAACATTTTATAGTAGAATGAATTATAACTTACTACGGCACCACAATATGTGCTTTCAAGAGGTGGACCAATATTTATAAGCAAAAGAACATTTACCCCTGATTACATGGCTTGGATTATCTTTACTAAAATTTGACTTGCTGACCTGTACTTTTATAGTGTGTTGTTTCTATATGTTGCTGGTGCTTTGATTATAAATTTGGCATATATTTTTTATTTATATATACTGTATTTATTTCTTCGTCTTTCTACAGCTCTCGAGACTTAAAAATCATTTGTTTAATATCGAGTATCCAATTTTTTTTTCCGCTTGTACAAAGATGAAAAAACTGAACAAACAACCAATTTATTAAGACAAAATAAATATGAAATATTATAAAATCTTAATATTAGTGTTTCAAAAAACGTGTACTGTGCGTGAGATCATCTAACTGATGTTTTCTGACCAGCAGGTACTTACACTGCCTGGCCGTACCTAACTGCGCTAAGTTTAGCCGTGCCGTGCCAATGACAGTGCCGCGTAGCTCTAGGGAGTTCTTCCGCCTAGGGCGTGGCTCGCGAACAGAGGGAAGGGTGAATGAAGATATTTGGGCGGCTCTTAACAGCGAGGTCCTGAGAGCCGATGAGGGTGATTGAGGTATGGAGCAGCGCCGGGATGAAAGGACGTGGGGAACAGGAGATCCTCGAGAAAGCCCACCGACTAGTGGCATCGTCCCGGCACGATTCACACATGCGAAAATTCGGTGTGACCCGGCCAGGGATTGAACCCGGTTCGCCTTGGTAGGAGGCGAGCAGGGTAACCACTCAGCCACCGCGGCCCCAGAGAAGTATGTTGTGTATGACGCACCTCTGTATTCAGACTTGTTCACAAAGGTTCAGGTTTCGAACTTCGGGGGAGAACTTGGCTGGATTTGGGAATTACTTTTACTGTGGATGGTTTATATTTTACGGGGATAGCATTCAGCCCTGTGATAACATATTTTCATGAGTTTTAGCTGTTTGATATTTTTAGGCCGTACTCGAGACATAATTACATTTTCAGTTTCAAGAGGTTTTTATTTTTACAATAAAACGATATTATAAAAAAATTAAATTGAAAAATATTTTTGAGAGAATATGAAATTTGGTGTATTTTGTGCCAAAATGAAAATGTTTTAGATCTGTTGTATAAATTTTGATGTAAACGTATTTCTAACATGATTTGATTCGGTAAAATCAGTACAAATAAAACGCAACTTATAAAGTAAGACATTTAATATTTTAATAAATTAACAACGCATCTACATTTTAGACGATATCTAGTCATAATTATAAAATCCCAGAAATTTTAACACAAAATTAACCTTTCATATATTTATATATATAAACAGATCTGAAGAGTGCCCTTGCGCTTTCTTAAGAAGTATAAAAATACCTATTTACAGAAATAAATAATTATTTTAGAAGTTTTTATGTCTCAGTTCCACAGCAAACATGAAATACATTTAATAATACTATATTTCTAGTGATAAACAAATACTGACATGGCACTGAGAAAATCGCTAAATTAACGGCATTTTAAAATTTAAATAAAAAAAACTCTCGTTGTGTATAATAATTACTAATATACAATAACGATAAGGGAACTAGAAATTTTGCGAATTCATTTAGGACAAGTTAAATTACAAACATATGAACATTCAGATTTCTGCTTCTATTGGAGCACACTTTGCTAGAAAAACACCCGACGACTTTTGTCCAATGACGAACTTACAAGAAAAACAAGCGCCGAATAGCGTGCTACCTAATCCGGGGTAAACTGAAGCAACAGCCAATGAACAAATAAGTGATGCTCGAAAGCACTAAGTATTGTGTTATCTAGAATTCTTGCCGGATGAATCCACCATATTTCCGTATATTTAATAACATTTGATAGAACTGCATTACAGTGTTTAATATTTGTTTAAATACTAAATACAATATAAATATATGTGTTATGTTAATGTGTAAAATAGCAAATACTACCTTAGTAATATGAAAAACTATTAATACCTATAAATATTCAATCTAGAATTTTTAAAAGTGAATGATGTTTTAACATAATATTTATTTTGCATCTTCTTCAGTGCGGCATACAGTTTTTTTTTAGCAAGATAAAGTGTCACTATTAAGAGCATCCCAATTCAGGTATCTCAGTAGTATAATATATTAACCCTGTGTAATTTCGAGCGCTTGGGAATTGTGACATTATTGTCTACCTATAAATAGAGTTTATTTAAAATTATTAAAATGGAATATGTATACGATAAATTGGCACAAAACTAATTATATTTTACAATTATTACTCCAGCATTTCATAAAATTATATCCGAAAGTACGACATTTTATCCAACACAAGATATCATCTTACTGAAAAGTAACATTTTTTTTGTGATCTACTGCAAAAACAATTCTGCACACTACAAGATAAAAAACTCCATATTAAAGTTAAAAAAAAACCATTATCATAAGTACCACTTACGTAAATGAGAAAAATGCTTCTATCTCATCGTCATACTTTGTGAGGTTGAAGGTAATTAATTTACAGTGTTTAGATTTTTTACAAAAGGAATAAAATAATGAATAATAAAGTAACTAACTACATGAACAACAGCAGTAATATTACTGCAGTGTTTTGCAAAGCATGGTAACAAGATCACCTTCACCAAAGAAAACTTGGAGAATACTGATATTATTTTCTATCGCTAGTATTGGCAATTATGGAAAACCATCTAATGCGAAATAAATACACTTTTAAGCTAAAACAGTGACATCCTAGTATATCACAAATTTTAGCATGCAGCGAAGAGCATTTGTACTAACGATTATTGCACTCATACGTAACATAAAATTTTTCTAAAAGCGGAAACCTGTACCAAGAGACAATCACCATTGTATCTTACAAGTGACATAAGTTAGTAGAGAGAACATCTCTCAGATTATCTCTTAAATGTATTAAGCAATTANTATAGCAATTGCATATACAACACATGTAATACATTTTGTAACTTGAAGATAATTTAAAATAGAATAAATTCAAGCATGAAAAAATATTGCTTCTCTTGTCTTCCATTTCAATGTCATATGCGATGTTACTGTTTTCAATATCATTGATTATCGCTGATAAAGCTTCGTTTATGTCCAGTAACATTGAAAATGAAAAATAAGTGAAGTAGTCCACCAAAGAATGTGAAAGCACTAGAGAACACAGTGTATGGAAGTTTAGAGTGAAATCACTGTCAGAGTCCTCGTATTGCGGATTCACTCATTTCCGACGGCGAATTCACAGTTTTCACAGCTGGGGGATCGCAGATATTGCGCTGCTTTCACCGCTGGCCGCTGACGAGTGCTTGGGCTTGCAGACACAGCCGCTCTCCACGAGCACGTAGTCCTGGCCCGTCAAGGTGACTGGTCCCAGGGGAATCACCAGGAACAGGTACGGCACGTACGTCTGCGTGCATTCCCCCCTCACCACGTCACACTCCGTCGACCTGGAACACAATGTTTTATTTATTTTCTAGTCTCGTACAGGCGGCCCACGCGTCTAAGGGTGGGTTTACAATTGAAGTGAGCGAAGATATTTGGGCCAGACTATACTTACTATATACTATTGACGGTCAAGTGAGCACTTTTGAAAGCCCTCTCATTTGCACTAGTAGTCAATAAATATCTTTATTTTAGGCGTAGACGTAAACTTTTGAGTGCAATGGAATATACACAGTTACACACTGTGTTAACGACTTACATGGCAACATTTATTTAAAAAAGTGTTTAAATGATAAGAAATGGCTGAAAGGAAAAGCAACTAGGGCCTTCAAAAATTCTCACTTTACCGTGAACAGCATATATCAGTGCTACTTTAGTAGAAATAAAATGTGGACTTTGGAACAATGTGATCCGGGATCGGAGCTCGGAACTGTTCATGCTTAAGCATTCCGGTCCCCCAGTAAACATTTAGCACTCAAAATTTCCCCTTTTCCCCACTGCCTGGCAGTGGGGGTCATATTGGCTTTATAGGCATAGGATATGCCAAATCGATACATGGGATCCGGGATCGGAGCCGACCATCAGCCATCCTTGTTCTGTTAGCCATTTTAACCACCATGTTGGGTGTCGGTGACATCGACACTGACCTTGACCCCAGGGACATTTATCCTTGAATCAAAAAATCCCCCCCCCCCCAAATCCCAGAAAATTACAAATATTTATAACAAATAAAAAAATATATATTTTAAATGTTTGGGCTTAGAGGAGACGAGGAACTGGAACCGACCAGCCACCATGTTATGACGTCACATAACTGCCATGATGTACCCGGGTGACCTTGACCTTGACCCATGACCATGGCCCTATAAACATTATCTTTGATGACCTTGAAAATAAAAACTCGAAAAAGGTAAAAATTAAATAAATTCATATAATTAGTGAACATATTCCATTACTGACTACTGCCACCATCTTGGATAACTGTGACCTTGACATTTGACTTGACATCTGTGACCTTTGACCTTGAACCCAAAAATTCTTCTTAAATCAAAACAATTTCCTGAGAATTTATAAAATAATTAATAACAAATATTACTATAAATTATTTTTTATAAGTTATTTTTAGAAACTAACATATCCGGAAGTCCCTCATAGCACCACGTCCAGCACATGACTGACCCCACTTCCAATCAATCACATAGTTTTAACATTCCCCTCCCCTAAATCTTTGCTCATTCTGTCGAATGCACTCCACCCGCCATATTGGTTTATTCCTTTGTCATTTGTTTACATTTTCAACACATAGATGGCACTGATGACTCCGACATACATGTTAAATCTTGATTACCTTAAACTTGACCTCACATATGTGACCTTGGCATCGTGCCCATGACCTTGGAAAACCTTGCACCCAAACAGAAATTATATAAACCTTTAATAAAATCCTAAAAATTCCAAAAAAATATTTAAAAAATAAAAATTAATAAATTAATTAATTTTTTGTCAAAAATTCTACCAATCTCGCAATTTTACCACCAATCAGCACCACAGTGAGCACCGTAATCAGCGTCGCAATCAGCACCGCACTCAGAACCGTATTTAGCACCAAAATCAGCAATCCACACCAATCCACACACCAATCCAAACACGAATTCACACCAATCCAAACACCAATCCACACACCAATCAACATCAATCCACACACAAATCTACACACCTATCTGAACCAATCCACACACCAATACACACGCCAATCCACACACCAATCCGCACACCAATCCGCACACCAATCCACACCAATTCACACCAATCCACACCAATTCACACCAATCCACACCAATCAACACACCAATGTCCACACCAATCCACACCAATCAACACACCAATGTCCACACCTATTCACACCAATCAACACACCAATGTCCACACCTATTCACACCAATCAACACACCAATATCCACACCAGTTCACACCAATATACACCAATCCATACCAATAAACACCAATCCTTAAAATATGCTCCACAATCTGCTCTGCAATCCTCCTCCGCAATACACACCAACCCATGTCAATCCTTTGATCAATCCCAATCTTTCGATCAATACCAATCCTTAGATCAATACCAATCATTCGATCAATCCCAATCCTTCGATCAATCCCAATCCTTCTATCAATCGCAATCCTTCGATCAATCCCAATTCTTCGATCAATCAAAATTCTTCGATCAATCCCAATCCTTAGCATTACTCCTCCGCAATCCACGGTAATCCATATCAATCCTTCGGTCAATTCAATCGCAATCCTTCGATCAATCCCAATCCTTCTTTCGATACTTCGATCAATCACTCGGTTCGTTCACCACACATATGTATAGAAATTACATTCGTTCGCCAACTGTCTCCAAATTTGTGCATGTCAACAGAATTAATGTTTTGTATGCAGTCAACTATCCCTGCAATTTTATATTAATGTCTTTATTATCATTCTATATGCAGATCTTTCCGTTAATGGTCAAGTACTCATAGCACCACTTAAAATTTGTGAGGGGAAAAAAAGGATACGACACACAATAATTAAGGAACACCAATTATTTTACAATAACAATTTATTATTATTTGTAATTCAGTTTCAGAAGAAAGCAGTTAATCACATTATGCGATATATCCCCGATACTTCAGTTTATTAATTATTGAATATATCTTGTCAATGTGCGTGAAATCCCTACGTGTTTGAAGGCCAATAAAATATTTGAGTATATTAACAAGTTCATTCGGGTCTTCGGGAAATAGGTAGCCAGTATTCTCTGCGTCTTCTGCCTTCTTCATATCGCTTGTTGTAGCAAATGTGTTGGAGGGGTGTGTCAGTGTATCGAGAAAATCGTAATCATCGTCTTTACATTAACGCTCTCTTCATTGTCATTATCACCTGCTGTTTTGTATTCCATATTAAATTTTCTTTCTTTTGTAGCAGGAGTTGTATGCTCATCAGTATTTAGAGCCAACGCCCGTTTATTTTGAAGTTCGTCGACTTCACACGAAAGTCCAGCAAGTGTACATTCCACACAAACCGACTGTACTGCACTCATTCCGTTTTTAGCATTAACAATCTCATCATAATCGCCATTCTAATCGGTACCCACTGATGCAGCAAGAGGTATTTCCGGCAAAACCTGCTGACTCCCAGTAGACGAATCCTTGCAGATCGCGGTATGTTCTTCAATGTATCGCCTTGCACAAACTGCATGGTATCAATGTCGTAATGCTTCAGCGCGCGAAAAGGGCGTTTTTAGAATTTCCTTTTTTTGTGCAAGGTTATCTAACGTCATAGGCACAAGGTCAAGGTCACAGGTGTGAGGTCAAGGTGAAGGTCATCCAGATCTAACTAGTTGGTTGGAGTCATCAGTGCCACCTAGGTGTTGAAAATGTAAACAAATAACAAACGAAATAACCAATATGGTGCGTGGAGTGCATTCAACAGAATGAGCAATGGTGAGTGGTAAGAGAGGGGAATGTTAATGCAATGTTGTTGATTGGAGGGGGGTCAGTCGTGAGCTGGACGTGGTGCTGTGGGAGAACTCCGAAAATTTAAGTTTTTAAAAATAATTAAAAAGTCTTATTTCTAATAACATTTTAATTAATTTTTTATAAATTCTTAGAAAGTTTTGGTGATTTTTGAAAAAATTTTTGGTTCAAGGTTAAAAATCACCAGAGTCAAAGTCAAAGTCACCTAGATCTAAGATGGCGGTAGTAGTCACTAATGTAATATGCTCGCTGACTCTTATTAAGTTATTCAATTTTTAACATTTTTTCTCGATATTTTGTTTTCAAGGTAATCCAAGGTCGCAGTTAGGGTCAAGGTCATGTGTCAAGGTCACCTGGGTTTAACGTGGTGGTTGGGTAATGTCATAACATTGTGGCTGGCCTTAAGGCACCTGCCTACCGGCAGGCAGCTGCGAAATTTTAAAAGGAAATCCTTTGTTAAGGAGATTTCGCCTCGGTGCGTTAATTTTAAAGATATGCGTTTCAAACCAAACATATTCTTTGCGAAATTTTTTTAGGAGAAGTTCCCTACAGCGGAGATGTTTCCGGAACATCTATAGCCTGTTCGCTAAGAATTTTTGTAAAATTTATGTTTTACAAAAAAAATTTATACCGCCTATCTATTTTGACAATATACGCGCGGCTTGAGCCGCTTTAACCCTTTCAGGCCCACTTCAATTGACGGTTTCAGGTGTTGCAAACAAAATAATTTATGATGCGTGCTGTACTTTCGATTGCGAATCAGTGATACGCAGGTAAGGTCATTGGTCGTTGATATTCGCAGTGTGCAGTAAGAGACAGGAAAGTACCCACGTGCGCGTAATGGACACCGGGTGTGAACAGGTTAAGGCCGTGGCGGGGGGTGGAGGGTAGGTACTCACTCGCAGACCTCGAAGACGACCTGCTGCAGGAGGTCGGGGAACTTCTGCACGATGGCGACGGGCAGGCCGGACGTGAGAGAGACGCCGTACATGGGCGCCGTGGTGTTGTAGCGCGTCTTGCAGAGCCGTGACGCCCGCCCCGNCCGCGTAGCTGCCGCTGCGACCTGCCAATACACACACACACACACACACACATGTAGTCCGCTCTCAAGCCCCGCTCAACTTCTACTTACACATATGTACATTCCTCCGCCTCGTGCGGACGAAGCTTAACCACGCCCGGGGAAAATTGCTCCGCGAGGGATAACGCACGGAATTCGTGCGCTCTCGGTGTAATTACGTTTAACATAAGAACCATATCTCACCAGGTATTACAAACACGCTTTTTTCTCACCGTTTACACTCGTAGCAATTACAAATGAAATTTTATAGATTATATCTTAAATATAAATAAAAATTTGATATATCCGAAACTAAGGTATTTTTATGTTGACACAAGTATAAAACGCTTGTGATACACGGCATATTTAGGAAACAACCAAACACGTCGCACGTGGCGTGATTTTTCAAAGGTTTGATTAAACAAGTGTGAAGAATCCGCGAATAGAATATATAGTCAATTCGCGGCACTTTTTGAATCAAGCCATTGAAAAATCATCCTTGCTTGGTTGTTACCTAAATAAATCACGTATCACAAGCTCTTTATACTTGTGTTAACATACAAATGCGTTGTTATTTTATTAAATTTAACTTTTACTTATATTTCCTCATGTATAATAAATTAATAAATATGAATAAAAACTGGGAGAATATAGGGGTGTTGAAAATGCCTAGTAAGAAATAGTTCTTGTGCAAAATATCACTGCACCGAGTGCGCACGAATGTGGCGCGTGGTCCCTTTCGGTGTGATTTCCTAGACTTCGTTAAGCTTTGTTAGCATGACGCGAAGAAATATACTGGACGTAGAACTTTAGCAGGGCTTCAGAAAAGTTGGAAATAACCGTGAATGGACTGTACAGAGTTGTAACACAACAGTGTGACAAATGATCCTTATGCTATTCATTTGTTTGCTGAAGCAAGCCCGAGTAGGTTCTACGGCACTGCCAACTCCAGAACACAAAGTAAAATACACATTCTCATTTTTTAATGTTGGTGGTATTGCAGAGAACTCTCCAGCTCTGATTTTTGTAATACTGTGATTGGCCTATGTTTTCTGGGTAACATTATCGATGCGTCTCTTATCCACAATTATTTAATATCACAAATACATTTGAGCTAATATAAACTGTAACCGTGAATGTGAAACACTGCATTACAGCCAGTTTTATGCGTATATTCATAAAAAAAAATACACGTGTCATGAATAAACCGACGTGAAGGGCGCTTACACAAAGCAGCCTGTGCTTCCACCAACAAAATAAAAATATGCAAGTCAATCAAGAGGTTATACAATACCTAAAGAGAGAAACTACGTGAGTGTTCATTGTATATTTATGCTTTGTGAATATAGTATATACATTGTTTAAATAAGTAATATTTTTTAATGCCGGAGTTGTAAGACCGTAGAATCTCGACTTAGGGCAGATTTCGGATATATTCGGTAAAGTTTCGTTTTCCCTATTCGAGTTAGAGGGCCCGTTGAGCACCTCTGCTTAGGAACTACTTCTTTTCTCATTCCTAGGGACACCCGAATTTAGCGAAAATATTTCACGACCAGTTGTATTTCATAACACTTTGGCTCAGACCCACTTTCGTGATTTGATGGTTTTCGTGTTACTCGTCTTTAGGTTTCTGCCCGCCAATCAAAGTCGCAATTTATTGAAATTACTTAATCCTGATTGGCCAGTTAAGTAGGAGAAGCTCTTCTCACAAAAATACTCCTCCAATAAGCAAAACAAAACAGTTGGTATGCCCGTAGGGTATTGAAATCTAGCATGTGCGGAAATCTTTTCACCTAATTCGTGTGTCCCTACTCATTCCCTATCCTTCCACCATATACCGGAAGTTCACAAAAATCTCCGGGAAACTCCGTCAAGCGATTCCTCACATAAAGAAGAAAAGTACAATCTAAATCTGCATCAGTGAGAATTTCACTGTGTAAAACAATTAACAGCGCCTGACTTATTCAACAGTCACTTCAGTCAATTTAACTGACGAATTAGTGAAAAAAATCAGTAATATTTTCCACTGATTCATAAACCATTTCATTCGCTATTTTCCAGTTATTTTTTTACTGGTGGATAAGCTAAAAAGACATATAAAATTTTTTATGAACGCATATACTAATAAAGCCCATAAAAAATCTTTTAATGTGAGTTTCTTCTTCCATAAAACCATTTTACGAGACAACATGAACATGACAGTCTTTCATTTCGTTTTCTCGTAATCGTCATAGTGCTCCGTTTGAAGGTTTCAACTGCAGTAATTGAGGGGAAGTAAGGGCATTCATACGTACCTTTTGTTTTAACAATCCTAATTTTACCATTAAAACTAAAGACGAAAATAAAGGACATGCAATTTTAAATGTACATATTTTCAATAGAAATATAATACGCATATTTCCCCCCTCATTATCAACGTTTGCTTGGTAGCTGGATTGGTAAGGTAACGGTCTGAAAGCGAGGATACGGTGGGTTCAAATCATAAACGCCACGGATTTTGTTACATTTTTTTTCAATTGTAAATTATAAACAGTGACTGCCGTAAAAAAAGTTTATTTCTCGTAATGATTTTGCAAAATTCAACAAAAACCATATTTAATTCGCAGCACGTAGTTGGTTGTCACTTATCAAAAAAGTGAAATTGTTCCACTAAAACAGCCAATGGTTTTCCGTCAGTTCTAAGGTGTGTTATTTTCACTGATTCGAGTAGGTGAATTTCACTGCGAGTTAGTGGTTTCGCACTTATTCGAATTTAGAGTGTAGAGTGAAGTATATAAAGCGGAATACTTATTATCCACATTTCTATAATTTAGGTTGTAATAAGACTCGTGCAATGGGTACTAAGGCTTTGAATGGAAACTATCTTTAAAGTAGATATTGAGTGCCCTATTTGCATCACAGGTGTGCTGTGCATTTTAAGAACTTATTTTCTGGCTCTAAAGTACAGAACCTTCTTCTTATCCCCTTTTCTTTTTATAATCAACAAACTTGTCTGGGGGGCTACAGTACACAAAACTGCAATAATTTGAAGTAATACACCTTTGCGTGTTTTTCAAAATAAGTTTAATTTTTATTTTCAAAAATTCTCGGTGTTCTGCCAGATACATGTTCTGCTGCATGGCAGCCAATATTAGATATATTATTTTCCAGACCAGAAATTGTTTGTAAACAGTGACGTGGCAAAAGTGGAAAAGTAATTCCGTTATTAATTGAATCGTAGATTAAGATTTTAAATAAGAGATGCATCGAGTAATGGTGATTTGAAGGGACAGCCAGTGAATCGTTTTTTTTTACGATACTACGGAATACTTACTGACTTCTCATTAATGAGTGCGGAAATATATTCCCGTGAAGGAATACAAAAGATTCAAGATTAGTCAAAGAGAAGCGAAAATTGTTTTCATCGTAATAATTCACCACGGGGTTTGGGGTCTCCGTCGAGATGCATCGACGCCATCGTGAGCAGAAGGTTTGTTCTGAAATGTTTTCGCCTACCACGGCAATTCAGCAATTATTCCGTCGAAGGGTAACTTACTGTACATTTGACTTACAGCCGTTAGTCCTCAAGTTATTTTAGCTTTAATCATCTTCACGGAACTCTATACCTCCTGCGATTGTTTGGCGTGCGGTGGTCTAATTTAAAAAGCGTACGAAGTTTGTCTGATAAAATGACAGCTCCGGCAATAGGCAGTACGCCAACAAGCAGTAAACGTAAAGCCGTTTGGTACAGTATAATTGCCACTAAGCCAAATGTAATTTCGCCTACAGCAATTAAAAACAATTTTATGTCTGATGAACGTTTGGTCACTCTTGCACTGTGTCTTTCACTCGCCCGTGTCTATCTTGTGCGCAAACGCACTNAACCTACCTGCACGATACGAAGATAATCGTACGTTTTGGGTAGGTGTCGGTTAATTTCTTTTCCAGTTATGAAATCATCAAGCTCCAATCTACTGTTGTTGACAACCCTGAGTCAAAGTACACTGTCAACGACTGCAAAGTTCGTGGTATTCATTTATTTCTTTGCGTGGCGAAAAATTAAAAACGAGCAAAGATTAGCTCGTGAGTGATTTAGAAGCATAACGTTTTGACGTCAGAAACGTGGGAGGATAGTAATACATGTGATAGTTCAGCCAACATAACAGAAGAAATTCGTCCGGCTTACCCTGAAAATATTTAGTTTGAAAGAAAAATACGATCGACCAAGAAATGAAAACACCGAGTTCTATAATATTAATTTTTGTAAGGAGATTATATCGTGAATGTGGTTTTTTCTATGTATACGTTAGATTTTTATAAATATTTAAATTATTGCATTCCATTTTTAGAGGGAAACCTACCGCACACGAGTACCAACCAGGTGCTCAAATTATGAGTTATGTGTGTACATGTCGAGCAACCATTGGTTCAGGCTTCTTGCCACATGAACGTGACGTCTAAAGGATCAATAAAAGTAGAAGGCAGGCGCTTCTTGGACGGATAATCGAAGCATATCTGTTAACGTTATGAGTCACGCTGCTAGCAAACCCGTTATTACGGTTTTGGTCACGGAGAATAACTGGACGATGTTTCCAGTACTTCAAGCGTTACGTTTGTGTGAGACGTGCACGGAAACTTTACTTGATTCGGTAATTTACATATTTTTCCCCTCGCATCGGTGTAAAATCATAAATCCTCACTTTGAATGGACCTGGGCTTCTAATTATATGAACTCGCGGTGTTTTTAGCGATTTTTCATGGCAACGGCCTATTGAAGTCTTTCTGCGTGTACAGTTGCCCTTGCGTCTCGCCTCACTCGATCTAAGTCGATTGTTTCGTTGGTTAATGAACAAGAATAATTCTTCTGCCACCATCAGCGCAGGCCAGTTCACCGCTTCGAATTTTGTGTGGAATGTCACGTTCTATTTTTTGGGAATGCATGATATATTTTTTTATGTCACATCGAAATGTAGAGTAATATATGTGTAAAACGAAAGCGGTGGTTTCTAAACAGTGTCAAACAGAGCTGTGAATCGTTCGGCACGGATAAACAGTTGATTATTTAAGAACGGTTTATTAATCAGCATGTCAAAATTTATGAAAAGGGTTACGTTGTGCCTATTTTACTAATCTCCATCATGTTCATAAATACAACAACAAACTAAGTTTTACCAATATATGGAAGGTAGATGAGTCAACACTCGATAGAATCGCTTGTCTATTTCCTGGGCCCCAGATTCCTAAGGGACTTGAACCACCATGAAAGTGTGAATAAAGAATGCTTTTATTTAATAAATTTTTTTGTTAAATTGAAATGAATTGTATTTTCCGTATTTTGTTTCAGTATGTGAATAGAACGAGTCATGGCTGCAATAAAAACCTTTTTTTTGTTGAGCTGAACAATTGTTTGGTTTTTTCGCCTACGTGCATTTAGTATATATATACACACACACACACACAAGTACTTTGNGGCTGCAATAAAAACCTTTTTTTTGTTGAGCTGAACAATTGTTTGGTTTTTTCGCCTACGTGCATTTAGTATATATACACACACACACACACAAGTACTTTTAACTAATGAGTTTGGTGTCGTGTACTTTATAAAAGTTATGACAGGAATAATAGGATATTATTTATAGTGAACAAATATGTGTTAGCTGAAACATTCGTAAATTTTGCCTCCAATAATATCAGGTGAGTTCAGTTTGTGCATTTATTTGGTTAGCTGTAAAGTAATGGGGTATTTTACTTGGCTTTAATATACAGCTCTAGAGCTTGTTTATAATATTCTGCAAAAATTATATTAGTAATATTTTTAGTGTATTCATTTAAGCTTAATGCTGGGGAAAATAATCCCAATAGAACGGTTTCAACAGAAAACAAAAAATGAAGGTGGAAATCTTTGAAATAATATATCTAGGTAATTGCCATGTACTAAATTAGCTATAAAGGTGAGAGTATTGCCACTACATCAATAATCACTATGGTCGTGCGTCTCTAGTGACCTTGCTGTATTCGAGACGTTAAGCCCTACCTTCCCACTATCATCGGTTTTTGCTATGGCATGGCCTTCGGACACGCAGGTTTGGAGTTGGAATATTGGTCAAGACTCAACTTAATTTTTTGGCGATAAAATCAAAAATATACTGTACGTACAGCCGTACACATCTTCAATGGCGCCCACCAAATCTTTCACGTTTGGAACCAACCAAGTAAGACCAACGGAATAGTTCTGTTTAGAGAACAATATATTTAACTGCCCCCCTGGGCTATATAAAAACAATTAATTTGGCTAACCTAAATAAATTTTGGTGCATTCAACGAAATGTTTTCTAAGTGTACACCATGAACCACCGCCTCTGTTAACATAGAGCTGGTCCAAGATCAGCACTGCTAGTAACTCAGACGGACATATTCCAGCTTTAGATGAGTTAGTTTGCTTACATTTCGTTCCAAACTAAGAATATATTACGAAATATAAGATACTTTCTTAGACTTCTCTTCACTTTTAGCATTCTGTAAGACATATATTTGAAACCGGCAGGCCAAACTGAAACAGTGTCTTTTTTTAATGGTTTTCCATCCACTCTGCAATTCCATAACGGATTCACATCGCATTTAGTATGCACGTTTTATGTACTTTTGTATGACTTCACGATCTCCCAATCCGTTCTTAAATCTGTGCTTCGTAATAAATTGTATACGGGCTGTATCCAGGGTTATGTTACACATTTTCAAAAATAGTGGAGAAGGCACCAATACCTCCATTTGAGATAGAGAACCCCAGTCGAGAAATGCATTCGTCGGATGTTAAAACCAAAACATTGTTGGAGTATCTATTACAGTGGAATACGACAACGGCGGGGCGTAGTGAAAGAACATACTACGCTTGATGTCCTTAGGTAGAGTACTAACATTATCTTGAAGCATGCAAACCAGGATTAACACCCGTGCCCGAGCGGCAGGGAATCGAACTCGGTGCCTGGAGAGTGTCAGTTAAGCATCACTAGTGCGCGGTGGAGTGCACGTGGTGAATTAACATTGTGGATCCTGAGGTACGAGTGTGGGTGGTACCAAAGTAGATGGACGTACCTTTGAACACCTCTCGTGAACTGTGGTCTTCATAGCTTGCCGGTCATGCGCGTACATTAGATAAGTTCAAATTTCTGTCAGTTGCCGTATTCCACGGTTATAGGCATCCCAACACTTTTTTGGTTGTAACGTCCAACGGAGGCATTTCCGGACCGGGGGTTCCCTGTCTCAAATGGTTGCTGGTGCCATTCCACATCACCCACGAAAGTTTGTAACATCATCCCGGATACACGATTTATATCGATAATTCATGTAAGGTATTATACTCACGCCTACTGTGGGGTTAGCTATTAGAGTGATATTGTAATTCAAACTTAAATGTGGTTTTACATAACATTTACTTTGAGTATTTTTTTCTTACAGTTGATCACACCTCCCCTGAAATTCTCTTACTTCTCGCCAAGGGGCTGCCCCCCCCCCCTCCAAGTACAGAGTGCTGACTTTAAAAAATGCACCCAAGGTTTACGAAATATTTTACAAATGTAAAAATATGTATGCGTGTTAAATAATATGTGTAATGAGACAAACCTTTCCTACTGACGAGCGACTCATCAGTGGGCATGTTGGATCGCTGGTAGTTGTTGAGGAGCGCTTGTTGGACGACGTGGGGATCCAGGGTTCTCGACGACCTGCCAGTCCGCTGCGATCCCCACAGGTTGCTCGTGCGGAACGTGCGGCCAACTTTCGACCTGCAAAACAACCAACGAGAAAATGAAGTCTCGCTGACTGCCAATTGTGCGGTGCTTCGTGTGTTCCGGTTGAGCTGCGCGCGTTCAAAACACCCAGTCACGCTGCTTTTCATAATATATGTCTTTTTTTATCGTGTTCAGAATGTCGTGACAGCAATCCCAACTAGTTACAATTTACATGGTGAGGGGGTGGGGTGTAGGGGGGCTGTGGATGTTTTTCTTACACATGATTCCAGGNAACTAGTTACAATTTACATGGTGAGGGGGTGGGGTGTAGGGGGGCTGTGGATGTTTTTCTTACACATGATTCCAGGCAAATGGCAGTCGTTGACATAAACATTATCATACCTTGTCCCCTAAATTAAGATCATGATCGGTTTAGTTTAGTAATATTCTTTCTCTGTAGCTAAAAAGTGCACAGTGTGTGCTTGTGCGTGTTTATTGTGTGTATGCGTGTGTATTGTGTGTATGCGTGTGTATTGTGTGTANAACTAGTTACAATTTACATGGTGAGGGGGTGGGGTGTAGGGGGGCTGTGGATGTTTTTCTTACACATGATTCCAGGAAAATGGCAGTCGTTGACATAAACATTATCATACCTTGTCCCCTAAATTAAGATCATGATCGGTTTAGTTTAGTAATATTCTTTCTCTGTAGCTAAAACGTGCACAGTGTGTGCTTGTGCGTGTTTATTGTGTGTATGCGTGTGTATTGTGTGTATGCGTGTGTATTGTGTGTATGCGTGTGTATTGTGTGTATGCGTGTGTGTTGTGTGTATGCGTGTGTGTTTTGTGTAGGCGTGTATTATATGTGTATGCGTGTGTATTGTGTGTATGCGTGTGTATTGTGTGTATGCGTGCGCGTGTTTTTTTTAGTGTGACTGTGATATTTAACGTTTTTTAGCTTTAGCTTTTACTGCTTTTCCTCTCTGTATGTTTTGTGCTATGCATTATTGTCAGTTAGTAATAATTAAATCTCTTTGGTTTCTATAAATCGTTCTAATATAAATCAAGAATACTTTATCTGCTACATAGTGGAAGTTAAATTTATTGTAAGTTATTTTGTTATCCTTAGTTTCAAAACCAATTTATCTTGCTGTTGCTGTGTGTCGTCTTTGTTTTATTGTAATTCATATTATATTCTTAGTTTCATAACATCGTGATTTTCTATCTGTGTGTGTTATGTTTTGTATATTTGATATTTTTTTCATTCTATCAGTGGTTAAGTGTAAGACAAGGCAGTTATGCCTTAACTTCGCCACTTGTATAAAACCAGCCGTAAATAAACTCATATTTGCACAATTTATTTTAAGAGAAAGGGTCCCTTAAACTTACTTATTGACGAAAATAAAGAAATGTTGTCATTATATACCTTACACAGATCCGGAAACGTAATTCATTTCTGTGTAAGAATAGTCGTAATATTATGTAACAACGTATATATTAGTTTTAATATTTGGCAACATGATGTAGATATTTTTCTTACAGCTACTAAATATCAAATAGCTCCTAACATCTCTGAGCGATAGCCCTTGGAACACTGGATATCAGCGCAAGCACTCTTGCTCAGGAACCACTGTAGATTCGCTTCTGTTGTTTTATTTATTCTAGTTTTTATATTGTATTATTTATTGTTTATGTCCCGGTTGATATATTTATTTATGTGAGTCCGTTTTAGTTTTTTGTTTGATTATGTACTTTATTTTTTAGGTATAAGCCCTGTTCAAGGTCTTCAGTAGTATGTTTAGCTAGCGCTATTAATTTTTACTTATAATAAATGAAATAAATAATTAGTTTATTTTGCAGCAAAATATTAACAGATTGCTCAATGTCTTCCTTCTGGCTTCGGAGCGTGGGAAAGAAGGCTCAGGATTAGTGTGATATTCAAGTAGCAAATCAAACAGCAATCTTGATGGCTGGCAAACAGTTCTTGCATGCTCCTAAAAGATGAAGAGACAAGGAAAGAAGACAGCATACGGTGAGGCAGACAAAGACGAAACTCAAGCATTCGAACTCATTCTTACTCACTTACAATTTTTAAGGCCCGGCTTACCCCATTATGCTGAAATTCTTGGTTATCGTGTCGTAATTGCAGTTTCAGAGATATTTTTGGAAATGTTTGATTATAGAAAATTGATAATTTACTACTTGTTTAATACGTTTGTATCTAATTTGAACTGTGTGTTATTTCCTGCTTGCAAAAAGGCAGGAACCTATTGATAAAATATAAATATGTTCTTGACTTTTTACAACAAGCAAATAACACAGAATTAAAATTACGCACAAAAATATTAAACAACTCGTAAAATGTGAATTTTCTATAATCGCACCCTGTCACTTATTACCATGAATCTGACATTATGACGCGAAAATGAAAAATTCTGCAAAAGCGATGAAGCTGAGCCTTAAGAGAGTGTTAGTGTGGTTACGTGTAGGAGAAGTAGTAAGCCTCTGAATATTAGGNTCTGACATTATGACGCGAAAACGAAAAATTCTGCATAAGCGATGAAGCTGAGCCTTAAGAGAGTGTTAGTGTGGTTACGTGTAGGAGAAGTAGTAAGCCTCTGAATATTAGGAAAAAATTTAAGAGTAAAAACATAAAAACATTTCACATATGTGTAAATTTTTTGAATGAGTTATAACACCACATTCGACCAAAAAAGTCGAGTGGAGAGATTTGGGCGACTCTTAAAAGTCAGGTCTTGAGAGCCGATGTGGGTGAAGCGAAGTGAGCATGGAGCGGCGTCGGAATGTGAGGGCGGGGGGAACGGGATATCCCCGAGAAAACCCGCCGACCAGCTGCATCGTCCGGTACGATTGCCACGTGTGAAAATCCGGGGAGGGACACTTCTGGTAATCGAGCCCGATTCGCCTTGGTGGGAGGCGAGTAGTATGTCCACCACACCACAGCAGCCCCTGACTTTATGGTGCAATTTTCAGTTAATTCCTTGATAGGTCATAATTATTTACTTATAAAGTATAAAGGCTATCTTCCTCTCAAATATCAAATCATAAAAAAACCAAGGAAAATTATTTTTAAATGTTAATATCCACTGAAAAAATTACAAAATTTTTAGCAGTATGGGAAATGTTTATAGTGGGTTTTATATTAACGGGCTATTAAATAATATTGTACTAAAAATTTGTTTACGAAAATACGAAAAATTAAGTAATATTAGGAATTGTATTTAAAGTAAGTCATGCCATGTAAGGAAGACTAACATGCATGTTACGCAGGGCTGGTGGGTTGAGTTCCAGTATTTATTGCTACTCAATTTTCTGGGAAAACAAATTACGTGCGTTAGAAGCATGGGAATCATAATTAATGTTTCAATATAAAAGTTAATTTGTATAAATACAAAATAAAATTTCTCTGGGAATTAAGGGTAAAAATTGTAGATAAAAAGTACCACATCATCCCTTAAATTAGAACTACAGATCACGGAATCTTTAAGTCTTAATTGAAAAAGTCATACTGCTGATAAAAGTAAATGTTTCATTTCGCGCTTTTAATGTATTCCAACTCAACGTGAAAACGAATTAACGACTTCACACACAGCTACCAGAGTTATATTAATGAAACACTCAGATTGCCAGTATTTGTACCTTGCGGAGAATAATTTTGCCTTTATTCGTTCTTGGAAATGTTTCGTTTTTTTTTTTAATGTTCCATCAGAAATACCGAAGCATCAATGGGTCTGGACCGGTTGATAACAGCATCCATCGTCCCCGTATAATTTGGAGTTACTACACAGAACGAGCTAAAGTACATTTTCCGACCTACTGTATAAATACATTACTTTCCTGGTCACTCAGTAGAAAGAAAAGCCTATTAGACGCCAGCAGATTAATAAAGACGAGTGTCAATGTACAAAGAACAAAAAATTGCTAAAATACCGTTATGTGATTACAAACTAAAATTTTGCAATTCTCGTACTTACCTCAGCAATGGCAATTTTCCCAACTTTAGATGCCTATGTTGTTATCAATATTTCTGCTACGCCATTGTATAATTCTTCCTCTAGTATAAGTGCATACGTATTTAACATTTTTCTATGATGATTAGTTTGTTTTATCTGTAAGAATTTCATAGTATATAAAATGGTATTTTTCTTGGCAGGCTTTAAGTGATCGTTATTAAATTTTCCGTATTTACAGTGGTTTTTATACAGAATGNAATGGTATTTTTCTTGGCAGGCTTTAAGTGATCGTTATTAAATTTTCCGTATTTACAGTGGTTTTTATACAGAATGAATCTAAAAAACACGAACAACATTATATGTATGTTAGATTATGCCCAAGGGAACAACTTAAATCGTCTCGTTTTGTAAAGGATGTCTGTTTGGCGCCTGAATGTAGGCCACCCTACGTGAAAATGATGCAAGTGGATTGCATCTCCCAAGGCGCGTCATAACAAATTGCCTTCGAAGAGGCCATATTCTATGAAACACGACTGTGGGAATGGCTACGAGTATCAACTTCTTAAACATATACTTTAATATTTTTTGTTGTTTTATTACTCAGCACTTATTTTAATTTCCATTGTCCTCCACAATATGGAGTTTATTATAATCAAGTATGAATAAAAAGTAAACATTAGGAATTAATTAAATAACATCCTTACATTAAAACGTTTCCCTTTTGATAAATATATTTTTTCAGGTAAATTGGCGAACTTTTAATTTTTGTGTTACTGAGTATAATTTTGCAATTTTATTACCAGAAATGTTCTTGGATATTGTAATAACTAATAACACTTATATAATATGGTTTGCGCCAACTAGACAAACTTTAATGCCTCATTAAAATTTTCAAAACAAAAATTGTGCATATTTTATTAAAGCATTCAACTGAAATGTGTGGGAATAATAATGCATACCACTTACTTCTTATAACCATACAAATTCTTAGATACGGGATACTGCCCCTGAGAAATGTGTTTTGTTTGAACAATATATTATTTAATTTAAATCGCTAAAGGAATATTGAAGTTATAATTAACAATAAAATTCACTGTTATCAGCAATAGTTGTTGAACGGGGTTAAGATTTCTGTTATAAATATATAGTTCCCTCGTCACGAAATAATAAGTCTTGTCTGCGGTGTAGGATAGCTGCATTAAAAAATAATAATTTATGATTCTCAGATTGGCTACTTCATCGATTTTTTTTTCGCTACGACAAATGTTTACGGACTGTTCAAATATGTAATTAATTACAGTCCGAAAAAAAAACATTTGTAGCGGCAATTTGACAAGGTAGCCATGATCAATAAACTGGTTTACTTACATGAATAATTGCACTTATTTTCAAGTTAAATACCAGCATCAAGTGTCAATGAGTCTGTATTAATTCTAATTTTTAAAACAGTTATAAAAACATAAAATATTAAAATATTTTTTTCTAAATGTATCTATAAATGTAAAAAAATTAATTCTCATCAAGGCTGTTAAATTACATTTTGAAAAATCACTGGCGGCTGAAAAGTGATAAGTGTAAAAAAATATTTTGCTGACATATTAAATACGCTTGTTTGGCGTGTCTATCTTACGATGTTGGCTGCTATTACCTTCAAATAAAATACTCAGCGACGTATATTTTACAAAAATATTTTACAGGATTTCTGCAATATTTTTATTTATTATAAAAATATTTTCTCTCCTTTTGTTCATAAAATTATTTTAAAAGTGAAAGTCGCTCTACTTATGAGCTGTGTATCTATCATAGTCTTAACGAAACAACATATTTGCACAAATTTTAACTTATTATCAAAAAGAGTAGTTGTTAAGGGTTTAATCTATCTCTGGGTCTCCTCATGTAGTAAATGTTCTCCTAAATGCTTTGAAGTAATCACTGTTACCTGAAAAGCGAATTGTTTGAGAAATTATTCTGCTAAAATATTGCAATATGTTCGTTTTATCTGTACATTTTTGATGTTGGTTGTTGATTGGTAAATTATTCTCTCCTTCAATAAACACATACAGCCACGAAAATGTTATGAAACAGTTTAGCTTACAAGTTTTCGGAAACAATATTATCACTATAAACACATGTTCTCTCTTTTTGCGTCCATAATATATCATTTTAAAAGCTTAAGTCGCTTAACCTATGTTCTGAAAATCTAGGAGCAAATTTTTAAAACTCTCATTATCTTAAATAAATTAAAGCTTTGCACGTCGGAGATGAGTTACACAAAGGTTAACACGCTATTCGTGATGACGTAAGCGTGCGAGTGTGTGCCAGTAAGTGTATAAGAGAGAGAGCGAAGTGTCATAGTTTGTGATGTGTGACAGAGTGAGTGAGGTTTATGCGAGGTGCTTCAGGAACATGGCCATTGGCAAAATCGTGAAATGTTTAAAACCAAGAGGAAAATTTGTTAAAACTCTTTCAATTGAAAAAAAAAATTCACAATTTAGGAAAAGCCTAAGCAAAGGCAGTACGCCTTAAAAGTCAAGGTAAAACATGAAAATTCACTTAAAACAAGACCCACCGATCGTTAGTACTTAAGAGTACGTCGAGCACACACACCACACAATTACCGTAATCCGTCTGTCTGTTAGTGGTTCACGTGTTACTGATAACTTTAAAACATCCTTCTTTGTTTCTTCCATCATCCATTCGCGTATTATTCTATCAGATGTAAAAATTGATATTTATTTGTACCTACTTATACAAATATACCTGTGTTTTTTAATAACATGTCGAAATTAAAATCACACCATTTATGGTCTAATAAACAAAAATCCTAGTAACAAAATTTTCGGAAAGGTCAACTTGTATTTTTTAATTTTTGTTGAATTTAGGCAAAACAACGCAGGGAGTCCGCAGTTATACGTACTAGCGTGCATAACAAATTGCATATCACGAAGGCGAACGGAATTGGCGTGCTACGTGGAGAATAAAATGTAAACACTTCTGGCAGCCTTTACTACTCAATTCCTAATTTCCTACTGTTCATGTGGTTTGACCAGTGTTGGGCAGAAACTTAACGAAAGTAACGAGTTACTCGGTAGCGAGTTACTTTAAAGTAACTTTTTGGAGTAACTAGTTACAATTTTTTTAAGATAACTCGGGGCCCGAAGTACTGAACACAGCCAGGCTCAGAGCGGCACTTCGCAGCCTACTCTGGGCACGAAGTAACGGACACAGCCAGGTTCTGGATTCCTGTGTAAGGCACTGGATCCGCAACGTGCACCACGCACAAGCAGCGCTGTACTCGTGCTAATTATCGTGCTCGGCCACTTGCACGCATTCTGGCGTCGTATAAACGTCCCATTGGGCGCACTTCCATAACGTCACCCTAAGAGTAAACTATTCTCTTTGGATGTCCCTAAACACTTTCAGTAAATGGTTTACTTTCTCTTGGCAGTATCCCAAAACTGCAGAGTAATCACTCTGAGCATCTTACCAGAGTAAAATTTTTAAACCTTCTACTTCAGTGAGCAACGAAGGGTAGATTGAAAATGGCGGGAAGTTTGGTATAACTAAACAAACTGAAAGGAAATGTGAACATTCTGGTTACAATACGCACGGGAAAACTACAAAATGACGGGTAATAAAATTCGTATTTTTTTTTAAATGAAATTTTTAAATGTTACTTTTTTAGACGTAATGTTTATGATTAACGTATAGTAAGTAAAACTGTTTATGTATTTAACTGACTTTCTTGTAAAGACGAATCTGAGGAAAGTGATCAATATCTTTTGGAATGTACATTGGTTACTTAATCAGTAGATATTTGTAAACACGGCATGCTATTTACATCATGCTCGTTCCAAAACCACGTTTACGCTTGCTTTCCTCAGTTGTTACTATCTGTTATTTTATTCTAATCACAGAGTAACTTTCTGGAACGCTGCCTTGCTGTTGTTTTGCCTGCGATATCGGCAATCTGCACGTCTCTATATCACTGGCTGCCTATCTCCAGGAGCTGCGCAGCACATTTTCCACGCACCCTGGCCCTGAACGCTTGCATTTCCAGACGTGAGTTAACCCATCCAGACATGGAAGTCTAGTCTATATATCGGACGTTGCGTAGGAAGTGTATATAGAGCTCCCGCCTCCCTGGAGCTGTTTTTCGCGTTTCAGGCCGAGAGGCGCAGCAGCTATAAGGGTGATACTGCCTCGCGCTTCAAGTACGACATCGCCACTAAGAGCAAGGCTCTGAACTGACGTGCAGTGTTCTAGTCGCACTGCGTGTACATGTGGGACTTTCAGCAGTAAATGTAATATTATATTGGGAGAAAGAACGTAGGAAGGTTCAATGCTCGGCCCTTGAGTAGTTTTGTGTGCAACTGACGCGTAAATTTTGAGATACGACGCTTTGAAAAAGCCGCTTTTTGACATCTTGGAGTGCTTAAAAATGGCGTTTCAAATGTGCGTAACGTATTTAAAGCACTTCTCAGCCTTCGTCTGAAGTGTGTGTTCCTGTCGTAGATCAGCGCATTGGACGCACGTTAAATAGTTCCGCAGAAAAACCTGAGTCTCTAACAAACTGTAACGCATTTGAAGCGCCGGGTAGGCAGGAGCCTTAACCATTCCAGGCATGGTAGTCTAACTGATATATTCGACGTTGCGTACGAAGTGTATTAAACGATGTGCACTGAACACAACATAAAAAGTTATCCATTTGTTGAAGTCACTCACGTAGTGGGTGGGGCACATAATTTGTTTTCAAGACTATATTCCGTATTAGCTTAGACAATTACTGCCAATAATACCAAACAATTGCCCGGTTTTTATTGGTCCCGACATACGACAGCGTTATTATGACGCTATCACAGTTTGAAACAAAACATTACATCCCCATGTGCGGCTGAAAGAGTTATTGAATGAAATATTCGTTTTGACTTAGATACGTCATTAAGGGTACTGCCTACCTGCTGGCAGCTGAAAAATTTTAGTAGGAAATCTTATGTTAAGCAAATTTCACCCCAGTGCGTTAATTTTAAAGAAAAAAGTTTCAAACAAAATGTATTCTTCGGGAATTTTTTTGGAGAAGATCCCTATAGTGGATATGTTTACATAACATGTATAGCTTGTTTTCAAGGAATTTTTAAAATTTATGTTTTACAAAAAAGTACATACTACCTATCTATATTGAAAATATACGCCCGTGTGGGATCTTCTCCTATAATAATCGTGATGAATACATTCGGTTGGAAACGCCTATCTTTAAAATTAATGCGCTGAGGCGAAATTTCATTGCCATGGAATTTTCTATTTAGATTTTGCAGCTGCCAGTCGGTAGGTAGTGCCCTTAAAATCAGATCTATGCATGGGGTTCCAGGACGGAAATGACGATGTCACGTCTACAGGTTGATCCATGCCGACCCTGAAACTTCGTTGCTGATAACACGATTGAAGTAAATACGGTCTCGTGTGTTGGCGTATACGACTATGATGCGAGCGTGACCTCGGGTTAGCACCGCGCATGCGCGAGGCGCTCGTGGAAGCCCGCGGCGACTGGCGGTAGTTTTGGGGGTGAGAGAAACATTTACGGGCGTTATACACTGANCAATTCACACCATGAATCCTGCAGGGCAGTTCACAAATCCAATCTGCGCCAATTTGAGAAAGGGCTGCACGTCTGTGACATTTAATGATTCTCGTCAGTCGTCGTTTGTCCCGTTCATTCACGATATTTTTCNAGAAAGGGCTGCACGTCTGTGACATTTAATGATTCTCGTCAGTCGTCGTTTGTCCCGTTCATTCACGATATTTTTCTGGCCGCAGCGATGTCGAAGATGTGATGTTTTTACCGGATTCCCGATATTCACGGTACACTCGTGAAATGGATGTACGCGAATATCCAAATGTTATTGCTACCTTGGAGATGATATGTCCCGTCTCTCGTGCGCCGACTATAACACCATNGACGTACGCGAATATCCAAATGTTATTGCTACCTTGGAGATGATATGTCCCGTCTCTCGTGCGCCGACTATAACACCATGTTAAAACTCACTTAAATCTTGATAACCTGCCATTGTAGCAGCAGTGGCCGATCTACCTGCTGACCGCATCGCGTTACTCTGATTGGTTCCATACCTCTGTTAATTGCATACGCACGCCTATACCAGTTTTTTTGGCTCTTCAGTGTATCTCGTGACTCCGGTGTGCTAGCGCGCTGATTGTGTGGTCAGATGAAGGATCTCGTCTAGATCCGTTGATATGGGCCATGAAACGCAAACATACTCTTTGTTACATTTATTTAATTCCCAAGTTCCAAAGAAAATATGACCTACTTACGCATATGTATTCGCAAGAAACCCACGGTCGTATCTCAGACTCTGAAACACCCTGCATTTCTTCTTGCCATCTATGATGAGTCTGGAAATTTATTTAACAAACATTGCATTTATTTCATATTTTAAATAATACCAAATCTATTTTTTCTTATTGATTTATTTTCATACGATTCCTTTCACCTCTGGAGACTACGCATTCTGTGCCGTCGTAATAACACAAAGCATAATGCTTTTGACATTTCGTGGCAATGGAGAATTTGAATTTAACTCATAAAGTTGTTGGAATTTCTCCATTTCCGAAGTGGATTACGAGAAAAACAACCAAGGGGAAAAAAATGCCCGTAAACATTTCTTCAATTGAAGAAACTAAGCATGCAAAAGTAAAAAGGCAATACTTACGCCAGAATTGGATACAAATTTCGACTAAATATACCGAGAAAGGTAGGGTTTTTATTGCGCGAGGTAGTGCTGTGGACAACCACTCGACTCGCATTCGGGAGGACTCGGGTTCAATTCCCAGTCGGGCCATTCTGAATCCGGTTTACCAGGGTTTCCCGAAATCACTCTAGGGGAATGCTGGAATGGTTATGTTTTTTTTGCAGGCTTCTTTCTTTAGTGTGATGATTTTGCTTGATGAAGAGTACTTTTTTTTTTTGCAAAATGTGCTTTTGAAGGACCAAGTAAGAAAAAAATAAGCGGAAATTTTGATTGAAATATAAAATTTTTATTTGATATTTCAAAACATTTAAACAACTAAATTCAAGGAAAATATATTTTAGAGTATTAGAAAGTATTCACATTATTCTTTTATGTGCAGCTTAAATGTTACATTTCTGACCATTTCGGTAGTGTGTGTACGACATTTTAATGAGTTCTGCATACTGTGTACAGTAGGTTGCAGCGCTCCATTATATACCACTCATGCCCCTCTGCCCCTACATTAGCAGGAAAGGAATATAACTTGCATATAGTTGTGTGTACTGAAGTGGATTAAAACTTAGCGAAGTTGGGATATGTGTAGACAAAAACGCTTCGTAATGAAACTTAATTACTAACCCGAAAAAAGTGATGACTTGCTAGCAACAATTCATTTTGCCAGGTAAAATATATTGTTTAAATAAAGTTCGTATAAATTACAAATATTGATCATTTTAATGATATAGAATTTTATTTGTTTTGTTTGTATAGTGAAAAAAGGAACATCTACATTTAAAGTATTTGGTGCTAAATATTGTCAATTATTGCAAATTCGCAACTTACGTAATCTACTCAGCTAACACATCTCATACTTACAGTACATATTACCTTGAGTCCGAACTCCATTTTGTATTTCGTAATCAAGTGCGTTGAATTAGAATTCTAGTGTTCAGTTTACGAATCGCTTGACTGAATGTTTCGATAATTCTTTAATATTTCGGTAGTCAATATAAAATAAATATTATAGTAGTTAATTTCACTTGGAAAATTCTAAAAACGTGTATTTATTCACTATGTTAAGAAAAACGTTTATTAAAATATTAATGTTACAGAGCCATAATTTTTTTCTACAGAATGTTTATTAAATATTACCTTACTCAATATAAATAAGTGATTAACGATAAAATTACGCATCAGAAATTCAGTGTTTAGTTTCCTTTTTTTGTTGTTGCTTTTAATTTGAATATATTGCGTGGAAACAAGCGTGAAATTATAAACAACGAACGGTAGCAGACTCTTTTGCGGAGGTATTTGTAAATGTATCTGGTCACGTGGTCGATTCAGTAGCACAAATAGCAGATTCATGAACGGCTTTAGGCAAACTATGCTGTGTAATTCTAATGTATCTAGTGATTTTTACGACAGGTACAAGCGACTTTGTGATAGTAACAGTTACTCTTTACAAAAATTATACATGCTCTCTAGAGTCTAGTCACCCGTTGACTGACCACTTGCAACCGAGCGCCTTCAGGTTCGTTGCGCGTTCCGAGGTCACAGAATGAATAAACCCCNTGAGCGAACCGTACCGCACGAGAAGCGACGTCAGAGCCAGACGATGCGTCGACCCCATGCAGCCTGCACAAGACTTCAACTTCGCAGAGGCTCGCCGGCGAACCCTGCTGAGAAATTAATCCCGCTCTCTTAACAAATCGAAGCCTTGAAGAGTTGGAAGCAGAAACTGTAAATAAGACAGAGGGGAATAATCTCTGTCTTTTTAGATTAATGGATTTTTTTCACCACAGCGTGACAGTGGAGGTTTTGTATTACATTTCATGGAACAACAATCAACGGGGCAATGGCTTATATATTTCATAATTTTGGGTTACATGACTTCTGTTTTTATCACCACATCTGAATCGTCAGAAAAATTCCTTAAAAATACGAAAAGTTCTGGTAAAAAAACAAAAATATTCGAAAAATAGACTACATTTTGTTTTCTTAATAACAAATGTACAGTTACGTGGCATGCCATTATCATGTTATACTCTCGTTATTGCTTTAATGTTTAATTAAAAAGTATTCCGGAAATAAACGTAATCTCATTAAACGGGCGTTGCATTTTCGAAAGAAAAAAAAATGCATTAGAGCGGAATTTGAATATGGGTGAAAACTGCATCAGAAAAACGCCATGATTTTTCACTTGCTGGCGATGTGGACAATTTGTGGTGGGAACTTTTTTTTACCATAAAGTGACAGGCACATATTTTTCAGTATCTTATTTTTTTGTGTTGTTTGAAATGGTGCCGTTTGTAACAGTGGATATTTGTGTTACCTTGCGATATCTTAAGGTACAGCTATAAGTACAGTAAACATCCTAACTGCTGTAGGAACGATCACATTCGCGCTGCAATGACGATGAACGCTTCGCGTATCCTCATCATTTTTAGTTTCTCACACTAAGCTACAGGAAATACAAAATGGTTTTGTAAGTACGGAGATCAATCGATTTTCCCTTCATTGCAGGCTGCGTTCCACTGCATTAGTTACACATCCCTGTAATTTTTTTCCTTTCAATACGTTACTTTTAAGCAGTTTTTTTTTCGCCAGCACAAAATATTCACTTACTTTATATAAACTATTTCATAAAAGCGTATAACAATTTAAGATCGTGTAACAAGCCATCATTATTTCATGATGTACGAAGAATTTTGCTACATATTCTGAAACAGAAAATGTGGTGGGAAATGTATAGCGCCTACCAACTTGGATTTACTCACGTTACTTGTTATTCAGGTTCATTATTCAGGAATCTAACTAGTAAGGGCGTAGGATATAATAAATGTTATTTTGAAATATATTTGCTCAACTACCGTTCATCTTTTCACATGTGTAACCATAACCCTAATCGACGGGATCTGACTGACGTTCAACAATCGAGATGGAAGTCGATCTCTGCCACCCTCCGAAATCCCACTGAACAGCGTCGCAAACAACAGGAATCTTTCCCTGCTAACACTATTCCTTACAAAATGTGTATCTCGTAGGCTAATAGAGATACATGACTTCAGATCGGGCACACTCTTTACGGATTTACGGAAACTTTTACTGACATTTAGTGTTATTTTACGGAAAAGCACTCCACAATGACGAATAACGAAAATGAGATACGTAAATATAAAATACGGAAGCTCTTCGTATTCTTAAGGCTTCGAATATGAGACGCTAGCAATGCCGATGATATCTGAAGCGTATAAAATACCATCTTCAGAATTATTCTTCGTGTAAAATAGTAGTAGGTGAGTGGCAAACCACTCATGGAATGCCAATTCTTTGATTTTTTTATTATTATTTTTTTCATACTCCGCTACCGGGCAAAGCTATCTTTATACACAGTGAAATACGCACACAACGAAAATAAAACAATTTATTCGTTACCTCGTTTCATTAACGGCATATAAAACAAAATAGATAGCGCTCTAACACGACTTGAAACTAAGAGAGGCGCGTTTGTCACTTTCGTGTATAATCCATATTTACGAAATACAGTACTTCGTGTAAAGGTGTGGTAGGTGAGTGCCCATATAGCTCACAGACATCCAAAGAATATCTGGATATCCAGGGACATCCAGGAATAGCATAGTTACATCGAAAATAATACCAAAAGATATCCAAATGTCCGCACAATATCCACACAAGGATATAGATATTGCGGATATCCCATAGACATCTTTAGATTTAGACACTTACCATAAGTAATAGCCATTGGATGTTTTGTAACATTTAATGGATATCCAGGAAGTGGTACGAACTGATATCTACTACCAGAAATCCAACGGATATCCTGAAGAGATTCACTTCAGAACTTAGATTACTTTAATTTATGGTGGATATAATTGGGATATCCAGTAGATATCCTGTGCTATGTGGGTGGTTCCAGTTATTGAGTGTTAATTTGTCGATTCGTGTTACAATCCCACTACAGGACCAAATATTTAAACTTTATGTAATTTCTTTATTTACAGTGAAATACTTTATGAAAAAAAACTCCTTTTCTTATCCCTGTTTGTAAATCTGAAATAAAATAACAAACTTGCAAGCACTCTAACATTACTGAGGTGTGTACATAAATTATGCTGCATGTGTTCCTTATTTACAATATTTATTCTTGTTAAAGCATGGTAGGTGAGTGGATAAGCTGTTGGAATGTCAAATATTTCCAAGTTGAAATCCCGCTACCAGACAAAATTGTTTATAACCTTTTTTACAGTTATTTTTATACACAGTGAAACACCCACATAACGAAAGTAAAACTTTTTTGTTACCCATTTTTATAAAGAGTAGATTTTAAAAAAAACTCGCAAGTTTATGGACACTTTTCGTGAATTCACGGAGATTTGTGTAAAATTTACGGAGAGAACGTTATCGAAAATAACGAAGACTCCGTAATTTCAGGAAGATGTCTGGATAATTGTAACCGGTACTTTCCGTTATTTTACGGACACTTTTTCTTATAGTGCACTTGTCGCAAGGAGAACTTTATCCCGATTGGAAAGCCTGTGAAAATACAGTGTCTATTTTTTTTGTCGGTTCCTAGTTAATGCTAGACCTGCTTCAATTTTGAGTTACTTCAGAAGCTGCGGAAAATTCCGTGCGTTGGAGGTATGTCTGTGAGTGGCCTCCCCCCATTTTTATTTGCGGTGGAATATTTTAACCTGCCACGGTGTATTTTAAACACGTTTCGATTCTTGTAACGTTTTATTAACGAACTTCTGCGTACGGTTCTTTATTATGTTATCCTCCGTGGAGTTCTGAGATCGGGAACACGTGGTCTGCTCGCGGGGGCCATGTGGGCGACCCCATGACGTGTGTGTGTGGTTCGCCCATGTTCCACCAGATGGTTCTGTCGTCCCTACATTGCCACGTTACGTGCGTTCATCAGCACCGGCGTGGGCATTGTCGTGAACGCCGTTGTCGTGCTTGCTCCGAGGTCTGTGGCCGTCACTTTGAGCGACTCTCGCGAGGTGCGCCGGTCCACCAATCAGGTGGTCCCGTACAGTACTGTCCACCAATAGCGTACACACGCGATGCCAGTGACACACACGACCAATCCGGAGACCTGCGCTCGCGTTAGACATGTTTACGATCATATCTTCTTTCTCTGGTTTCGCGGACCACGTGTTCCCAATCTCGAAACGTTCCGCGGCGCGGCACATGTTCCCAGTTTCATGTTCGCATGCTTTCACTGGAACATCCGGTATAGCCGAAGAATGCACACTGCACATACAAGTAGATCTTAAAGCGGGATTTATCACTCCCATCCTAGGTTTTGCAGTATTCTTGCTATGACTTCTGTTTCAGAGGTTGCATGGAAAGTTTCGGTGCGACAGAGCACGGGTAATAGTTTTCCAAACATTCTAAATTTGCCGGAGTTTTACTGCCTTCATTAACCTTCTAACAAGTGACAGCTGAAAAGAAAAAAAAATCAATAATGACTTCAGAGGTGTAAACAGGAAGAGAATCAATATCATAAAGATATCAGTAAGTGTACCAAGCTGTACCGCATGCCATGTCGGCACGCAAAATGTAAAACTAATTATATATTATATAGCCTATTCACGATTTCTTCGCACTTTTTGAATAGAACCTTAGAAAAATCACCCAATATATGACATGTTTGGTTGTTTCCTAAATACGCCGCATATCACAAGCGTTTTATACTTGCATGGATATAAAAAATTCTCAATTTTGGTTAAACTTAACATTTACATATAATACTATCTAAAAAAATTCGTATTTCATGTATAATTGATATCAGTAAAAATAAGGAGAAGATGGGTATGTTGGTAATGCTTAATAAGAAGTAGTTCTTATGCGAAATATTATTACATTGAGTGCGCACGAACGCGGTGCGTTGTCCCTTTGGTGTAATTTTCTAAACTTAGTTAAGCTGTGTTTGAATGAGGCGGAGGAATATCCTGGAAATATAACTTAAGCAGGGCTTCAGAGAAGTTGGAAGCAACTGTGAATGTACTATGCCAGATTTCGGAGGAACAACCGTAACTCCATTTTGGCATGGGCCAATCCCCGTTAACGTTGTTGGATACGAAAAAAATTAATTATTGTATAATTGTACCAAACTTTTTCAACTAGTACGCGTTGTATGTGATGACTTTTTCCTTGAATAAAAAATCTTACACTTAGTATTTTTTAAATAATTTGATGTCATATCCAAAGTTTTTCTGTTCTACTGCAGCCAAGAAAAGAATAAAAACAAGAAAAGAATAAAACAAGTGGAAGAGGAAATGAAAAATAAGAAGAAGACTAGATAAAGATTAGGGGTCCCGACGACAACGGGTATTATCAAAGAGGGGGGACTTTCGATAAATTTATAGATTATGGTTATATAGGAATTTATAAACAATTTATTTAAATCATTTATAATTTAAAGACATGAATTGACATGGATTTTAATTTCAATTAATTTATCATATTTATTTAATTAAAATTAATTAAATAAATTTGTTTTATCCCTCGCTCTAAAAAAAAAGAAAAAAAAAAGGATTCCCAAGCCCAATAAGATTCCTTGGCAGTGGAAGTAGCAAAGAATGATTATAATGAATAGAAGATTAATAATCAAAAACATCAGATGGCCTTTGGCTAAGAGAGGTGAGGTGGAAATTAATTAATTATTATGTTCTACTACAGACATAAACGCAAATACTAACCATGTTATACTAATGAAAACATTTACGTTAACTAATGCTATGGGTTACCACTTGGCATATTTTTAATTGCCAAATAAATCTTCATGCATTAAAAAAAAAAGTTAAAAATTTGCAAAAATTTATTTATTTTTAACTTGTTTTTTAATTTATTTGACCTGTTATTTGACGATTACATATGTGTCACGCGGTATCCCAAAGCATTACTTTATGTTGTAATTTTTTTTTTCATTTGAATAACTTAGTTAATATATGTTATTATAGCTGCAGCAAAACAGAAACATTTTATATTTGACATCAAATTACAAAATGTATATATAAAGTGTAGAATCCTTTCATTCTAGGAAAATGACATCGCATACAATGCGTACGTACAGGTTGAACAATGTTTGGTAAAATTTTATTTTATCAATTTTTTGGTATCCAATACCCTGAAACAGTCATTCAAAAGCGCTCAGTTTATCGTGAACAGTCTATTGTGCAGCCCGTAGAGGTTTGGAGGGGTTCAGGTGGTTATACTCAGGGAGCACGTAAGGAGAAAAAGTTGGCACTTCCCGGTTAGGACTTGATTCTTATTTGCTGGCTATTTTTGGGGCTGTAAACGATCATTTGCTGCCAACCACGCAACATAAAATCAGTTAGTTAAACATTCACTGAACTGTTATTACACATTTTAAGACTCAAATGAAATTATTTGCAGGAAAATATATTATTGTATTAAGTACCTAATTATTTTCGTAATACAATTAATTATTTTAAATTTTCAAGAGGGAATTCTTTTTGTCCGTAAAGGGTGGCATTGATGGCTACATAATTATGCAAGACTGTTAAACATTTGTAAAAGATATATTCATTGTAAGTTGCAATAAACTTATGAAATGTATGTAAAAAAAAATTGAAGTCAAACACTTTTGCAACGGTATTTCTCGAGAACGTTTAAGATTTTCACAATTAATTTGAGGTTAGAATTTTTCACAATTTTAATAAGCATGTTATTTTCGTACATATAATTGTGGATAAATGTTAAATACATAAACATGTGTGTTTGTTGTACAGCAAACATATTAAAAAACTTTTAACAACACTTTTTACGCCTTTGAAAGAATTACGAAGGAACAGTGTTCAAACTCAAAGAAACGAAACCTGCCCAACGGACAAACAGTTTTAAAAAACATGGGTGCACCAAACTGGATTTACTACCTCACCAAGTTTCATAAACTGAAAATAGCTTACCATATATAATTTGGTTGATTAATAATATTTACATGAATAAAAAAAAATGGAGGTGCGTGTAGTTATGTACGCGCGTTAGAAGTTATACTTCTTTGGCGTGACTTAATTAAATTTTTCGCCCATTACCTCAAATACTTGAAATCACTTTCAACATTCTATTATACAATGATACGCGCATAACCTCAAATGCTGGTTGCCAAGTAACAGCATGTATTATCTGCTTGATTGCAATGTTCACTGTCGAATTTCGTTACACTGTGCGCGCACAACTTCCGTTGCACACTAAACTTTTATCCTCAACGCGCCAAAAGAAGTACGACTTCAAAAATATGACTGTAATCATAAACACGTGTTTCTTTGCACAAAAATTCAATTCACTTTACAAATTATTCAAGTTTGTGTGTATCTTGAAAGTTGGTATACACGTAATCATCAAAGCTGAATAGGAACTGGTGGCCCTGATCGTACTCACGCTGGGTACGGCTCCCCGTTGGGGCCGGTGCAGTCGAGCGGATCGGTGAGAGCATCGCCCCACAGGTACTTCAGCGGCTTGCCGGAGCCCGAGCACTTCTTGCTGGCGGCGACCAACTGGCCGAGCAGCAGCAGCGTCCACAGCAGACACATCAGCCTCGACGAGCACGCCTGCGCACACACAACACACGACCCTCTTATAATACATTCACGGCTCTGGTTTCACACTTCTCTGGAGCACCTGCTAAAGTTCTACTTCCAGGATATCCCTCCGCATCACGCAAACGAAGCTTAACTGCGTCTTACACCGATGGACAACGCACCGAGTTCGTGCGCACTCAGTTGTAATAATATTTTGCACGAGATCTATTTCCTACTAGGAACTATTAACACATATGTTTTCTCGCTGTTTTTATTCACATTTATTATAAATGAAATATTATAAATTTATAAATAATATGTTGGTAAAACTTCAATTTAATGAAAAATTACATACTTCTACGTTAGCAGAGGTATAAAACGCTTGTGATACAGGCCATATTTAGGAAGCAACTAAACACGTCATATATACGGTGATGTTCAATGGTATGATTTAAAAAATGTGAAGAAACCGCGAATAGAGTATATACACCTCTCAATGTCACATCACCTCCTTAAAATATACACAGTGGGGAAAAAAAAGGGCAGGTTGTAACATAGGGGTTGCACAGAGAAGCGAAAACTGGGAAGGAAATGCACAGGTCAGTTTTCATTATGGACAACCGTTATGGCCACAGTGGGCCCATTAAGTGTCTCGCCTACCTACCGCTTGCACTTCGTTGTAGAGAGTTTGAAATACACGCTTGAAACAATTAAACGTGCGTCCAATGTGTTAATCTACGAAAGGAGCACGCAATCCGCACGAGGGCTGTTGAGTACTTTCAAAATTTCACGCCCGTTAGAAATACCTTTTCTGAGTATACTCCGAAACGGATAAAAACAGCTGTTTTAAAGCGCTGTAGCTCAAAATACACTAACACGTGTGAAAAATGCAACACCTAGAAGGATAAATGTGACTGAAAGGAACTTTATGCCCCTTATTAGGTACATGATAATACACAATTGATTAGGATTACAGAACTGTACATGATCTCTATCCTTGAGAATTCAGTATGGTGTGAAGACAACACGTGCTGCAATGAGAGCCCCTAAACGTCGTGGCATGGAATCAAAGAGGACTTGGATATGTTCCTCGGGAATCTCCCTCCACGCTGTTTGTATGCGAGTCCACATACCATCAGCAGTGGCTGCTGGAGTACCGCGGTAAACAAGTCGCCGACCAACCATATCCCAGACATGTTCGATGGGCGACATGTCAGACGAACGTGCAGGCCAGGGAAGCAGTGGTACCCGTCGTTCATTGAAGAAGGCTTGCAAATTCCTCGCCACATGTGGCCGGGCATTGTCCTGCTGATGTATGGCATGTGGAGTCGCCTGAAGTAGGGACAATACCTCGGGCTCTAAAACCTCCCTGATGTAGTGGTTGCTGTTCAGATTACCCTCAATACGTAGGAGTCGAGATCGCATGTTGTATCCAATGGCACCCCAAACCATCACACATGGCGTTTGTATGATATGCCGCTCCAAAATGCAAGCTGCAGGATTGCAGTCACCACGGTAGCATCTAACACGTATGCAGCCATAACTGTAGGACAGGTTGAAGCGGGACTCGTCTAAAAACATTACATATTGCCACTCAGCACGCCAGCGACGGCGTTCACGCGCCCATTGCAGTCTGAGGCGTTTGTGATTTCTGGACAATTGAAGCCGACACAACGGCATGCATGCCACCAGTCCAGCCTGCAGCAGACGGCGTCGAACCGTCGACGAAGACAGGTCCACACCCGTTGCAGTGGTCCAGTGTCAAGCCAACACTGTGGACGAGGCTGTACGGTCCGTTACGGCCATGCGGACAAGATGGCGGTTATCCCGTGCTGTGGACACATTGCATGGTCCAGTATCCACTCGTCGCTGCGTACGACCTTCTTAATATCCACTGGTTCCAAACACACATCACTGTCGTAGCAGCATGCCTTGTACGAGCCGAAATGTCACGGTATGACAAACTCGTTTCCTGGAGACCGATCATTCTGCCCCATTCGAACTCACTCACATGCAGATATGGCGCCCTTTGACGTCGACGAGGCATACTTGCACTTGCTTTCACTTCGTTTGACGGCTCTTCGCTGACAGCTTGCCGTGACACTGACCTTTCCGGTCACACACGAGAGGGCGTTACTGGGCCTCCGTGTACGCCATCTCTCTGCAATCGTAATCACTTATTGCGGGTACACTGTTCTACACGTCCTCCGAGTTTGGATCAGATACATACAAAGCTACTCAAGGTCCCTGCATTGAACCTTCCTTCAGGCTTTCCATCAATAAAATAATAGTGTCACCGCTAAAAGTTCCATAAGTACACGCAGCACGAGATCACTGCACGCCAGTTCAGACAGAGCATTGCACTTAGTGGCCATGGCGCACTTGATGCGCGTGGCAGTTTCGTCCTTATCGCTCCCACGCTTCTCAACCTCAAACGTGGGAAAAAACTCCAGTTAGGTGGAAGCATTAATTTATCGTATGATCGTGTGTAGGACACCGCACCAGCTATATTGCATTGCTGTGATAAAGGCAGTAAATAATGCATTGTAAAGTTCCACACGAGATACATCATGTAATGAGAGTTGAAATCAACCTTTGAAAAAAAAAAATCACTCCCCATTAACTGCACATGAGGTGTAGTCCATTCGCGGTTTCTTCGCAATTTTTGAATAAAACCTTTGAAAAATTACACTATGTCAGATGTGTTTGGTTTTTTCCTAAATATGTCATGTATCACAAGCGTTTTATATATGTGTTAATATAAAATTATCTTATTTGGGTTAAATTGAATGTTTACTTATATTTGATCTATGCATTATAATATTTCATGTATAAATAATATGAATAAAAACAAAGAGAAAATAGGTGTGTTGGTAATGCCTTGTAAGAAATAGTTCTTTTGCAAAATATTATTAAACTTAGTGTGGACGATCGCGATGCGTTGTCCCTTTGGTGTAACTTTCTAGACACGTGTAAATAAAGCGGAGGAATATTCTTAAAGTAGAACTTTAGCAGGGCTTCAGAAAAGTTGGAAGTAACCGTTTTCACTTGATTGGCGAATGAATAAATTGATTAGGCCCATACGTAATGTAAATTTTACTGGGATAAAATGTGAGCAAAAAGTATATCCTAAGCAGGGCTTTCAAAAGTGCTCAGTCTATATAAATTAATATAGTCTATTTGCAGTTTCTTCACACTTTTTGAATCAAACCTTCAAAAATTACCCTATGTTTGATGATTTTGGTTTTTTCCTAAATATGTCACGTATAACAAGCGTTTTATGAATGTGTTAACATAAAAGTGCCCTATTTTTAGTTAAATTGATCTGTTACTTATATTCCAACTATAAATTATAATATTGATATTATAATTAATGTTAATAAAAATATGGAAAAAATAGGTGTGTTGGTTAACTCCAAGTAAGAAATAGTTCTTATGAAGCATAATATTGCATTGGGTGCGCACGAATCTGGTGCGTTGTCCCTTTGGTGTAATTTTCTAGCTTTGTGTGTATGAAGCGTATGAATATCCTGGAAGAAGAACATTAGCAGGGCTTCAGATAATTCTGAAGTTACCGTGAATGGACTGCACACACCACACTACAGTACAAACATAACAGCTGAACTAGCGATCCACAAAATTGATTCACAATACTAACTGTTGCGTGTGCCTGATGTTTTTTTCTTTGAAGGAATGGGTCTAAGGAGTTTGGATATTCTAACTGTCGCAAAAGCGAGAATTTTCGTGTAACAGTGGAAAAGAAAGATTCGTGTAAATTCAGCAGTGTTCGTTTCTGAAACCCGAAGGTATAGAAAACACGGGAACGTTCCATATTTTTGTATTTACGTACCGCAGATTCCGTTTTAAGTAAATTACTCTATATTTCCGTAAACCTTTCCGTTAATATCCGTAAATTTTTAGTATCGAAATTTTAAAAGATAATTTTTATAAGCCGTTAAATTAAAATTTTTGTCAATATTTTAAAGAACCTAAGAAAACAATATTTATTAGCATACTGGTATATGTGAAACATGAACGCTGTTATTCAGTCTCTGTGCTAGAGTAATTCCCGTAAATGGCGACTGGCGTGGTGTCAGCTGTTTCAGTACAGATTTGTAACAAAACCAAATGTCTGTCATTATCCGCACAAGTTCTGCTGTTGTATAAGAGAACGAATAACTTATATGTTGGCAAGATACGATCCTATGAATACTCAAAGAACTCGAATTCTACAAGAGTGTTAAGCTGCGTGTAAAGAAACTTCTGACTGTGCACTGGGTATTTTACGGGAATCGGAGTCGTGAGAGTTTGCCCCGTAACTTACCAACCTGAGTATACACGTTCACGTCCGGCGTGCTGCAGAATAGGTGATATCATGGCCGGAGCTGTACAAGTCCAGAAGCTAGCACCATCACGGATACCATCTTTCCCTGGGCAATGCTATTAGTTGCCCCTGACAGACCAACTATTTTATAATTGTTTGCTTCTTGTGCCTTGAATCTACTTAAACCATTTCTATAGGTTCCAAAGCGTCACTTGTTACACGAAATTCGTAAGTACTTTTCAAACCAAAAATTAATTCTTTGGTAAAACCTGAAACGAAAAATAAATTTATACGTTAAATAGTTAATCAGTGTAAAAAGGAAAAAAAAGGAGGGGGTGAATTTTGAGCAGAAGACATCCCCTGCTCAGTAGGAACATTTTAAAAATTGAAATAAAATATAATTAATGAAAATAGTTCAAGCTTATGTATGTATATATATACATATGTATATATCAGCTGCTATACCAGGTGCGGCGACGTCCTACGTCGAAGCGGCGAGGCCAGAGTGGAAGACCGGGTGAGTTTCTTTATCACGCTTTCTCATTATCTAACCGAATTAACCTTCATCACCATCCTTTCTTCCGTTGGCATCATGTCTAAACATCGATTTACAATTTTATAACTGCTGGAGATGGAAATCAAATACCTTATTTACTCTTTCTATAAGTCACCTTTCTACTAAATGTCCCATTCTACTAAAATTCTATCATTCCATTTCATGTTCTTATTATGAGTGGAGTCAGCTCATAACCTATATATATATATATATATATATATATATATATCACAGCCAATCAGAGAGCAGGTACGCTTACACCAAAGTACCCTCAACGTCATTTTGTATCTGTGTGCTTAACTACTCTTTGATTTTATTATTAAAATCTCTCATAGTAAATAAATGTGCGTTTTTAAAGAAATCTTTAACATGCGCGTTTCCTGTGAAATTGCAGTTTTTGTCCGCAATTTTACCAAAATATTTTCGCGACAAGTTATTCCACAAAATTTGTGGTGGAAGTTTACGAAAATGTTTACTACGTCACTGAGTAGGCCTTACACTCTAAATCTGAAGCAGTGAGAATTTCACTGTTTAAATAAGTTAACAGCACCTGACTTATTCAACAGCCATTTCACTTATTTTAACTAATTAATTAGTGAACAAACGTCAGTAAAAACGTAAAATTGGATAACAATAAATCAGGGACTGTCGGAAAAATGTTTATTTCTCGTAATGATTTGGCTGAATTCTATAAAAAAAAACAATATTTAATTCGTCGCGGGTTGTTGGCTGTGGTTTTTCCACCGATTCTAAGTGGAGCCATTTTCACTGATTTGAATTTCACTGCGAAACCGCGGTTTTTCCATTGCCTCGAGATTAGACGCCGATGGAGTCGTCTTTTCCGCGTGGGACTCAGCGCCCAGGCGGACACTGACCTGGTGACGCGGCTTCCAGCGGCTCTGCCGTGAGCAGTTTCCAGCAGGCGACTTCAGTAGCTTCGATCACCGCGCAGCTATTTGAATCGCAAAGGAAATCCGCGGCAGAGCGAGCGTGCTGGCTGCGCATCTCTTGCGTCCCAACGTAGAAATGCTTCCCTTCATTCAGAACTGTAAAAAGCACGTGGTTTACATTAAGGTCGACGTATTTTTTCCCTTGCGGCTCTTTTGCAGAAATTGTTCGTTTTCGTGTCATTATTTCGGTCTTGGAACAATTACCAAGGATTGTTTTATAGAAAATTTACATTTTACGAGTTGTTTGATATATTTGTGCCTAATTTGAAATCCGTGTTATGTGGAAGTCGTAAAAAAGGCAGGAACATATTAATAGTATAACGTTTATTTTGTTACGCGCTCTAGCTCGCGCCGGCCGCGAGCTTCCGTTACGCACGCGCGGACCCGGCTCCGTGAAGGGTGACCACCCTCAACCCCCCTTCCCCCTCTCCGGCCGACCAGCTTACTGGCTCCTCGCTCGCCCCGGGGAGGGGAGATGATTGACAGCTGTGACCTGGCTCGCATCATAGCCCCTCCTCCCCCCTGCTGAAGAAGCCGATGAACTTAGAGGACACGCAAGAACATTCTGGGGACTAGGACTCTCGGTGCAACGCGGCGTTTAGAGAAATTTCTGGGCGATGGCCTACGACACTGTAAATACAAGCCACAGCTGTACGGTTGGCAGTCTTTTGCGGAAGCCATCTGGCTGAGTGCGGTGGGCGAAAGCAAGTAGTGCAGTGAGTGACGGACGACGACGGGAGATTACGAGGCGACAGCGGACGAGGTGTTTGTAGTGTGAATGGACGAGAGGGCGTGAAACCCGGCGAGCGAAGGCTACTGTGCGTGAGGGCGATTCGAGAACTCTGGAATATTGCGGACTGGTGGGACATAGACTAAACTGAGGTGGGACTGAATGAACGTGTAATACGGATGTTATTGTAAATATTGTAACTGACAAATTTGGACATATAATTTATAAAAATAATTGAATACGTTTTGATACACCGTCAATTGAGACTGGTTTTTAATTATTTAATTACATTTATTTATTTGAGGCAATTGTAAAATGTATTGACTGAATTCATTAATTGTAAACAGCAAGTGATATCAATTTATTATGAGAATTTGGGCCGAGAGAATTTTGTTTTTAGTTATTGTAAATAAAATTAGGAAACCATAGTTAACTCTTTTATTTAATTAAGACGTCCATCATTTAATGAATCTGGTTCAGTCCATTGACTTTTGAGGAAATTGTTACAATATTAAAGAACCATATTTGTGGCATTTTTATCCCATTTGGTCATTTTAAAGCCTTAGTAAGTGAACACTATACAGAATGTGTCTAAATTAGACCAACCGACTAACGTCAGATGCATTTTATTCAGGAAAAAGGTGAACACACACATACGACTTATGGTCTAAAGTGAATTCTAAGGGTGCTACATATCATTGAAGTTGGGACTGAAGCACGGGTGTATTACAAATAGGTACTGGAGATGGAGCACTGAGGTCTGGATAATTAACTGCGACCTGCGTATTAAAATCCATCTGTTAAATCCAAAGCATGCTACATCGTCACGGAAATTAGGTCGAAATAAGTGTAGAAGTGGTGATTATTTCCATGACACAATTTGATGATAGCAACAGACAGGTGTTGTGGTGTTTACTTTATTCCGTTACATATAATCCAGACTTAAAAGATCTGTAATGCCCTTAGGATTCACTTTAGGCCACAGGTCGTACACACGTGTTCACCTACTTTTAGTGATTAGCCTGCAGCCGAAGTTTAAAGGTCTAAGTTACATACAACCTGCATATTTATGAATTGTGATGGGAATGGCAGGAGCCTGTATTAAAGAACAAACCAAGCAGTCGCCTGGAATGATTTCGGAAAACCGAAGGGAATCAAACCCATGTCCGCTTGAATGTGAGTCAAGTGGTTTACTTCGATTGCGTCTCGTCGCTCGTTTGCATTATTTCTTTCGGAGGAGTTTAAGTTGAAATTTCGGATTTAATGTCTGTACTGCAGAAAAAGGCAAATATCTAAAACGTATATTAGTGGCGTTACCATTGTATAAGATGTAACGCAAAAACTGTATAACTAAGTTGAGCTAACCCTCTTTCCTCCCGTATACTGAACGATAGGTTTTGTTCCAGCCAACGAAATATGTGTTTCTATAGAGCCAAAAATATATTCAGTTGCACCAGCAAAATGTTTTGAGTTGAGTGACGAATTGAGAGATTTGTGTGGCTCTTAACAACGAGGTCTTGAGAGCCGATGAGTGTGAAATGAGGTGATGCCGGTGAACGCACAATGAGACTGACATGCATCTACGTCAAAAGCAATGGAGCAGCGCCTGAATGCATGGACGGGGAAACGGGAGATCCCTGAGAAAACCCAGAATGCAAGAGCGGGGGGAAATGGGAGATCCCCGAGAAAACTCGCTGACCAGCGGCATCATCCGGCACGATTCCCACTTGCGAAAATCCGTGCGTGACCCGGCAGGGGATTGAACTCGGTTCGCCTTGGTGGGAGGCGACAGTCTAACCACTCAGCAACGCGGCCCCATTTTGTTGAGTTAACAAAAAAAAAATTATTTTATTCGTCTAACATAATGCACGCTTGAATAAACGAAATTGTGTTTAGGATTTTTAGGGACAGAAATGTTCCACTGTACATAGGAGGCTTTCCTAAATACCGCTAGTCTCATCAGGAAGGAACTGTGGAAAATATATTTTAATAAACTGGCTATCGACAAACTAAAGCGGCACAGTGCGACAGAGGTGATATGATAGAAGTTCAAATACAGCGCATACAGTTACTAACAGAGACATGCAAAATTTGCGTTATTATGATGGGACACATTAAACTTCAAACACACGTTCCTTTGCAGTACGTTTGTCATTGCTCCATAATTTATTTGACACTCTGTTGGTAACTCTGCGCCAATAAATGAGAACTTGACAATTGTGTTCTCCAATCTCATGCTGTTCAGTCAGAACGAGAGAGACTTCACGTGTAGGCAGCAGCCAACGGAGCGACAACGCCGGTTCGAGTATATACAGTAATGCGAAGTTTAGTCTGATAACAAATAATACCGCGAAATTTGCAGGTCCCTAGTTACTAATAATATCACAGCTACTTCTCATTTTTTTTAACGGTGTCCTAACCCATATATAGTTATATAAGCTATTAATAAGGCCACTTGTTTCTTCGCGAAAATATGCCCGCGGATCCTAGACTTCTATATCACATGTGCACACTCGCAGCCTTCCTTCTGCTATTGGTCGCTTGTCTTTGTGCGAGGAGAGTCCGTTACATGAGTGAGCCAATCAGTATTAAGTTTATCAGATACTGGCCGTCCGTGATTCGCAGGCAGACAGATAAGACGTGTAGCAATTCAAATGATCGAATCACCAAAGTGGTTCTGAACGAAAGTGCTTTCGAACACAACTTGTCCTGAAATTTTTTCTCGAAAAAAAAAAAAAAAAATGTCCCTAGATATCATGCATCCTTGTGGTTTTGCTGTACAAGATGCTTGCGGTGACAGTGCATATGGTGATGTTTTAATTACAGTCATAATACGGTTTTCGTCAATACCATTTCAAATTATTCTTTTAAAAAATTGCAAAATATTCAAAACTACTTTAAATACTGCATTTTAAGTTTTTCTCCCAAGAAAATTAAACGAGACAGTATTTAAATAGTTTTTGTTGTACACGGTATCGCTTCCAGGCTCATTTATTTTACATACACCCACCCACGCACATATATACATACGTAATGTAAGGTATAGTAACACTGTTGTTAAAATTTTACGTAAGTTACGTATGGACAAATTCTTTCTATATGCAAGCAATTTTGTGTGCGATGAACGCTGTAAACAATTTAAGCAAACTTAATAAACCGTAAGGGAATTTTTGGAACCTATTCATTGGACTGAAAACTTACAACATACCAGGGTGCAAATTAAGAAATGTTGACCGTTGTACTTTGCAAACTTCACTACAAATTTGATTAGTACAGAAAAATAAGTAGGAACGCTAGCACGTGTGCAGGTAAAAACACTTCATGCGTGGTTTCTTTATACGCATCTACACGCATGTGGTAATCCTGCGAACAATTTCCTCTGGAAGTGTGACATCGTTAAGAGATATTTACGCGTTTTCTAACCACCACTGAGTGTGTCCGTTTCCGACGCAGAACGGAGTGACACCAAGCTCCCAATACTGCTTGCTCACGCTAAAAGCACAGAACACTTAAAAGCGCAGAGGCGAAACAGCCGCTTATACCGCAAACTCCAGCCGCACACGCCAGCAAAATGGCGTCACTGGCGAGCCAACACGTCGGAACGTCGTTCGCTAATCAACACAGTTGTTCAACTTCGGACTCGCTTTCAGGAAGACTTGGGTTCAAGTTCCAGTCCAGGCCATCCTGATTTCTGTTTTACGTGATTTCCCGAGATAATTCCAGGCAAATACTGCGATAGTTCCTTACTCCAGGCCATGGCTGATTCCCTCCCAGTTGCTGCTTCTCTGAGCAGCTTGCTCCGTCTCTAATGACCTCGCTGTTGACGAGACGTTTAAGCCCTACCTATCTAGATTATGTATCATGGTTTAAAGCAGGAAAAATTGACTGTTATGATTCAACGTACTGTACGCATTTCCGACGGTTTTCTTTCCTTATTGGCAGTCCTGCGTGTATGATACTACTACCCCATTTCACTAGGCCGATGAGGATTCCGATGCTATAAGGCGGAACGTTCGTGGTTGGTCTGCAAACAACTTAGCCAAGTCAAAACTTTGTTCATACAATCATGAAAGAATACACTTGTTAGAGTGTTACGGAAAATATGTTGGCTCAAAATTTTTTCGCGATTTTCCATTGTCTCTAATTATAATCACTAACGCATGTAAAACTTAGAGGGCCGCAGTCGTTTAATGGTTAGAATACTCGCCCCCCAAACCAGGGTTCGATTCCCTGCTGGGTCGCTCCANCAAAGTGAACCAGGGTTCGATTCCCTGCTGGGTCGCTCCAGGATTTTCGCATGTGGTATCTGTGCCGGATGATGCCGCTCGTCAGCAGGTTTTCTCGGGGATCTCCCGTTTTCCCCGCCCTTGCATTGCGGCGCTGCTCCACACCCAACTTACTTCACCCTCAACAGCTGTCAAGACCTCGATGTTAAGAGCCGCCCAAATATATCCACTCCACGCCAATCAACACAGGGCAAATGACTTTCCAGACGGCATCACGACTTTAGTTCTTTCACAGTTACTTCCAACTTTCCTGAGGCCCTGCTGAAGTTCTTCTTCCAGGATATTCCTCCATCTCATGTAATGAGAGCTTGTTAACCGAGTCTTGAAAATTACGCCAAAGGGACAGCGCACCGCATTCGTACGCACTCATTGTAATAACATTTTGGAAAATAACTATTTCGTACTAGGCATTACCAACAATCCTATTTCTTCCTAGTTTTTATTGTTATAAATTACAATTGAAAAATTAAAGTTTATGGATACAATATAAACAAAAGTTAAAATTTAACCAAAAATAAGGCACTTTTACGAGAACATAAGTATAAAAAACTTGCGATACACGATATATTTAGGAAACGCCCAAGTACGTCTTACATGGGGTGATTTTCCAAAGGTTTGATACAAAAAGTGTGAAGAAACCGCTAATAGACTAGGAAAGTGTAACGTCCGCAATACGCGGTAGCTAATTATAGTCAAACAGGCCTACTTCCATCGCCACACGCAGCCAAGCCGACTTCTGTGCACTTGCCTGTTCTGTGCCAAGGGCGAGGCGATTTCTCCTGCACGCAGTTGCCCTGGCTGCTGAGTGACCTGGTGACCTGCAGCGACGCGACCAGGTCACTGGGACTTCGCGCAGATCAGGGAAAAGTAATCTCAAGCCACCGTCTCACTTCTGAGCTGGACACTGTATGCCGTTCGCGGTTGAACAAACGCACCTCTCATTTCGCAATACTGCACAGAAAAACGTCTAATGTTGTGGAAACAGTAGCAATGTTACAAACACAATTTCTTTTTTTTTTTTGTTATCTCTGAACCGTCAGTAACTAATGTTGCTGTTAATGTAATATACTGTTAAACTACTAATGTTAATGTAACATTAAGTACTTTTGTAGCAACATTACCTCCGTACTGTTCTCTCAACATTAAGGTGGTGTTGATATTGCGGCAAAGCTAATTTAGTGTTGAATTGATGTTAACATTTGCATTTTAAAAAAATTTTATCTTTGCTTTGAAAAACACTTCGATGTAAAACAAATAAGTACAATTATTTTGTAACAAAAATAAATATTTACCAACGAAAAAAAAATGACAGGAGAGGAATCGAACCGGCACCTTGAGTGTTTTAAGTTCTCCACTTTTCGGAACCTGACGCGCTACCAACGGCTCTATCGTAACATGACTGACCGTGTCTTGCATTGTGGGCATTCAGTTGAACATAACAACAAAATGCAGTTCTCTTTCGTTACGTGGAAATACTTNATTTTATCTTTGCTTTGAAAAACACTTCGATGTAAAACAAATAAGTACAATTATTTTGTAACAAAAATAAATATTTGCCAACGAAAAAAAAATGACAGGAGAGGAATCGAACCGGCACCTTGAGTGTTTTAAGTTCTCCACTTTTCGGAACCTGACGCGCTACCAACGGCTCTATCGTAACATGACTGGCCGTGTCTTGCATTGTGGGCATTCAGTTGAACATAACAACAAAATGCAGTTCTCTTTCGTTACGTGGAAATACTTNACCGTGTCTTGCATTGTGGGCATTCAGTTGAACATAACAACAAAATGCAGTTCTCTTTCGTTACGTGGAAATACTTCATGCTCTATAAGCAGGGGAACGTGTTTTTTGTGCAAAGTTTTCAGGACAAGTTGTGTTCCAAACCACTTTAGTTTAGAAACACTTTCGTGATTGGAGCATTTGAATTGTGGCGCGTCTTTAACTATCTGCCCGCGAATCACGGACGGTCAGTATTGGAGAAACTTAATAATGATTGGCTCACTCATGTAACAGACTCTCTTCGCACAAAGACAAGCGGCCAATAGCCAAATGATGACTGCAGGTCTGCACATATGATATTGAAGTCCAGCCTGCGTGTACATTTCGTTGTGAAAAACAGGTGGCCCTATCTATAAATAAATGCATAATTGGCACACGTTAACTGCTTTGCAAGGCTTGAGAGCTGGTCTAACCTGTATTTAGTTCTCATAATATGCTTTAAAATTTAAGTACGGTGTTTTCATTTTACGGAGTTAGCGCTGCTCACTACTATCCGCCATTTTACAACGCCAAGTCACTGTACACTTGTGTTGGTTGGACATTTCTTTTATTGTCGCAGTAACAAAAACTTCTTTGTTGTTCCGGTTATTTTTAGCGTAATACAACTTTTTGTTGCGGCAACATTACTTAGAGGCTTTATGGACATAAACACATTAATAGTAATATAAAACTTAGTATATGGTTAAGATTATTAAATTAGTTACAACACTATTAATTTTACTAGTACATAAACGTTTAAAGAAATGCCTCAATAGCAATTTTTTTTGTTGCAAGAACGTGAGACTTTTTTCTTTGTAGGGCCACCGGGTTTTTTTGTGAAAAGATCCCATGACTAGTTGTACTCCAAAACATGTTATTTCAGAACCAATATCGCGTCTTAGGTATATCTGTCAGCCAATCACCGACGTTTAATGTCGGGGTAACTTTTCCTGATTGGCTGAGTCGATTAGAAACAGTCTTCTCGCACAGACACGCGATGATAGCAGAAGAAAATTTGCAAGCTTGCACGTAAGAAGTTGAAGTCTAGCTTGTGCACAAATATTTTTGCGAGAAACAAGTGGCCCCACGCATCGTAACTCGCCACTACTTCTCTCAGGGTTGTGTATTTTTTTTTTCGGGGAAGGGTGACCTTGAGTGTGAAGTTTGATATTAGAAATTTAGGAGAATTCTTAATGTAAAAAANTTTTTTTTTCGGGGAAGGGTGACCTTGAGTGTGAAGTTTGATATTAGAAATTTAGGAGAATTCTTAATGTAAAAAAAAGGAAAAATAATTGGGAGTGGAGAGAAATGATACAAGTGCTGAGTTGACGCAAATATCCACGTGTGTAAATAAGTACATGCCGTTTCACCTATATCCTCGTAGTTAAACATTATTATAGCTAGGGGCAGTGACATTTCACGAAAATATTTCGAGNCGCCGTTTCACCTATATCCTCGTAGTTAAACATTATTATAGCTAGGGGCAGTGACATTTCACGAAAATATTTCGAGACAAGATAGAGCCCAAAGCACTGTAGGGAGCAGGTCGAAGAAACTAACCGATTTATTACATCTGGTCCGTGTTAACCGTTTGCGCATGAATCACGAAGGTCCAAGGTCGGAGTTACTTAGTCCTGAGTGGCTTGGTCAAAGACGGACACGGCACCAGCAGCCAATGGAGGTATAACANTTTTTTTTTCGGGGAAGGGTGACCTTGAGTGTGAAGTTTGATATTAGAAATTTAGGAGAATTCTTAATGTAAAAAAGGAAAAATAATTTGGAGTGGAGAGAAATGATACAAGTGCTGAGTTGACGCAAATATCCACGTGTGTAAATAAGTACACGCCGTTTCACCTATATCCTCGTAGTTAAACATTATTATAGCTAGGGGCAGTGACATTTCACGAAAATATTTCGAGACAAGATAGAGCCCAAAGCACTGTAGGGTCGTCCAGCTTCTTTGATTGGCTAAATAATGTTCTGGTCCGTGTTAACCGTTTGCGCATGAATCACGAAGGTCCAAGGTCGGAGTTACTTAGTCCTGAGTGGCTTGGTCAAAGACGGACACGGCACCAGCAGCCAATGGAGGTATAACAACAGCTGAGGTGTGTATATAGTATTGGAGTCTACTGAGTGCTCAGATTTTTACGCGAAAAGGTTGTTGTTGAGATATTTGGGCGGCTATAACAACGACGTCTCGAGAGCCGAAGAGAGTGAAATGAGGCAAGAACGGAGCGGCGCTGGAATGAAGGGGTGGGGGAAACTGGAGATCCCCGAGAAATCCCGCCGAACCAGCGGCATGCGTGTCTAATACTGAGAACAGTTAATCTTATGGTTTTCCTATTCAATTTTTGTTTCCTTGATAAATTGCGCAACTAGTTTAATTCGGTCTCGTGGCAGATGGAGATTATAAGAGTGTTCAATTGGTCTGCTGAGTGTGCGACTGCTAATATTGTTTCCTAGGTTTCAAACATATTACATAATTTATCATTGCGACATGAAATAATTTTCTGAGAAAAAAATGACAATGGAGAATAACGACTTTCTAAAAATGAGCGAAGTGAGGTACAGGAATTTCAAATCTAGGCTATATATTATTTCCCACAACTCTAAAAATAAAAATAAAATTAATACCTTGAAATACAGCCCAAAATGATTGTTCATGTTATTAGAAAACCATGATTAATATTTTTCGGAAATTTGTATTGAGTAGGGCCACCCGATTTTCGCGAATATATTTTAGGACCGGCTGTATTTCATAACCGTTTAGCGCATATCCACTCTCGTCGTTGGATGATTTACGTGTTATGCGTCTTTGCTGTCTGTATGTGAATCACAGATGTAACAGTATCAGAGTAACTTAATTCTGATTCGCCACTCAAGNATGCGTCTTTGCTGTCTGTATGTGAATCACAGATGTAACAGTATCAGAGTAACTTAATTCTGATTCGCCACTCAAGTTAAAAAAATATCTCCTAACAAGGCAAGTAGCCAATAAGCAAAATAAAACAGTGTATTTGCTCATAGAGCAATGAAATCCGGCGTGCGTGGAAATATTTTCGCCAAAATCGGGTGGCCTTGTTATAAGGATCGTCCGCATTCCAATTTAAACTTTTGAGAAAAATTTGAAAGTTAAAACCCTTAAGAAAAGTAAACCAAGTGTCGGATTTCAAATAAATTTCAACATACCACTCCTGCAGCTTTAATAAACACTTTAGTTGGAAACAAACTTTGTGTAACAATAACTTTTTGAAAATTGTACGAATCTATATTCTATGTTAAAATTCTCATTTGTAACCTTAAAAACATCATGAATATTATTTTTCAACAGCTTTACATGTTATCCCGAGTGTGCTCGTTCACATATAACGTGTTGCACAGTTGCCAAATCATGGCCGCTGCTGTACAAGATCAGAAGCTAACACAAATAGAGACAGCGTTTTTACCCTTGTTAATTATATTGGCTGCTGAAAGCTCACCAAAAATTGTTATCGGTTGCTGACGGCGCCATACACCAATGTAAATTATTTTCATGGGGTACATCGTGTAAATTTTTACAAGTAATTCGGAAGTAATTGTCAGACAAAAATATCCTCTTTGACACCTGGAACGAAATAAGAATGTGTACGTTTAGGGGTTGAATTGCATGACATTTTAATCACGCTATCACCGATATCGTGTCACTAAACCGTAAAAAATCTCAAAATTATAAAACTATACTTTGGCTTTGAAATGTCTTAATGTGAAAGGGGCTAGCGGCTACGTGGGGATAATTCAGAAGCCGTTGTAAAGAAGAGACGTACATGATGGCAGGAGAAAGGGCAAAGTGGAGCGAATTGGACGGCTCTTAACATCGAGGTCTTGAGAGTCAATGAGAGTGAAGCGAGGTGAGTAGTGAGCAGCGCCGAAATGCAACCGGGGANGTCTGGCACGATTCCCACGTGTGAAAATCAGGAGCGGTATGGCCGGGAATGGAGCCCAGTTCGCCTAGGTGGGAGGCGAGTAGTCTGACCACGACACCACCGCGGCCGCCTCTGTAGTGTAGGAGAAAGGGTCAAGAACGCAGAGCAAATTTGTTCCACTTCCACTTCGCCTACTGTACATCCCACACGCATGTGTCTGGCCACAAATCGGTGACCCCACCCGAGGTAGAGGATCGTCGCTAAGCAAACGTTTTGAGGTCAGCACACGTTTACAGTAACTCAAGAAATGTTAGACGTGATTCAGCTGAGTACAACATTACGGTTACGGCATTTTTGTTGGTTTTTTTAGTCACGCTAGATGTAGGGGCAGCGACATTTCGCGAAAANACAACATTACGGTTACGGCATTTTTGTTGGTTTTTTTAGTCACGCTAGATGTAGGGGCAGCGACATTTCGCGAAAAAATTTCGAGACAAGATAGAGCCCAAAGCACTGTAGGGTCGTCCAGCTTATTGATTGGCTAAATAATGTTCTTTCACGTGTTAACCGTTTGCGCACGAATCACGAAGGTTCAGTGTCGGAGTCACTTAGTTNACCGTTTGCGCACGAATCACGAAGGTTCAGTGTCGGAGTCACTTAGTTCTGAGTGGCTTGGTCAAAGACGGTCACGGCACCAGCAGCCAATGGAGGTATAACAACAGCTGAGGTGTGTATATAGTATTGGAGCCTACTGTGTGCTCCGATTTTTACGTGAAAAGTCAGTGGCCCTATCTATATATATTTTTTTGGCGACTCATTTCATTACCTTCGCTCGAAAATACAACTCTTGAATTTGTTTGCATTTTTTTTGTCACAGTTAGGATAGTAATAGTGTTTGTCAGTGCATTTATTGTTGCTTAATAATGGTGTAAACTTCCTAATAAAACAAGTTCAACAGGAAACACAGAAGCAAAGCCGCAAAATGCGAAATATTTGTTTGCTCACGTTGTCCAGTAATTTATATGCATTTGTTTAAAAACGTCCCTTCATCATCTGTAGTCACTTTACCTGAAGTTGCTAGGCAGCAACGTTCAGGTGAATATGATCTAAGTTTGAATCTCGATCGGGTTTCCAATGTTTGTATGTTAACCGAAACTGTTTAATGTACGTAGAGCCAAACAAAATTTTGGTTGCAACAACTAAATGTTTTTTCTTGGTGCAACCAAATAAAAAAAACAATATAATTTGTTTCCAACAACAAAATATTTCATTGCCCCTATACTAACAAGTAATTTGGTTGCTCCAAACGAATTTTTTTTTTGTTTCAACAAAACCTTTTACTCGGTGTGTTTGACTTCTGTATGTTGGAGTGTTCTGTGCCGAAACCGTAACGAGCAAACGCGCCGGCACATGGCTACTTTCGCCACAGCGTACATAACTGCTCGTGAGTTAGCGGCTGCTAGCAGTGTCCTGTACTCCATACTGTGGCTGTGAATCATGCAGCGAGTCTCCGTTGCTAACGTGGAGATCATTTGTCACACTGTGATAAAGTGAAAAAGATTATCTGACCCTTGTCACCGCCTCCTGGCGATGTCAAAATGAATGAGAAGATGCGACGCTAATTGAAGCTGGCCTTCCAGTGCATGTACCTAGAGCATAGAATAGGTAAATATTGTTACATTTTCTCAAAGTCAGTGCTTAGCCAGGTTTTTTTTTTAACGGATGNCCTCCCTTTTAATTCCGGCGCTGCTCCATACTCACCTCAATCACCCACGTCAGCTCTCAAGACCTCGCTGTTAAGAGCCGCCCAAATTTCTTCACTCACTCACTCATTGCCCGTAAGCCTTACGGGAAATAGTTTTTTTTATATTCCCTGGCTTTAAAAAACGGTATACGTACATATAATCAACTTAATTGTTAAATCTGGTAAACGACGAGCATAAGATGAAAAATATGCCTGTCATGAAATATCATAATATTGAGAGAAAAAACCGCTCGACCACGAAATACGGGAATGAGCACGATAAACTGTTGCACGCTATTTATTCTGCTTTCGGTTGTTATAAGTGGATGTGAATATGGCCACGCTCCTAAACATAGCAGTCCATTAAGGACGCCGCCTACCTGCGGGCGTTTTGCTTGGTTTGAGGAAAAGAAACGCGGGAGCGATAAGGGCGACAAAGCCACGCGTATCAAGTGCACCATCGCCGCTACGTGCAAGGTTCTGAACTGGAGTGCAGTGTTCTCGTCATGCAGTGTGAACCTNGGGCGTTTTGCTTGGTTTGAGGAAAAGAAACGCGGGAGCGATAAGGGCGACAAAGCCACGCGTATCAAGTGCACCATCGCCGCTACGTGCAAGGTTCTGAACTGGAGTGCAGTGTTCTCGTCATGCAGTGTGAACCTCTTGGTGGAAAGTCGAGATACAAGTTCATTTCAAATACCCATAATAGTTGCACACGTTTCCGGTCAGTATATTTTAAAATACAACAGTGTGAAACCCCCCCGTTTTTAGCTATGTTGGAGGGTTCGGGAATAGTATTTAAAAGGTGCGTGATGTTTCAAGTGTGTTCTGTTTTTGTTCATCGGCATCATAGGAACAAGTTAAGTAGTTTCATAAAAAAAAACCGGGATTTTGAGCACTCTGCGAAGCAATTCAAACGACATTTCGGCGGCGCCCTTGACAATCATTCGTCAGTACAGCTGAAGAGTTCTCTATGGACAAGTGAGCACAGGTCAAAAGCAAAAAGCAACGACCAATAAATTGACCGTGTTTTCACAGACGTTCTGCATCGAGCTTATTGCAAGCGATAAATCCGATACGTTATTTCACCGAATGCTGAAAGTGTTACCTGATAGGTAGGGGCAGTGAAATTTCGCGAAAAGATTTCGAGACAAGATAGAGCCCAAAGCACTGTAGGGTCGTCCAGCTTCTTTGATTGACTAAAAAATGTTCTGGCCCGTGTTAACCGTTTGCGCACGAATCACGAAGGTCCAGTGTCGGAGTTACTGAGTCCTGAGTGGCTTGGTCAAAGACGGACATGACACCAGCAGCCAATGAAGGTATTNCCCGTGTTAACCGTTTGCGCACGAATCACGAAGGTCCAGTGTCGGAGTTACTGAGTCCTGAGTGGCTTGGTCAAAGATGGACATGACACCAGCAGCCAATGGAGGTATAACAACAGCTGAGGTGTGTATATAGTATTGGAGTCTACTGTGTGCTCCGAATTTTACGCGAAAAGTCACTGGCCCTACTGATAGGTAGGGATAGGAAAATTTCGCGACTTCGATGACCTGTAGGCTAGACTCCACAGTCTTGTGCATACTGGAGTCTTAGGTGTCTGTTCATTGGCTGCTGCCAGTGTTACCTCGCACCTAGCAATATGGGATTCGCTATTTGTTTCCTTGCAAGTATGATATTGGCTCAGAGGCTTCCAGAGCATGTATAATTAACTGTGATCCATTGCAAAGGTGACTTCACTGTATTTGTGTTTGACGTCTATTTCGTCCCGAAATGAATTGGCGAAATTTTTCTATCCGTTCTGATAGGAAGGGATCTGCAAAATTTGCGTTATTTTTTGCCATCAAGATAGACTTCACGGTCGTGTATGTACTCGAGCCGGTGACGTATGCTAATTGGCTGTTGCCTAGGTGACAAGCCAATCCCTTCTGACTACGGCACGTGATTCGGAATAACCAATATTAAGTGTTTACTCATTGTTGTACAGTCACTCTGGGCGTGTCAAATATTGAATGGTCAAATGACAATAGTAGGCCGAATGTACATGTCCTTTAAATACAAAATGTCTTAAAATAATAACGCGAAATTTGCAGGTCTCTACTGGTTGGATAATTTCATTACGTCGAACTAGCGAATATTTCTGGGAAATGGCGATAACAAAGCAAGCGTTAAGTTGAGATTGATAATTTAATTACGTATTTGGACTAAAATTTAAATTGTTCTGCTCTGAGAAAGTTTTAACAGAACTGTAATTCTACAGATACCATTAATTTTTTAACGTAATTCGCGTAGCAGAACTTAATTTCAATTAATTAAATGTAACAACTAGATAGCACTAAGCACAATAAAACTTATTTACAAAAAATTTTCTTTCTTTTCAAATGAAATATTAATGTACAATAAGCGTGTACATACATAATAAGAAACCAAATGTAAGCAATTATAATGCGTGTTAAATTGAAAATAAAATTAAAAGTCTTGTAAATATAAATATGTTGTACACGGAAATGCTTTAATAAAAATGTTAAATAAAATGTCTTCGCCCTATATTTGGTTTGTTTATTTCAGTTCAAAAGAGATGCTGTCTATAGTGTGCTGATTTATTTTTTGCCTGCTCCTGTAAACAAATCACATTATTCATACAGTTTTCTATACAATCTCTTTTTGCACTCGTCCGTAACATTTTCCTAAGCGAGAAAAGCAATTTCGTTATTTTCCACCACATTAACAACACTTTTTTCGCTTTAACAATGTTTTTTTTNTCCTAAGCGAGAAAAGCAATTTCGTTATTTTCCACCACATTAACAACACTTTTTTCGCTTTAACAATGTTTTTTTTATGTATTTGCGATACTTATGTGTAATTTGGAAGACTTTATTTATTAATTTGCATATAATATCGCGCANTTTTTTTTTATGTATTTGCGATACTTATGTGTAATTTGGAAGACTTTATTTATTAATTTGCATATAATATCGCGCATACATTACGCCGTGGTGATAAAAAAAATTCGTATTTATTTCTAGTTCATATCTAGCCACCACGTTTCGTTTTAATTCGAGCATCTGTACTACGCCTTAAGTTCGTTCTTGACCAAGACGGAAGTGGTAAAAAAAATAAGCTATGCCTTGAGCACGCCGCCTTCACGAAGATCGTCTTGTTTGTAGACTATGAAACGCGGTGCGGAAATAACTCTCTCTTGAGAAATAAGATGGCCTTGACCAAGACTGTCTTAAGTTCAGCCTTGAGACTCGACTATGAATACCACCCTTAGTGTTGCCTGTAACACTCCCTCGTTTCTTGACCTTGAACGCGCAGTTACGTATTCTTGAGTATTGTGCGGCGAGGCGGTGGTCTCGGCTTCGACACTCGTGAGCGTCGAGCATACTGCGCGTAGTGGCAGCCCTGAGCGCATCAGCCAGCCCGGGCCGGCGCGCCACCCGGCTTGACCGATAAGGGAAGGAATGCCGGCAGGTGAGAAGCCGGCTGGCAGGTCCCGTTAGCCGGCCCCACGGGGGTTCCCCCTCCTCACTCCCCAAACGACGGCACACTGCGTCGCTTCCTGCCGCTCGACTAGCGGCCCCATTCACGACGCGACCGGCTGGTGACGTCACGACCACGCCCGCAGCCGGCTATCCTCCTAACCTCAGCAGCGCTCGCCTTCCGCCTCGCTGCCAACCCCACGGCCACGCCCTGCGTGAGCTCAGGTTCAAGGTCTTTAACACCTTGGGTGCTGCAGACGTAGTATTGCGTCGCCTAAATTTAACTGCGCTGTGTGGAGTTTGCTGTAACATTACAACATCTGCGTTGTTTGAAGACACCGGCGATGAAATGTTACTTCGCCAGTAATGTTCATAGGTAGGGCAACTGCTTTTCGCGAAAACATTTCAGGACTACTTGTACTCCAAAACACTATAGCTGAGATCCACTTTCGTGATTGGATAATTTTAGCTGCCACGCATCGCAGGTGTCTGCCCGCGAATCACTGATGCTCGGTGACGGAGTTACCTAATTCCGATTTGCCCAGTCAGGTAAGGAACTGTCTCCTGGCAAAGACACGTTGTCAATAACTAGAGACCTGAAAAATTCGCGAGTTCAACGACCTGCAGGCTGAACTCTACAGTCTTATGTACAAATATGCCGACGTCAACTGCACATCGGATGTCTGCTGTCACAGTGGCAGGCGACGATTGGGCCAGCGTTCTCCAGGAGGTGTCAAACATCGTGTGGTCCAATTGCTGAAGTTATATAAACACACGTGTTTTGAATTCTAGCTTGTCCCAAAATTCGCGTTTTCATTTCGGGACAAGCTAGAATTCTAAACCTCGTACGTTTGTATTGCTAATGCTATTGGTCCACCCGTTAGTTTACTCCTCCTGGACAACTCTGAGCCAATAATAAATTCACATTAAAATGCAGATCAAATCACCGTATTCCGCTAATACAACAAGCAACCATTGAACAGTCATATTTGCATGATTTTACATACGTCAATGGAGTATAGCCTACAGGTCGTTGAAATCGCCAATTTTTCAGGTCTCTACCAATAACCAAAGGAAAACTGCACCGTATGCCATAGGACTTTGGAGTCTAGCCTCCGCATAAATCTTTTCGCAAAAATCCGGCGAACCTATTCATAAGGTTCTCTGCAACGTAATATTACCTCATCAACACTCAAAGTGGGCATTACTTAAATAAACAGGACTGATTGTAAATTACTATACGTAAGAAATAACACGTGATTGGGTCACTTTCAACTCGGCATTGTACTGGTCGAGAGCTGGCCAGTAATGAACGACGCACAGTGTAGTAAGAGTGTACGGTTGTAAATGGGAATGGAGAGACCAACAGAACTGGCGGTAATGAAATCGTGCATATAGGTGACATACTTATAGCTAGGGGCAGTGATACTTCGCGAAAATATTTCGAGACAAGATACAGTCCAAAGCACTGTAGGGTCGCCCAGCTTCTTTGATTGGCTAAAAAAAATGTTCTGGTCCGTGTTAACAGTTTTCGCACAAATCACGAAGGTTCAGTGTCGGAGTTACTGAGTCCTGAGTGGCTTGGTCAAAGAAGGACACGGCACCAGCAGCCAATGGAGGTATAACAACAGCTAAGGTGTGTATATAATATTCAAGTCTACTATGTGCTCAGATTTTTACGCGGAAAGTCACTGGCCCTACGTATAGCATGTCTTGTTCGTAAATGTGTACCACACTCAAAGTGTTAAGGAGTATATAGGCTATTTACGGTAAAGTGAGCACTTTTGAAAGCCCTCTCATTTGGCATAATAGTCAATAAATGTAGTTTATTTTTGCTTTACACTTTAACTTCCGAGTGCGGTGGAATATACGCACTGCATTTCTTACTTACATGGCAACATTTATTTTAAAAGGTGAGAACTCCCAGAGCTGTGGTTTTGGAGGAAGGTGATTGACACTGTTCTCTAAAGGTCCAATTTCCTAATAAATCAATACACTGTAATGATTAAGAGTTCAAGAAAAATCTCTAGTTTTATTATTGCTTTAAAACAAGTTAAGTGCCACACAAGTTCTCGAGACAACTCCCTCCCGTTCCTGTACGTAGATTACGTATAGTTCGCGTCGTGGGGGGGGGGGATAATCTGCTTCGTACTTGCTGGGTGATTCTAGATATTCGTAGCACTCGCGGAACACTACTCAGGGTCCTTCACACACGCTGGATGACTGTACTTATCTGTCCTGTTGTGCTGGTAGCTGGTCCTGCAGTTGAGATCTGGTGAACTGGAACTGGCAGGCCTCTGCGTCTGATGTCGGCTGGCTCTTCCGGAATCGCTCCGCGTCTTCGGACTCTCGTCGGCTGCCCGTCGTTGGCGACCCGCTCCGCGCTCGTCGACGCCCGTCCGCTGACTGCCTTGTTTCCTCGGACTCCTCTCGTTTTGTAGCCTCCCTCGCCATATTCAAACTGCCTCGTCTGCACGTGGTCCGGGAATCTCGTGGCGTCTCCCTGAGTAATAAAAACACGTGTCTGGGGCTCGGGCTGCCCATCATGGACCTTCGGTTCTGGTATGGCCGTTTCATTGTCTCGTTCTGCACGTGCTTACTTGGCGGGTGGTCTTTGGATCAGTGCCCACACTGGTCCATCCCTTGTCCCCGGATATGCTGCTATTCTTCTCGTACACCCGCTAAAAGCTTTTCTTGGTTTTATTGCGGTGAAGCCCGGGGTCGTGGGACCTCGGCGTATCTTGGGGCGGCTGCCCAGTGTAGCTGTGTTCGTGCCCTGGTGGCTTCCGTTGCCTCCGGATGCCGCCTGCACGTGCAGAAAACTTGGGTGGCCCGTCTTTGCAGCTGTGAGGCGCGGGATCCTTTATTTGGACACGTCCGCCACCCTTAATATTTATTGGTGTTGACAGCCGGCAGGCTTCGCTAGTGCGTGTGTTCTGACGGCCAAAAATGCATGGACGCGGGGAGCGTTAAAGGTTTTTAAAGAGGAAAAAATGGCTTAAATGAAAAAGTAACTAGGGCCTCAAAAGTGTTCACTTTATCGTGAAAAGCTTATAGTTAGGGATAACCGAATATCACGAAAAAAAAATATTCATACGTGCTAGATTTCAATACCGTATGGGCTTATCAGTAGTTTTCTTTTGCTTCTTGGTAGGGACCTGCAAGATACGCATTTTTTTTGTGTCAAGCTGAAATTCACAGTACTGTATATACCCGAGCCGGCGTCGTTTCTCCATTGGCTGCTGCCTAGATGTTAAGCCACTCCCTTTCTGAGTGAACTGCACGTGATTGGGGCACACGATTGTGAAATGTTCATTTACAGGCTTAAAGTTACCCGGGGCATGTCCAATAAAGAATGGTCCAATGACAAACGTATCGCAAAGGAAAATTGTTTCGAGTTTAAAATGTCCTCAAATAATAACGACAATTTCGCAGGTCTCCACTTATTGGCCCTGTGTCTTTGCTTGAATACATTTTCTTACTTGACTGGCCAATGAGGGCTATGTTACTTCGATACTTTACGTCTGTGATTCGCAGGCAGACACCTGATACGCATAACACGTATAACATCCAATCACAAACGTGTTTAAGAGCCTAAACAGTTATGAAATATAACTGATCATNGATACGCATAACACGTATAACATCCAATCACAAACGTGTTTAAGAGCCTAAACAGTTATGAAATATAACTGATCATGAAATCTTTCGCGAAAATCGGGTGAACCTAGGCATAGTAACACTTTCATCTTGGATTTTTTTTACGAATCTTTGTAATCAAACATCATAACCAGACATTAAAAATTAATATTTGGCGTAACATAGAGAACTACTAACTAGAATTTTTTTAACCTGTGCGGTTTCATTTATATCCATATTTCCCCATGTGCAATCTAAATTATGAAATAATGAGGTAACCTTCGGTTACGTTTACAGATGTGAAATGAGTCACGTNTTCCCCATGTGCAATCTAAATTATGAAATAATGAGGTAACCTTCGGTTACGTTTACAGATGTGAAATGAGTCACGTAAGAAAAGAAGTTGGATTTTGAAATAATTGTCGAGATTTTCCCTTGCGTCTTGACAAGGTTGGTTTTTCAGTATTGAATCTGGAAATTTAGATATGGAGGAATAAACGTAAATTTAAAATGGTGGGGATACCTCCCCCTTAAGAGTCCTAACTAACTCGAAGATGTTTTGCACTTTCAACGCCCGGAAGCGAGGGAGCGATACGGTTGACACTAACACGAGAGCCTAACGCCCCATCACCCCTACGCGAAAGACGTTGAACTTTCTTGCAGCGTTTCCGTCGTTGCGCTGTTTTATGCAAATCAAATCTGCAACAAAGACTGACTTCATTACACCCTATGAAAATCCACATATTTAACTACAGGCATATAGTTTCACTTTTCTCCTACCTCTGAAGGAAAAGTACGCAGGCAAGCTCTAAATATGCAATATTTTAACCATTTCACACTGAGAAAAAATATGTGGTTGTAAGAACCATCTAGAGTGTTAAAATAGGGACAGCCATCTGATGAGTTGTAGGTACCAACTAAATATGGTTGAAATAGATAGTAATGCCAACAGAACTGTTTGTTGTGTTCCTTTATGTGATCGTATCTGCTACTGTGCATATGGTTGCGACAGCAGGGCACTGCGTTCCAACTGCAAAACAGATAGTACCTCCTACAGAACAACTTAAACCATATTTGGATTGCTCCCGCAACTAGAACTTTAACAACCCAACAGAATATTCTGTTGGCTGCTACCCTCACATCTGATTACTAGTGGCAGTGACATTTCGCGAAAAGATTTCGAGACAAGGTACAATCCAAAGCACTGTAGGGTCGTCCAGCTTCTTTGATTGGCTAAAAAATGTTCTGACCCGTGTTAATCATTTGCACACGAATCACGAAGGTCCAGGGTCGGAGTTACTTAGTCCTGAGTGGCTTGGTCAAAGACGGACATGGCACCAGCAGCCAATGGAGGTATAACAACAGCTGAGGTGTGTATATAGTATTGGAGTCTACTGTGTGCTCCGATTTTTACGCGAAAAGTTAGTGGCCCTACTGATTACTAAACTGTTTAGTACTAGCAACACAACGTCTTGCTCGACTGTACAATAAGAATTAGTCTACGACGATACTTTTCGTCCGTGATTCGTGGGAAGGCACTCTAAAAGCTTAACCCGTAAGTCATCAAGTCGCGAAAGTGGAACTGAGCTAAAACGTTGTACAAAATACAACTGGCCATGACATCTTTTCGCGAAAATCGGGTGTCCATAGATATGGAACCACTTTTCCTCCGCGAACAGCCACCGGGGGGTTGGGGGGGGGAGGGACATGGGAAACCGAAATTGGGATGGCTAGACCAGGAATCAAACCCGCATCCTCCGGAATGTGAGTCCAGTTATTTATCACTGCACACCGCCTCGCTCAACTTTCCCAAAATTTTCAGTAATGAAAAGGATTTAAAATACCATAATTTTAAATATTCCTTTCAGTGCATTTCTTTTACAGCTAGTTAGTAAACTTTCATCCCATAGAAGCCGTTCCATAAGGGACTGATTGATACACCACTGACCATCCCAATTGTACAAAGTACAGTCCCCCCCCCCTCACCCCCTACTCATTAGCTCTGGGCGATGTGGGTCCCGCCTCGGTAGGGGAAGCGGAGTCACCACTGCCTGCCCACCGTTGTAGCCTGGCGGGCGAGATGATTGACAGCTACCTGAACCGGCGTCACCTTACCCCTCATCATCCCTTCTGGAGAAATCGGCGGCGATGGGATATTTAATGAACTTTATGGCAATCTCCTTCCATGGGGCAGCCTGACTTGTAAAGATTTTTCTGGGCCACGACCGGTGTCATCTATAAATACCGCTGCAGCCGGAGGATCAGCGGTTTTTGCGGTAGCCATCTGGCTGAAAAAGGAAATCGGGCGCAGTCTGGTGCAGCGAGGGACATAGGCGGAGAGAACGGACGGCAACAAAGGAAGTGAGACGACGGCAGACGAAAGTGTGTGTGGTGTGTATGGACGAGAGGGCGTGGTACCCGAAAAGTAGAGCTTTCGGAGCGGTCTAAAACATTCCGGGCTGGTGGAATGTGGACTGTATCGACCCCTTAACTTAAAAATTAATTTTTGTTTCACGTGTCGTAAAAGAATAAATGTTTGGCGTGAGACATACTTGCTAATTTGTTATAACAACTTACACTTTGGAACATATGGAAAGGGTTTCAATAAGTCCATAGCACAAGAAGCAACACATTATAAATTGTTGGTGAGTCAGCAGTAATCAATAGCATTGCCCAGGAGAAGGCAATGTACGTATTGGTGCTAGGTTTTGGACTTGTACAGGGCAGACCATGATTACCCAGATTCTGCAACATGTCAGACGTGTACGAGTGTACTCGGGATAATACGTTAAGGGGTTAAGGTGGGACTGTATGAAAGTGTGATACGGACTTTATTGCAAATAACGGAACTTTCAAATATAGACAAATCATTTATAAAATAATTCAATGAGTTAGGATACATTGTTTATTGGGACAGATTTAAGTTATTCGATAGCATTAATTCTGTTAAGTTATGGACGATTGTGTATAAATTGGTTGTTAATAGCAAGTGACACCCAATTTTTGTCAGATATTAAGTCACAAGTATTTTCTTTGTAGTTTTTGTAAATAAATTTAAAAATTATTATTAAATATTTAATTTATTTAACCTTAGAAAACCTGGCTTAAGCCTACTGATTTTGAGAAATTGTAACAGTACCTATGCTTATGCCTTAATATATGATTTTAAAATATATTATTATACTTTCGCGTATGTATAGAGAAAGGAGCGCATACAAAAATACGTTTTCAACACAGGAGGAAATATATTCTTTTAAATTTAGTTTAAGCATTAATACATGGTTTATCGTCAGAAAATATTACTTTTTTCTAGGTTTCAAGGTAGTGTTCATATTTCAGAAAAAACGTTTCTTTCATTAATGGTTGCCGTATGACAATAGTGTCCCATTTATCTGGGCCAACAGAATAGTTACGTATACAGGAGCGAAATGGGGGCCGTGGTGGTGTAGTGGTCAGATACTCGCCTCCCACTTAGGCGAACCGGGGTCGATTCACTGCTCTCAAGATGTAGATGATAAAAGCAGACCAAATTTCTCCACGCAGCAGCCAATCAGACGCAAGTCCCTTTCCCATTGCCTCGCGCAGCTAATTATAGGATGTGGTTAGTGGAGAGATTTGAGCGACTCTTAACAACGTGGCCTTGAGAGCCGATGAGGTGAGTATATAGAAGCACCGGAATGCAATTGCGGGGGGAACGGGAGATCCCCTAGAAAACCCGCTGACCAGTGGCATCGTCCGGTACGATTTCTAACTGCGAAAATCAGGGGGTGACCCCGCCGGGAATCGAACCCGATTCGCCTTGGTTGGAGGCGTGTAGTCTAACCGCTAAACCACCGCGGCCCCCAACGATAGGATAGGCACGTCCACGTGAAAGAGACCGCCATGCCGTTTTGTCTCTGTGTACTAGTCTACTCCGTGCTCCAACCTGCCACCCAAGCACTTGGCTGGATGCTCGGGGGCTGCGCAGTGATCGGGCACCTGTGTAACGTGTCCACGACAGGCGGTAAAACTGGTTACGAAGACGACGTTGCGTGGCTACTCGCTCGAGGGAGGCCGCGGCAACGGGACTTGCTCGTGTCGGCATTCCGAGACGTCCGGAAAACGACCCGGCTACTCGTAAATTATGAGTCACATAACGTCTTCGGGATTCCAGCACCGTCATCTCCGCCTGCTTGCTGCGCCGCGGTGGTATGGTGTAGTGAGTAGACTACTTCCTTCCCACCAAGGCTAACCCGGTTCAATCCCCGGCCGGTTCACTCCGAGTTTTCGCAAGTGGGAATCGTGCCGAACGATGCCGCTGGTTGGCGGGTTTTCTCGGGGATCTCCCGTTTCCTCCGCCCTTTCATCATTCCGGTGCTGCTTCATATTCACCTCAATCACCCTCATAGGCTCTCAAGACCGCCGCCCATATATTTTCACTCACTCACTAATTTGTTGTATAAACATTGTGTATTGCTATGATAGTATAAAATAGTTGAATATATGAATTAATAATAAAAATTGTGAATATAAATGTTAATTTTATTTAACACTTGAATTAAAAAATGGAGTTTGGTAATGAACCGATAGGGAGCAGTAGAAGGTAAAGTATTTCATAAGTATGAAACGAAGTAACAGTCTCTAGAAAACCAGCAGTGAAAATTCCTGCAAAAATGGGATTGATAAAAATTATTTGAAACATAACAGCGTCTTAATTTGTTGTACATCGTTTATTTTGAAATCTTGTCATTGAAAATAACGAACGAAATAGTGTGGTTGAAAAGACCCTACAACCGAACAACAATATAGTATAAGCTGTTCAAGGTAAAGTGAGCACTTTTGAGACCCTAGTTACCCTCGCAATTAAAATAGGCCACCGATTGGTCGGAACGAAGGTTTCCGAAAACACCCGAGTAATTAGCCAATGAGAAACATTGGCGTAGCAATCAAATATATTGTAAGTGGGTGGGCATTTAGGCAATGAAATCATGGGTGGAGCAATTGGTCAATTTAATATCTTGGAAGGGGGTATTGGAGGGGGTCAATCGTCTGCTGGGCGCGGTGCTGGGGAGAGCACCAACAATTTAAAACAAATGACAAACGAAAAAACCAAGATGGTGGTCGAACGAAGGTGAGAGACAAACTCCAGTAATGTTTTAACAAATGACAAACAAAAAACCAAAATGGAGGACGGTGGCTGTGACGCCTACCAAGATGGTGGAATGAGTTTGGGTGGTTGGAAAGAAGGGGGGGGGGGCACCTCTGTATTTTGAATTTTTTAAAAATAAATTCTTATAATAAATGGTTTAATAATTTTTATGTAATTATCTCATACTTTTTTTATTTTTTAAATTTTTTGGTTTTGTTTTTTGTTTTTTAGAGTTAAATATCAAAGGTCAAGGTCACATGTATCCAAGATAGCCGCCCGTCGACCGGAATGACAGAGCACGAACAGCTCCGATGCTCCGATCCCAGGTCCCGATGTGCCAAAGTCCCCATAATCCTTATACTGCGGCTGTTTCGCCTCTGTATTCTTAAGTACTCTGTACATCAACGCTAACAACTCCTGATTTGCTCGAAAAATAATTAATGACCAGTTGCATTTCAAAACAATCTAGTTCTGATTGATCCGTATGATGCAACATGATGATGATGTGAAAGCCAGCCTACACGTTCTTAAACTCGCAAAATGTCAGGTCTCTACCAAAAACCCGCTGAAATAAAGGTTGCCAACCTACACCCTACCTAAGTATCGTCAGTTCTCTTTTGCCTATTGGCCAGGCGTTGTTTTTTTCTCACTTGAATGCCAATGAGAATTAAGTTACTCCGTTGCAGCGTGTCTCTCATTCGCGGGCACACAACTACGACGCGTAACGCATAAATAATAGAATCAATAAAATGGATATGAGCTAAACTATTATGAAATACGATTGGCCATGAAATATTTTCGCTTAAATCGATTGTCCCTAACAATAAGTAGAGTTACGAACGTGGAGCGAAAGTGAAGAGTTTCCTGAACGTTGGCAGCCACACGCACGTCGTACAGTTACTCGGCGGCAGATGGTTGGATGTTTTCTTCTCATTCAGCCCCACGTTTTGTAGTTATTCTTTGCCAAGTTGTATTTTCTAGTCACTGTTGGTACTAGCCTAAGTCCAGTTAACCCTTCCAGTTCCCGCGGCCAGGATTGTGGACATGTTGTGCATTAAGAATATTTATGGCCGGTACTGCATACTCCATTCACGGTTACTTCCCTACTTGGCCCTGCACAAGTTCTACTTCCAGAATATTCTCCGCCTATTGCAAAAAAAGTTTAACCGAGTCTATAAAATTACACCAGAGAAACGACACACCGCATTTGTGCGCACTCAGTGTAATAATATTTTGCATTAGGACTATTTCTTACTAGGCATTGCCAACCCACCCATTTCTCCCTGTTTTTATTCGTATTAATTATGAATGAAATATAATTTATAGGTAAAACGTTAGTAAAAATTCCATTTAATCAAAAATAACGTACTTTTTTTTAACAGAAGTATAAAACGCTTGCGATATATGATATATTTAGGAAGCAACTAATTACGTCATACATGGTGTGTTTTTTCAAAGGTTTGAAAGTGTGAAGAAATCACAAACAATATATATACAGATAGGAATCAGTGCCACGTGTTTCGGGTTTTGTCCTTGTGAGTAATCTAGTTCGCCAAAGTTTCTGTTGCTCTCGTTTGTGAATGGTTAATGATGATAACACCAAGCATTCATCACGCTGTTCACTGGTTGCGCGAAGCACGCTCAACACAAGTACAGCGCACAGCAAAATATTTTACTATTGCAACACCTGACAGCGTTAATTAATTCGGGACCGAAAGGGTTAAATTCCGGATGTGGTCAATCCCCAGTTTCTTCGCGTTTTTTTAAACCAAACCTTTGAAAAACCACCGAACGTATGACGTATTTGGTTGTTTACGAAATATGCCGTGAACCACAAGCGTTTTACGCTTGTGTTGAAACAAAACTTCCGGATGTTTTGATAAATTGAAATTTTATTTATATTTTACCAAAAAATTATAATATTTATTTATAATTCATGTGACTGAAAAAACTAAGAAAATGTATGTGTTGGTAATGCATAGTAAGAAATAGTTTACTGCAAAATATTATTACACCAAGTACGCACGAATGCGGTGCGGTGTCCCTTTGGTGTAATTTTATAAACTGGGTTAAACTTTGTTTACGTAAGGCGGATGAATATCCTGGCAGTAGAAATTTAGCAGGGCATCAAGAAAGCTAGAAGTAACCGTGAATGCACTATANAAATGTATGTGTTGGTAATGCATAGTAAGAAATAGTTTACTGCAAAATATTATTACACCAAGTACGCACGAATGCGTTGCGGTGTCCCTTTGGTGTAATTTTATAAACTGGGTTAAACTTTGTTTACGTGNCACGAATGCGGTGCGGTGTCCCTTTGGTGTAATTTTATAAACTGGGTTAAACTTTGTTTACGTAAGGCGGATGAATATCCTGGCAGTAGAAATTTAGCAGGGCATCAAGAAAGCTAGAAGTAACCGTGAATGCACTATATTATTCAATTACGTCACAGCTAAAAAATTAAAAAATAATAAAAAAAACAGCCCGTTGTTTCCTCTTGCCCCCCATCCAGGAGAAAATCTTGCGTACGCCAATGAGTGTTCGGCGTTCCCCGTGCTTGAGTACGAGCAATGGAACGAGCGAGGGCATCGCTCCTAGAGCCAATCACGAAACGAGGACTTCACGGGTGATGGAGCTGACCCCAGTGATGGGTTAACGGCGAGGCCGCAGAGAAGATAAGCGTACAGAGACGAAATGGCGCGGTGGTTCCTTCGATGCGGGAGTACCCATTCTCTCATTGGCCGCGCGATGCTCTGGAACGGGCATATTGTCTGATTGAATACTGCATGCTGGTAAAGGTTACCTATTGGCTGGGCTTCCAGATGGTGTGCATTTCACAAGGCACTGACAGGTAGGGGCAGTGACATTTCGCAAAACGATTTCGAGACAAGATAGAGCCCAAAGCACTGTAGCGTCGTCCAGCTTCTTTGATTGGCTAAATAATGTTCTGGCCCGTGTTAACAGTTTGCGCACGAATCACGAAGGTCCAGGGTCGGAGTTACAAAGTCCTGAGTGGCTTGGTCAAAGACAGAGTGCCGTGGTCGTCGGTTACCTCCATATTGTTGTCGACTCCACACATTATAGTATTAGAGTCTACTGTGTGCTCCAATTTTTACGCGAAAAGTCAGTGGCCCTACTCATGATGTATAGCCGCTAGGAAGTGTGNGAGTCTACTGTGTGCTCCAATTTTTACGCGAAAAGTCAGTGGCCCTACTCATGATGTATAGCCGCTAGGAAGTGTGTTGTTAAGTATGAACCACTACAAAGAAGGTTTGCAGCAAACGAAAATGTTGTTTGCTCTGTTTACTAATACCAATGAAAGCTTTGTATTTTCATTGAAATTACTCATCAGTGTTCGTAGTAGTAAAGTCAGATACTGACTGTTTAAGTTACAAACAGTACGTCGATGATTTAAGAAATTCGTTAATGGTTAAATTTGAAATAAGTAAGTTTCTTAACGTACTTAAGACTATAATGCTCAAAAGAAAAATGTTAATATCACTTTAATCTTTTCTAATCACCATTGCCATTAAAATGAAATGTATAAAAATAAGTTTTAATAACAGCAAACCTAAGTTTCTTTAACATTACATTTGAAATAAAGCCAACTTTTGTTAACGTAAGCAAAACAACCTTNTAACAGCAAACCTAAGTTTCTTTAACATTACATTTGAAATAAAGCCAACTTTTGTTAACGTAAGCAAAACAACCTTTAAAAAATGCATTTCATTGCTATGCAAAGATCTATGCACGTATTTTTTTTTTTACAGTGCAGAGAAGTATGTCCTAAGCAGGGCTTCAAAAGTGCTCATTTTACCTTGAACAGTCTATNTAACAGCAAACCTAAGTTTCTTTAACATTACATTTGAAATAAAGCCAACTTTTGTTAACGTAAGCAAAACAACCTTAAAAAAATGCATTTCATTGCTATGCAAAGATCTATGCACGTATTTTTTTTTTACAGTGCAGAGAAGTATGTCCTAAGCAGGGCTTCAAAAGTGCTCATTTTACCTTGAACAGTCTATNTTTTTTTTTTTACAGTGCAGAGAAGTATGTCCTAAGCAGGGCTTCAAAAGTGCTCATTTTACCTTGAACAGTCTATATTTGACTGGGGCCAATCAGAATTTTGTTAACTCTTGTACTGACCGTCTGTGGTTCCTAATTGAAACGATCCAATCGCAGAAGTGGATACGAATTAAAGTATTTTTTATTATAACTCAGCAGGGACGCTTTTCGCCACAATCAGGTGTGTCTAGTTGTTTGTAAAGTAAATGTTTTTCACAGTATGGAGGACAAAGCAAAGTGGAATAGAATGTGCACTTTATTTTGTAATAACCTAAATGCAAAATTTATATTCATTAAAAAACATTCTTATTGCATATAAGAAATTTTTATATCATTTTCGCAAAAATACTTTATAATTTTTTTATTTAGCACGTTTTCAAAGAGAATTTCACCGGACACTCGGACATGATAAATATTCGTAAACATCACCTACAAAATCAAATAATTGCGCAAATAAGGAGACAACACAGCCAATTCATAAGCTGCATTCTAAATGTTATTGCAAACATTGCATAAACAAATTAAATATGCCACTTGAGACACATTGCACATTTATTCAGCAAATGTCACAAAGCAACCTATGACAGGAATATCAAACTTTTTGACTAGGAGAATTGTAAATAGTTAATTGAAAAAATTCAAAAAGCACGGAAGTATCCTGACCTCTCAGAAAATTCCTCGACATGTCCCTGTTTTCCTGTTACTCCCAGTCTGTAAGCACCCTATATAGTCTGCCAGCGACTAAACGGACAAGAAAACCGCGCGTGACGACGGCAGACGCGTTTTNTCTGTAAGCACCCTATATAGTCTGCCAGCGACTAAACGGACAAGAAAACCGCGCGTGACGACGGCAGACGCGTTTTCCACCAGCGAAAGGTGGCGATTCGACGATGCGGAACAGCCAACCGTGACGGCTATATCGCGCTTCATCGAACACTTTTGAAGCAAATCTTGAAGGAAAAAAACAGCTTCCGGGTAACTGCGTAAATTTTATCATAAACGGTGAATTCATCTTTCAGACCACAAGGTGCTGCGGGTTCGAATGCCCGGGTAGGACACGATTGCACTTGCCGTTTTAGAAGTACGCTTACATGCGTTAAAAAACGTAAGCAGCAGCTATACTGGGCGTAATTAAAAAATAAAAATAAAAAAACAGNTCTGTAAGCACCCTATATAGTCTGCCAGCGACTAAACGGACAAGAAAACCGCGCGTGACGACGGCAGACGCGTTTTTCGCCAGCGAAAGGTGGCGATTCGACGATGCGGAACAGCCAACCGTGACGGCTATATCGCGCTTCATCGAACACTTTTGAAGCAAATCTTGAAGGAAAAAAACCGCTTCCGGGTAACTGCGTAAATTTTATCATAAACGGTGAATTCATCTTTCAGACCACAAGGTGCTGCGGGTTCGAATGCCCGGGTAGGACACGATTGCACTTGCCGTTTTAGAAGTACGCTTACATGCGTTAAAAAACGTAAGCAGCAGCTATACTGGGCGTAATTAAAAAATAAAAATAAAAAAACAGAAAAAAACCTTTCGTGGGCTCGTTTTTGCAAATGCGAGGCCCGGTGTTTTTTTTTAGGGAAAAACAAGACTTTTGAGTGGAGAAACTAAAAATTTTAATAGAAAAAAGGAAATTTTGAGGGGAAAATGGTCGATTTTGTGGGGAGAAGGAAAATTTTGACCACAAAATGGCCGCCGGACGACCGGAATGACAGAGCATGAACAGCTCAGAGCTTCAGTCCCAGAGTCCGCTGTCCCAAAGTCACCATAATCATTATATTGTGGCGCATAGGNCATGAACAGCTCAGAGCTTCAGTCCCAGAGTCCGCTGTCCCAAAGTCACCATAATCATTATATTGTGGCGCATAGGTAAAAACTTTGCATTCGCATTCGAGAGAACGTGGATTCGAAACCTTGTCCGGCCCCTAAAGTGTTCCTCAAATAGTATTGAAGTTGTAAATGCGCCTTATGTAATTGTGATGAACAACACGCTACTGCTGTGAACTATGAATATCGTCTCTACGTATGGCTATGCTAAGGTTTATTCTAGTCAGGTTAGGAACAAAACGAAATTTCTTATGGGAGAGTTTGGCATAGAGAATATTTCCGCCGCTAGGTGCGCATTTTTCCAAAATGTGTATTTTAATTAATATTTTAAGCCAATTGAATAATAAAAGCGAATTAATTAATTTAGTTACGAAGTTATATTATATTTGACTTAATGATTATTGCAATTATACAGTTTTTTAACGTAGAAAATATAGAAAATCTGGTACTTTTCCGACACTAGGGCTTACCTAGGGGTGAAAATGTTCTTATTGTCAAACTTTTAACATTGATCTTCCCAATCTATAGTCGAAGTAACCTTAACATAGGTCACAATATGAAATTATATATAAAAATATTCTTCCGCCTGGGTTTCGAACTTGCTACTTTCGCGTCCTTCACCATGCGTGCAAGCTAACTTTGACAAACTCAGTATTAGGGTTACCAGACGTCCACTTTTTACCCGCACATGTCCTCATTTTGAAGCCTTGTAAACTGTCCGGCCAGGTTTNTTAGGGTTACCAGACGTCCACTTTTTACCCGCACATGTCCTCATTTTGAAGCCTTGTAAACTGTCCGGCCAGGTTTTACAAAAAAAAAATCGAAATGTCATTTTTTTTCGATAAAATGGAAAGATACCAAAGTTTTCTTTTGTGGTATGTAAAATGTCGTTAAACATTTAGTAATGGTGCCAACGTACTTCCTGCCAAAGTGCAAACTTTTTAAAGAATGTTACGTAATTTTTTTGCCTTTATCAACACTTCTTTCTTGGCTTTTTATACATGTATAAGTTGGTAGGCCTGATATTTTTAAAAATTTTACTATTATTTGTTATTAAATAGCAACATGTTAGAACGAACAAATTAGCGAAAGAAATACGATCGAAATATATCTGAACCTGAGAAGTGCGAGAGTGATTAACTGTCAATTAACAAACTTACGGCCAGTACTTACGTACATCTGTGTTTCGTGTAAATACTTATACTGTTATATATTATTTGATTGAAAAATATACTGTAACTCCTACAAACTAACTGAAATAGACTTTTATATTCAAAGTGAACGTGATTACAACTTCATCTAGTCGCAAAAAATTAATTATTACTTTACTAAGTGAATTTGGGATACAATTTCGCATGAAACATATTTGAAACTGACCTGCGACATAAACAATTTTTGTATTTATCCATTGTAAAATTATGTGTACTTTTTCTTCGTGTTAATTTTTACAAGTGTTTTCTTTTTTTTTAATGGTAGTTACAATAATGTGTCCTCTTTTTGAATACCATACAACTGGTATAGTCTATTCACGTTTTATGCACACTTTTTGAATCAAACCTTTAAAAAATCACCCCATGTATGAAGTTTTTCGGTTGTTTCCTAAATATGTTGGGCTTCACAAGCGTTTTATATTTCTGGTAACATAAAAATGCCTTATTATTATTAAATTGAACTTTTAATAATTTATTATCAATAAATTAAAACATTTTAAATTTATAATTTTTATATGTAAAACAGGGAGAAAATAGCCGTGTTGGTAACACCTAGTAAGAAATAGTTCTAATGCAAAATATTATTACACTGAGTGCGCACGAAGGCTGTGCGCTGTCCCTTTGGTGTAATTTTGTAGATTTAGTTATGCTTTGTTTGCATGAGACGGAGGAATACACTGGAAGTAGAACTTTAGCAGGGCTACAGAAATGTCGGAAGTAACCGTGCGTGGACTATGAGCCTGAGTCAGGGTTACGGGAGCTCTACTTGCAGTCGGACGACATGAAGGNTTAGGGTTACCAGACGTCCACTTTTTACCCGCACATGTCCTCATTTTGAAGCCTTGTAAACTGTCCGGCCAGGTTTCACAAAAAAAAAATCGAAATGTCATTTTTTTTCGATAAAATGGAAAGATACCAAAGTTTTCTTTTGTGGTATGTAAAATGTCGTTAAACATTTAGTAATGGTGCCAACGTACTTCCTGCCAAAGTGCAAACTTTTTAAAGAATATTACGTAATTTTTTTGCCTTTATCAACACTTTTTTCTTGGCTTTTTATACATGTATAAGTTGGTAGGCCTGATATTTTTAAAAATTTTACTATTATTTGTTATTAAATAGCAACATGTTAGAACGAACAAAATAGCGAATGAAATACGATCGTAATATATCTGAACCTGAGAAGTGCGAGAGTGATTAACTGTCAATTACCAAACTTACGGCCAGTACTTACGTACATCTGTGTTTCGTGTAAATACGTATACTGTTATATATTATTTGATTGAAAAATATACTGTAACTCCTACAAACTAACTGAAATTGACTTTTATATTCAAAGTGAACGTGATTACAACTTCATCTAGTCGCAAAAAATTCATTATTACTTTACTAAGTGAATTTGGGATACAATTTGGCATTGAAACATATTTGCAACTGACATGCGACATAAACAATTTTTGTATTTATCCATTGTAAAATTATGTGTACTTTTTCTTCGTGTTAATTTTTACAAGTGTTTTATTTTTTTTAATGGTAGTTACAATAATTGTCCTCTTTTTGAATACCATACAACTGGTATAGTCTATTCACGTTTTATGCACACTTTTTGAATCAAACCTTTAAAAAATCACCCCATGTATGACGTTTTTCGGTTGTTTCCTAAATATGTTGGGATTCACAAGCGTTTTATATTTCTGGTAACATAAAAATGCCTTATTATTATTAAATTGAACTTTTAATAATTTATTATCAATAAATTTAAACATTTTAAATTTATAATTTTTATATGTAAAACAGGGAGAAAATAGCCGTGTTGGTAACACCTAGTAATAAATAGTTCTAATGCAAAATATTATTACACTGAGTGCGCACGAAGGCTGTGCGCTGTCCCTTTGGTGTAATTTTGTAGATTCGGTTATGCTTTGTTTGCATGAGACGGAGGAATACACTGGAAGTAGAACTTTAGCAGGGCTACAGAAATGTTGGAAGTAACCGTGCGTGGACTATGAGCCTGAGTCAGGGTTACGGGAGCTCTACTTGCAGTCGGACGACATGAAGGNTGGAAGTAACCGTGCGTGGACTATGAGCCTGAGTCAGGGTTACGGGAGCTCTACTTGCAGTCGGACGACATGAAGGTGTTACCCGCGCTCAGAGGAAGCGACTGTACCGGGTCGACGGGCAACGGGGAGGCGCCAGTTGGTTGACGACCAAGTCGTGCGGGGACTGTACCCCGCGGACAAGACACAGTTCTCCTAACGGTACGTCAGCGGCATGTTGGAGGTGCCTTACCTCCTGCCAACCTCCCCCCCCCTCTCCTTTCCCGACCCATAAAAAACCCACCGACTCTCTTCCTGACGAACATTCATTCTACACCTGGTCAAACACTCGGCGTGTACACAGTCACTTGTTCTCCGAGAACCATTAGACGATTTTCCGCCACCCTTCGACCTTTTCTACCCCCTCCCTTCTGGCTTTCCAGTAACATCAAAGAGAACACGTACCTGTGACGAGGTTGTGGTGGTAAAGGCTGTTCACGATAAAAAGAGCACTTTTGAAATCAACTTCTGAAAAATTTCACTGCCCCCACCTGCATAAAGTTTAACGGGCGCACTGAGTGGAATGTGCCAGTGAGGTTGGTGACAACGGAGGGAAAGTAGTTCCATGACTTGGCGAATTAAAAGTGCCAAGTAAACATTTGTGAATACTGAAACTATTTATTTTCGTTACCTGTTTTTCAATGCATAACAATTGGAGACGTGCAAAATTCACGTAATTTTTTAAAGACAGGCTATACTTCAAACACTTGTGCTTTTGCATTTACTTTTTCATTGGACTACAGTTTGTCTGGACCCGCCCTGGACGGCTTTGGGCAAATAGGAAACCTTTAATGAGAAGCTGATCCAATCACGTCCTACCAAGTCAAAAGGGGAAATGGGTTATCATTGCTACAGAAGTGAATAAAAAAANAGAAGCTGATCCAATCACGTCCTACCAAGTCAAAAGGGGAAATGGGTTATCATTGCTACAGAAGTGAATAAAAAAAATGGCACAGAGTCTAATGTGTGTAGGATGGTGAATTATAACGTGCTGCCAGAAAATAACACAAGTCTTGCAGGTCAGTAGTTATAAAATGGCGATTCGAACGCAGCGTCGTGACAGGGAGCCGGGAGCCCCACCGCAGAAACCTCCTGCTCTTGCATTTCGCCGCCATTTTTTCCCGTTTTTCCCTCGAAATGTCCCTTTTTCCCTCGAAATTTCGCGTATTTCCCTTGAAATGCCCCTTGTTCCCCAAAAATGTCCCTTTTATCCCTCAATTTTTTATTTTTTCAAAATTTGGTCTATGACTCCTCAATGTAGCTAAATGACTCATTTTTGGGCAATGAGGGGTNAATTTTTTATTTTTTCAAAATTTGGTCTATGACTCCTCAATGTAGCTAAATGACTCATTTTTGGGCAATGAGGGGTTGAGGGATTTTCTTCGAGTCTATGCTAAGTTGGGAGGGTTATCGTAGAGTCTTCCCAAATATGATATATGGCCATTTAAGCCCTATGCGAACTTATAAAAAAATGTTATTGGTTGCTGCTGACATATCAACACTTTTATAATTGGTAGCCTCGTGTACCGTGGATCTAATGAAACCGTTTCCATACGTTCCAAATGGTCAGTTGTTATAATAAATTGGTAAAATTTATCCTCATCAAAAGTCCTCTCTTATACAACACCTGAAACGAAAAATTAATAGAAATTAACGTGTCCATTAAGGGGTTAAACTAAGCGCCCACAAATACGGCGTGCTGTCCCTTTGGTGTAATTTTCTAGACTTAGGATTCAGCAGGTCCCTAGCCGTCACACGCGTGGTATGAGATCAGTTGCAGAACTGAGTTTTAGCAGCTGATGCCAAACCAGGAAACAAACACAGGAACAGTACAAAGCGAACACCAGAAGACACCATCCGTTAGAGGCAACACCCTGGGAACTAGAGGATACGCGAGCGCTGTGCGAGNCAAAGCGAACACCAGAAGACACCATCCGTTAGAGGCAACACCCTGGGAACTAGAGGATACGCGAGCGCTGTGCGAGACCCAGGAAGATTGAAACCGGCAGTAGCATGTAAAACCCGTTTACAATAGACCTCCTTTCGACGGAGGAAATCCATGTATGTAGCGAGTCAAAGAAACCAGGTAGAAAACATACGTACTCTCTCCTTCCAGCACCCATATTTTCATTACTGACTGCCAAACATAAGCAACGTAAAATATTTTGGTGAAATTTCTACACGTGCTATAGAGAGAGAGAGAGAGAGAGAGAGAGACGGAATTTTCGCGGATTCATTTGGCAACAAGCTGGACTCCACAAGTTCTTCGTGTACTCGAGACTCAGTAGGGGCCACTGTGGCTGAGAGGTCAGCCTGCTCGCCTCCCACCAAGGCGAACCGGGTTCAATCCCCGGACGAGTGACTCCCGGATATTCGCATGTGGGAAACGCGCCGGAGGATGCCGCTGGTCGGCGGGTTTTCTCGGAGATCTCCCGTTTCCCCCACCCTTACATTCCAGCACTGCTCCTACTCACCTCAATCACCCTCGTCGGCTCTCAAGACCTCGCTGTTAAGAGCCGCCTAAATCTCTTCACTCACTGACTCACTCGAGACTCAGTGGTTTTGGCTCAAGTAGAAAATTTAGCACAAGATTCGGTCCTTATTTCATTGCACGTTGGTTATTGACTTAAAGTCGTCAAGAACTTGTCCAAACAAACTGGGATGCAATTGAAAGAGAAACACGAATGAACATGTGACTAAAATCTAGCTTGTCCTAAAACGGATTTGCGAAATTCTGGGGTCTATCCCAAAGGTCATCGATTTGGCGAATATTTCAGGTCTGTGGCTATAGAGCCCTAAATATTTCACGAATTATTTCGGCGACAGAGTAGATTTCAGGCACTTATATTCTCATTGCGTCGCTGTGAGACAGTAATAAAAAGCATGCAGTAGTGTGACCGAGTCAATAACAACACAGTACAAAAAGGCTTCATACTACAACAGAAGCCAATAAATACACGATAGTGGCTCGAGTGTATAGAAGGCTGGGAAGTATATCCTGCTGCCAAAGCATTTCGTGAAAAAAGGACACCTGATTTTAACGCAATGATTTTCACGCAGATTGAATTTCAACATTCTACGTCCATACTCACATATTTCCTTTGGTTATTTGCGCCAAAAATGGGGCGACTTTATGAACAAAGGCGCATTTTATCATAACTTTCCTGGCGCTGAAACGTTTCAGTTGGTTCTCCCGTTTATGGGTATTTTAAATTTGCCTGGACTGCATAGAGGCAGTCCTGTCGTATCATTAGGGAGACCCGATTTTCGTGAAAAGATTTAACGACCAGTTGTATTTCATAACACTTTAGTTTAGATCCACATCTGTGATTGGATTATTTCCATGTCACCAGTTTTATGTGTCTGAGCGCGAATCACATACGTACAGTATTGAAGTTACCTAATTCTCATTGGCCAGTCAAGTAGGAACATGTCTTCAAACAAAGACGCGCCACCAAATATAATCAAAAGAAAACTGCTGGCACGCCCGTATAGTATAGAAATTTAGCATTGTGCGGAAATATTTTCGCAAAGTTCGGGTGTCCTTACCTATAATAAATTCGACTGTCGTGTAACTCAAGGCTTTCAGTGACCTGATATTGAACACCTCAAATAAAATTTCAAACTTTAAATTCAGACTATCTTAGGGTGGTATTCTTAAACATTTCGTTTGCAGGCCCGCAAACTCCTCGCAAATAAGAGGGGACAGTCTCTCAAATATCTCGCAAACATATCATAACTTGAATTCAAGAACGAAGTTTCCGAGTCCCTCTCTTGAGATTCCTGAGATTTTCTGAGCCCTGAGTTCGAGACTAAAAATGCAAATCACGTTTCCAGCTACCAGCGACTAGAAAGAAGGTAAAAAATAAAATAGATTCGCCGAAGAACACTTGGCTATTAAAAATATTTGTGAATTATTTTATATGCTGCTGAAGAAGGTACTTACGAATCTTGAAACAGATAATCGTGTTAATGGAATGCGTAACATCTCACAGTCGACCTATAATATACTGCCGGGGCATTCTTCGCAAATACAGGTTATGATATGGGAATAAATTAAGAATTTATTTAATTCATAAACCACTGATCGAAAATGTAAGCTAACCGCAGAGACGTGCCAAATTCGCGTTATTGTTTCAGGAGAGACAAGACTTCAAACACATGTGCTTTTGTACTGTGTTTGTCATTGGACTACAGTTTGTTCGGGCTTTGGGCCAATAGCAAGGAACTAACGAAAGGCTGGTCCAGTCACGTCACATCAAGTCAAAAGGGAAAATGGGTCATCGCTGCTGCAGAAACCAGTAAACGAATGGCACCGACTCGATCATGTATAGGACGGTGAGTGCTGCCAGAAAATAACGTGAGTTTTGCAGGTCCCTAGCTGTCAGTGTCACATTGCGTGGCAAATGTGCAACGCAACGCGTTAGATTAGTCAACCAGTGGTACGCGAGAGATGTGCTGGTTGCAGAACTCTCAGGCGGGTCAACAGTAAGGCCAGGTATGGCGAATCTGAGGAAGGGCAGCACCATTGCACAGAGTTGATAAGTGCACAGAATCGAAACGGCGTGGCGGTTCCTTAGATTTCGCCGTGCCCGTTCGCTGATTGGCCGCCCAAGACTCTGGGAACGGGACTTGTGTCTAATTGGCTAATGCGTGCTGCGAAATGCTCCCTATTGACTGCGCTGCCGGGTAGCAAGTAGGTTGCCAGGCGCTAATTGACGAACGGCGTTCCAACACGTTGCCGGCCAGCGACGCAATTTTGCTGGCGTATGCGGATGGAGTTCGCAACCTCTTGTTGTTCCACCTCTTAATTCCTAATCGGAGTCAGGATAGTGTAATGGTGTTTATAAACAGCAGAAATGTATGGTGACCGCCTACCTGGAGAGCGAAATGCGTTGCAGAGTGTTTGAAACACGCGTTCATAACATGAACTACAATAAAATTTCGTAATGTTTTCCGTACAGAAAGAAAGCACACTTCAGATTAAAAGGGATCCACCGAAGGCTTAGGGGTTAAGACTCTAGCCTCCATCTCCAAGCTTCCAGGATTGTCCACAGACCCCAGTGGCGGTCTGGTGTGGTGTGGAGTGTTCCTCTGGGTATTCGCGTTACTCCTTTCCCGTCTCCATTCCAACGTTGCTCTAAATAGCGGTAGCTCTATCTCTCTCTCTCTCACACACATGTTTGCCCTACCAGAAGGCGCGAGCATCGTGAATATAGAACACCCATTTGACACTTCTCTAGTTAAACATGCAAAATTGTGTAAATTGAGGGAAACACTCAACCTCGAAGGTCCTCTTTTGCAGTTAATATTCAAGTATATTAATAGGCAATATAAATACTATTTTAATACTTTAAGCTGGAAAATGAGATCTACTAAACTTCAAGCACTATCCAGTTCTTAGGCTGGTTTTCGTAGTAATGTGTGCATATGTATTTTATTCATTTATTCGTAGGTTTTTCACGTCTTTCTGTAAAAAAAAAAACTTTTGCTATATTTTTAAATTTATTTCTCTGGTGAAATTGTAAGTCTTATGTAGAACTGAATCGCAGATCAATATATTCATTGCCATTCAAGTTACCCATTGGTCTACAATCCTGCTGCATATCTGATAGCATTTTTTTATCCTGTATTAAACCATTTTATAGGTGACACTTCTGATTTCTCATGAAACTGTGTTGTACACAGATGATTGTAGTCTCAGTAAATGCATGGGTGTGTTTTCTTAACAACACCGCGACATATTTTTAAGCGCGGTCTCTCGCATTGGAAGCGGGTTCCGTGCTATGCTCCAATCACGGTTAACTCCAACTTTTCTGAAGCCCTGCTAAAGTTCTGCTTTCAGGATATCCCTTCGCCGCATATAAACAAAGCTTAGAAAAGCACTCCAGACAGTCAAGTATATGAAATTATACCAATGGGACAACGCACCGCAATCGTGCGCACTCAGTGTAATAATATTTTGCATAATAACTATTTCTTATTAGGCATTACCAACAAAGTTAATTAGTGACTGTCTTTATTCGTATTAGTTATAAATTAAAAAACTAATTTACATATGAAATATAAGTAAAAGTATAATTTAACGAGAAATATGGTTCTTTATGTTAGAACAAGTATAAAACGCTTATGATACACGACATATTTAGGAAACAACCAAACACGTCGCATGTGGGGTGTTTTTTCGAAGTTTTGATTAAAAAAGTGCGAAGAAACCGCGAATAGACTATACCTGGTCATGCACAGTCCGGCACTGTAGGGGATGGCCCAAATTGACCCTCTCCTCTTCATAGTCAGACCAGGTCGCTACTCTGTCGCCCGGCGGCCAGGTGGAATGATTGACAGCTGACCTGGCTTGCATCGAAATCCCTCCTTCCCCCCCGCCGAAGGAGTTTAACGACTAGAGAAGATGAAAAAGAATTCTCTGTTAGTATTGTCCCTCGGCGCAACGCGGCATTTGGAGAAGTCCCTAGGATATGGCTCGACACTGCAAATGCCGCCGAGGATCGGGAGTCCTTGAGGGAGCCATTTGGCTGAAGTGCGGAGATTGGGTGAAGCCAGGTGCAGCGTGGAACATCAGCGGAGTGGACGAACGACAACGGACGTTGCGAGACGGCGGCAGACAAATGTTTTATGCGGTGTGGACGGACGAGAGGGCGTGGTACTCGACGACGGGCCACTGTGCATGAAGGTACTCAGAGCACTCTAGAACATTCCGGACTTGTAGAAGGTGGACTTAACTATGTCGGCAATGTATGAATACAGTACATGATAAGGATTTTATTGTAAATATTGGAACTGTCGAAAACATAAATATTATTAATAAAATATTTCAATAGCTTTTGATGCACTGATTATTGGGACTTTTTCGTTATTTGATTGCATTTATTTCTTTGAGGTGGTTTTTGAATTGTATTGATTAATAATGGTAAATAGCAAGTGTTAGCCAGTTATTGTAATGTATTAAATCAAGAGTATTTTTTGTAGTGTTTGTAAATAAATTAGGAAATTATAACTAACACTCTTATTTCATAAAGTCATCCATCCCTTAAAGAACCTGGTTAAGTCCACTGGAAATGAGAAATTGTAACAATTTCCAAAAAAAGTAAAATAAAGGAAAACGCAATGGAAAGCAGTGTAAATAGCAGGTATCACATATAGTGTTTAAACAAGGGAAATGGTGAAACCGCAATAATCTGATGTATTTAAGGGGAAAATGTAATCGAGTGGAATGTAAAATTGAGGTTCCGCTGAGCTCATATTTTACATTCTGACTATTCCAAATTGTACGCGTTAACACATCTCGCATATCGGAAGCATCATTTTAAATTTCTTGAACATAGCGACAGAAATACATATGCAGGCAGCGATACCTTAAAACATTATTTTGTATTACCTGTGAAATGTGTATAAGCTCCCTGCACTGTCCTTTAGTACCAACTTTCCACCAATAAAATTATATTGTCACCGCTTACAAATCCCATAGATAAAAAAGGCATGACGCAATGGTAGCACACTAATTCAGGGCTTTACGAGTAGAGACGATGGTACAATTGACACCCTTATTGCTAACTCACTTGCATGACTTAAAATCGGAAAAATGTTTCGCATGATGATTGACTTAAGCTATTTATGTTGCAGTGCAGTGTGGAGTGTGTAATGCATCTGAATCCAAATGTAATAGAGCTGCACACATTAGCGGAACCATCAGACATGCTTTTGGTGTACGTCGCATGCAAGGTGAAATATCAGAGCTGTAATAATAATAATAATAACAGTATTTATTTTTGTGGTGAATTTCAAGTATCATCACATTCTCTTACATTTTTACCACTTTACATAATAAATAAAAATTAACACTTATTTTTTTCGAAAGGAAAAAAAAATATATATATATAAACAAAGTATGATGTCTACTGTAAAATTAGAGGGCAGCATAAAATATGTAAAGGCAATATACATACAATAGAAATAAGCTGAAGAGAAAACTTACACAATTTATCTTTTGATGTATGTTTATATGTGTATACGTATATGAATATGCATATACATACAGTCATATACAAAACCACATACATGTATGACATATATTCATATGTACGGCAGCGCAATGACTTTGTCCCGGCGGTAGGTAACTGACAGCAGCATTAAATTTTTTAACATCAATCCGCGACTGCGCGAAACATAAATTTTGGTGTAATTATAGGTGCTGGTGCCTGTGAGATATGCAACGTGGTCGACTGTCTCGTTCAGTAGGTTATCGACTAACAGGCGTCGCATTTTCTCACANAGTATTTATTTTTGTGGTGAATTTCAAGTATCATCACATTCTCTTACATTTTTACCACTTTACATAATAAATAAAACTTAACACTTATTTTTTTCGAAAGGAAAAAAATATATATATATAAACAAAGTATGATGTCTACTGTAAAATTAGAGGGCAGCATAAAATATGTAAAGGCAATATACATACAATAGAAATAAGCTGAAGAGAAAACTTACACAATTTATCTTTTGATGTATGTTTATATGTGTATACGTATATGAATATGCATATACATACAGTCATATACAAAACCACATACATGTATGACATATATTCATATGTACGGCAGCGCAATGACTTTATCCCGGCGGTAGGTAACTGACAGCAGCATTAAATTTTTTAACATCAATCCGCGACTGCGCGAAACATAAATTTTGGTGTAATTATAGGTGCTGGCGCCTGTGAGATATGCAACGTGGTCGACTGTCTCGTTCAGTAGGTTATCGACTAACAGGCGTCGCATTTTCTCACATGGATTTATATGTGGGTTGTATTACTTTTTATCTCTTTATATCAGTCAAAACGTCAATTGAGAAGCTGTTATGGACTTACTGAGAAGTTTATTAAATGGGAACCAGTATCTTGGTGTGATATTCATAGTCATGTCTTAAAACACCTAGTAAAACGTGTGTTTTTTTAAAATATTTTTAGTTTACTGGTACTTGAAACTGAGGTTTCAAAATTTTGTAAACAGTAAACAATATAAAAACATTTATTGATAAATTAACTTAATAAAGGTAATTTATATATTACAAAAATGTAATGTTTTTCGGGACCGAACTTACGTGCTGTAAGCTATATACTCACGTGATCTCAAGGAAGCACTGACAGATCTAGTAGTTTTTGTTAATATGCTATATTTTTTTCCAAATTTGTCACAAAAACTATCAATTTACTTACTATTAATTCTGCAACTGTAGACTCAGAAAAATACATCGATTCAGATACCAAATAAATTAACTGGAAGAGTAATTGTTTATGTCAATGAACAATATTTTGATCGCTCAAATAATCTGTCCTTGTACTAAAACATCTGCGTCCGTACCGTTTAAAAAAATGAAATATTTATAAATAATTAGTTGAGCCGAATCATTTTGATTGGCGTGAACTCACTAAACGTTATGATAGGGTCAAATTAATTATTTCTTGGAGTGAAAAAACATTTTATTAGCTGGAACTGTCTAACCGGCTACTAGATCAATTCGTACCAAATTTCTGGCAGCAACAAAATCAGCTGGGTCCAGTACTGGCAATCATTTGGTTAGCTGTAAAGTTATTGAGTCATCTGTCTTACATTGAAAGGTACCGTGCGCGGGAAATTTTTTTTTTGCATGTTTTACAACCAATTCTTTGTAAAATCGTTCCCAAAAATTTTCTTGTAAATATACCATTCAAATGGTGTATCTTTGCAATACAATTTTTTTTAACATGCAAAATGGTTTTATGTATTTTTATATATGATAAATACAAATTATACAGCCCTCGCTATGTTACTTTTATAGATTCCATAGTAATGTGTTGTAAAATTTTCTCTTATTTAATTCTAGAGTTACAAAAATAATTGTAGCAAATAGCTTCCAAAGAATTTTTTTTGTAAAAATACAACTTTTTTACAGTGTGGTTCAAATATACAGCTCGATAGTTTGTTCATATTTTCAGCGAGTAATAGGATACTAGCAGTATTTATTAGCGTATTTAGCTAAACTTAATTGTGAAGATACAATTTCAATACAACCGTTTAAAACAAAAAAACTTTAAAATAAAAGCAAAGAAAACTCGAAATAATATTTACGTAATTGCCATGAATTTTATAACGTACAACAGTAAAAATATTATATTGACATGAATATTCACTTTAACTATGTCACGTAAGGATTAACCTTTTTATACTAAGGTGTTAGGTCATCATTTCAGTGAATCTTCTAATTTTATAGTAAAAATAATAAAGTCACGATGTACGCACAGCCATACAAATATTCAGTTTCTTCAAATAAATATTTTACGCTTTTGGGGCAACTGAATAAGAACAAAGGAATGATTTGGTTTCAGCAATAAGATATTCAACTACCCTTGTACAAAAAACTAATTTGGTTGCGCCAGAAAAATTTTGTTTTATACGACCGAACGTTTTTTTATCACTTTGAACGATCTAAGTTGCTCGTGTATGAAANAAATTTTCTCTTATTTAATTCTAGAGTTACAAAAATAATTGTAGCAAATAGCTTCCAAAGAATTTTTTTTGTAAAAATACAACTTTTTTACAGTGTGGTTCAAATATACAGCTCGACAGTTTGTTCATATTTTCAGCGAGTAATAGGATAGTAGCAGTATTTATTAGCGTATTTAGCTAAACTTAATTGTGAAGAAACAATTTCAATACAACCGTTTAAAACAAAAAAACTTTAAAATAAAAGCAAAGAAAACTCGAAATAATATTTACGTAATTGCCATGCATTTTATAACGTACGACAGTAAAAATATTATATTGACATGAATATTCACTTTAACTATGTCACGTAAGGATTAACCTTTTTATACTAAGGTGTTAGGTCATAATTTCAGTGAATCTTCTAATTTTATAGTAAAAATAATAAAGTCACGATGTACGCACAGCCATACAAATATTCAGTTTCTTCAAATAAATATTTTACGCTTTTGGGGCAACTGAATAAGAACAAAGGAATGATGTGGTTTCAGCAATAAGATATTCAACTACCCTTGTACAAAAAACTAATTTGGTTGGGCCAGAAAAATTTTGTTTTATACGACCGAACGTTTTTTTATCACTTTGAACGATCTAAGTTGCTCGTGTATGAAACATGCCCTTTAAATTGCAGGGCATGCAAATTATACGCGATGGGTTAGGCCCATGTATAGAGACTGTAATGAATGAGATACATTGTTAATATTTAAATTATACTGGTTAAGCCGCTAATTTAATTCCAACAAAAATTATGTGTAGGAAATAAGCAATCAGTTCCCCTGTCTCCTAGGCCCTCTTCACGCTTGCAGTCAACACGATAAGGAATTTAACTTACATTAAGCTTCTGACGAAAAGCCATGTTGAATATAAATGAATTTTTAAAAGATTTAATTTATTTACGCGTGGCTAGGTAGATAATATGTTTAACATGTAGATATAATTTACGATGCATTTATTTAATTTGCCCGGATACATTTAAATAAAGTGAGAAATGCTGCTAAAAACGTGTGATGTAACTATTACGGCTTTTCTCAGTCTGTGTGGCATAGCTTAGAATGGGTGAGACGTGACCGAAATTAAGTGAGGGGGATGGGTAAGTTCTGCAGACTTGTCTACAGATACGATTGTATTTCTGCGATTTAAAAAAATTAGTATTTAATTTCAATATAAATATTTTCCTTTGTAATTCTGTTTTATCACTTTTTTTTAAACATAAAAGAGCAAAGTAGCACGCAAGTCTGAATTGAATAAAAAAAACCTAAAATNTCAACACGATAAGGAATTTAACTTACATTAAGCTTCTGACGAAAAGCCATGTTGAATATAAATGAATTTTTAAAAGGTTTAATTTATTTACGCGTGGCTAGGTAGATAATATGTTTAACATGTAGATATAATTTACGATTCATTTATTTAATTTGCCCGGATACATTTAAATAAAGTGAGAAATGCTGCTAAAAACGTGTGATGTAACTATTACGGCTTTTCTCAGTCTGTGTGGCATAGCTTAGAATGGGTGAGACGTGACCGAAATTAAGTGAGGGGGATGGGTAAGTTCTGCAGACTTGTCTACAGATACGATTGTATTTCTGCGATTTAAAAAAATTAGCATTTAATTTCAATATAAATATTTTCCTTTGTAATTCGGTTTTATCACTTTTTTTTAAACATAAAAGAGCAAAGTAGCACGCAAGTCTGAATTGAATAAAAAAAACCTAAAATAATGCTAATTCACCCTACCACGTGTTAATTTTTTTTTTGTGGGGAGATATTGAAATATTTCTATGTTCAGGAAGATGCTCATGGTTATAAACTTCGAGACCCACTGGTCTGCATGCATATACCTTTTACTTATACATCTACGACATTCTCACCTCTATAATTTCATGAAAAAGTTCGATAACATTTCGAACGTCAAAACGGAAACCGAACAAGATCAGGTTTCCAGACACGTGTCATGCTGACAGTAATTAAAACATTTTTATATTCGTACATGGTGTAAAAAGCGTGCATTCGTTTTTTTTAGTGCTTGGCTACGCTATATGCTACTCGAATGAAACAAGTAACGTCAAAACCACCTTAGAACGGCAGCCTGCAAAGCGTTCACTTGAAGAGACAAGACATGAAGAGTTGCCATAAAAGTGACAAATGTGTATAAGACACGTGGGATGTGTCGTTTTGTCCGACTGCGTTTTGGCTGTCATAAGAGAAAGCACCGACTAGACCAAAAAGCTCTAAACATCAATGCAGTTAAGCGAAATGTAAGGCCCGGCGATTTTAGGCGGAAAGCCGTTAGGTTGTTAAGTGAATATACATTAGGTATAATGCTGTTAGGTTAAATGACGTAACGGAAAACGTCGTAAGGTAAAATACTTTTAAACGAAACGCTGTCGGCTTACCGCATTTCTAAACTTTTTACGTGAATCGCAGTTAGGCAAAAAGGTTTTTTAAAAATGCTTTTAGGCAAAACGTTATTAAGCAAAAAACGTAGTTACGGGAAACGCGGGCAACTCAGAAAAGAAGCATTTTAGACGTAACGCCGGCAGGCGAAACTCAGGATTTTAATTTAAATGATTTTTCGACAAAAGGTCGCGTACTATACACATGCACAGCTACTGAACGCTATAAAATGAACCAGCGATGTCCTTCGGGTTAATGAAGCAATTTTTCGTGTATCTCGGGGTACCCGGCCCAAACTGTGTGTGTGGATGTATCACGCATTCCACTGTGACTCTAGCGAAACATCACTGGCTGACAAAATGGCGGAACGCCGTTCGCCAACCAGCGCCTGAGTAAAGGCTGGATTCACAACAGTCAATTCGCATCCGTCAGTCGTCCGTCCGTCCGGCGGTCACGTGATCTTCGACCAATCGATGGGGAACTTTTTTTTTCTATCCATCCCTCCGTCAAATATTTACCAAACTTTAAATTTCGACGGTCGGATGGACGGATAAGCCACCGCCTTCTGACGACATTCCTTAGACGTGAATACGCATTTTGAAAAAAAAATGCAAGGGGGNTAAACATCAATGCAGTTAAGCGAAATGTAAGGCCCGGCGATTTTAGGCGGAAAGCCGTTAGGTTGTTAAGTGAATAGACATTAGGTATAATGCTGTTAGGTTAAATGACGTAACGGAAAACGTCGTAAGGTAAAATACTTTTAAACGAAACGCTGTCGGCTTACCGCATTTCTAAACTTTTTACGTGAATCGCAGTTAGGCAAAAAGGTTTTTTTAAAAATGCTTTTAGGCAAAACGTTATTAAGCAAAAAACGTCGTTACGGGAAACGCGGGCAACTCAGAAAGAAGCATTTTAGACGTAACGCCGGCAGGCGAAACTCAGGATTTTAATTTAAATGATTTTTCGACAAAAGGTCGCGTACTATACACATGCACAGCTACTGAACGCTATAAAATGAACCAGCGATGTCCTTCGGGTTAATGAAGCAATTTTTCGTGTATCTCGGGGTACCCGGCCCAAACTGTGTGTGTGGATGTATCACGCATTCCACTGTGACTCTAGCGAAACATCACTGGCTGACAACATGGCGGAACGCCGTTCGCCAACCAGCGCCTGAGTAAAGGCTGGATTCACAACAGTCAATTCGCATCCGTCAGTCGTCCGTCCGTCCGGCGGTCACGTGATCTTCGACCAATCGATGGGGAACTTTTTTTTTCTATCCATCCCTCCGTCAAATATTTACCAAACTTTAAATTTCGACGGTCGGACGGACGGATAAGCCACCGCCTTCTGACGACATTCCTTAGACGTGAATACGCATTTTGAAAAAAAAATGCAAGGGGGCCGATTTGTGTTTATTTATCTTTAGTGGTAAATTCAGGAATTTAAAATGTAAAAAATCTCAGTATAAATTCGTATCACGAAAATAAATTATTTTCCTGAAATTTTTCTCTCTTGAAAATGTATTTCCAACCAAAATATACCTCCATCTAAAGAAACACCGCGCGTTAAGTTGCCACACTGAAATTTGGCCGTGTAGAAGGGTTGACGGACGACGGAGTGTTGTGAATCGCTTTAAACTGACGGTCGGAAACGACAAGATGGATGACTGCCGGGCGGACGGACGACTGACAGATTATCGTGAGTCCAGCCTTACTTACTCACCAGCTGGCAGTCCAGCCAACAGGGAACCTTCCGCAGCGCGCAGTAGCCAATCAACACGCAAGGCCCCGCTCCGGAGTCTCGCGCAGCCACTGGGTGTGCCCGCTGAAAAAGAACCGTCACTCCATTTCGCTTCCGTATGCTTGGCTGTTCTGCGGCTGCGTGAGGACACGCCGCACTGCCGAGAGTTCATGGCCAAGGCAAAGGCGCTGCCTTGCCCGCAATCCCATCGCTGACGGATCAACGAGGAATGCGGCCTTTTTGTTTTCAAGACGGGTGTGGATTAAGTACACCATCTAAACCCGTAAACACGGAACGTAATAGAATTACGTGGTATGAAATGTACAAAAATAAAGAATAGCTCTAAAAAATAATGTTTGACAAGTTACTTCACATAGTGCTCTTTCTGTATAAGCCTTTGCCTATGATTTACGTAGGAAACGTAATATTTAACTCATATAGTCACGGTGGTCTAAACACAGGACTTTACAAAGGAAGGGATTTTAACGATCTGCATCGTAGAAAAAAGAGAGTCCAATGAGAGAAACGCTCACGTATGGGAATATCATTCATTTTTAAAAGTATAAATTCCGTCATCACACAAACTGTTGCTGCTAGTATGATGGAGTACAAATTTAAGAAAAAAAAAATTGTTCCTTGCAACGCTTAAGATTATATATTTATATGTGTGACGGAAATTGTTGAGATAGTGCCGAAATATGCTTGGGAAATACGTATTTTATGTGAACATGATTGACAAACACTTCTCACATAAATTACGCCCAAATTATGCAGTTCTGCAATAGTTAAAAAATATATAACATTAAAAAAAATCAGTAATAATAAAACGAAGTTTCTGTTTCCAATCTGTAACATTTGTTTGAAATATTTTATTACAATTACCAGTGCCATATGATCAAAAACTAACATTCCTTCCGGTTTAATACCTTTATTGTGTAGAATTTGGTAATTAGAAGTTTTAAAATTTTTTGGCACGAAAAATGAATTTTTGTAAACATTTACTGACAAACGCAAACACTTTAATTAAGCCTTAAGTGGCAATGTCTCCTAGAGCTCTTAATATTTCCATCAAATAAAAGAACAACAGCTGCTAAAAATTTGTAAGTTTTAATGGTAGCTACAAACGTTTGCTTGAAAATTTTTTTAAACGTTTACTAGCTATCATTTACACGATTTTGATGCAATTTCATTTCTGCTATCGATTTATAAGAAATCAAGCATTTAAATAATTAACTATATTTGTAAATGAAAATATCTTTCAGTTATATTTTCTAAAACAACAGGTCTTTTCTTATTTCTTATGATTGACAAAAATAATAAAAAAAAAATTTTTTGCACGTTTTTGTGAGAGTCAACAATTACGGCTTTTAATTGATTTTAACAGGGTTAAAATAATAAATATTAATTATAAACTGCCATGTAAATATATAAAATAAGTTCAATTATAATTAAAAATAAAAATATAAAACAGATCATTTTAAGCATTTAAGCATTTGCTACATTTTGTCAAGAAACGTGAATATCTGTATGAAACTCGATTTTATGAAATTTGCAATAACTCACTGCACCACAGAGATTTTAACTCCTATCCTACGGTTTATACCTTGTTCTACTCCGTGAGTTGTCGTGTATCCCACCCTAGTCAATTCAAAATTCTATTGCTGTAGAATTAAAGATAATTGCACCGTGATATAGATATTTGTTAAAACTACTACTGTTTCGCGTTTAAAATTGCAACCTTTAAAGACTCCACATTCCTCTATGTAATCGAGCAGATGCAATTTGTTTATAGGTTGCTGCCACAGTCGAAACTCACTCTCCTGTTGGACTCGCCCACGCGGAATTAAGCTACCCCAACGCTGAATCCTGTTAAGGCTTTGCAGATCAACGTTCACTCAGTGGCAAGTTGCAAGTCAAGAACTTACACATAAGAGAATTTTCTATTAATTGGATCGCAGTTGTTTTTAAACGTGCTGGATTAATCTGATCCAGTAATGAACAAGGAGAAATATAAGGGCTATAACTTTTGAAANAGTTGTTTTTAAACGTGCTGGATTAATCTGATCCAGTAATGAACAAGGAGAAATATAAGGGCTATAACTTTTGAAAACACTTTCAAAGGAAGTAAAGTAAGCAGCCAATGAATAGACGATTGTGGAGCAGTAAACTTCATGACAGGTGTTTCACTTAAGTCATCTTCTACGAGGCTTGTAGCTTAAAAAATATCCATTAGTTTTCTAATATTCTAGAAATGTGTTTTGCCTAACACTTGTTTAGACCATAAGGCACTTAGCCCACAAAAACACCACCTCCCTTGATTTCCCATACAAACGTTTTGCCCACAGGCGTTTTACCAAAAGTCGTTATGGCTAAGAGGCATTTTGCCTAGCAGTCGTTAATCCTACATGAAATTTAACCGAAAATATCAACACTTTCCTTAATATTCCACAACAGCATATTCCCACAGCGTTTTACGATAAGTCGTTGAGTCTAACGGGTTTTCTTCCTAACAGCTATTTATCATACAAAGCATTTACCTGTAAATATCAACCACATACCCACACAAACTTTTCTTCGCACAGGCGTTTTGCATAGCAGTCGTTTATCCCACGAGGTGATTAGCCGAAAATATCACCCAATTGTTTATCTTCCCACACAAATGTTTTGCCTAAAATTGGTTCAGGCTAAAAGGCGTTTTGACTATCAGTCGTTTAGCCAAAAATATCAACCACTTCCTTAACTTCCCAAATTAGTGCTTTGGCCACAAGCATTTTACTTAAAATCGTTGAGGGTAAAAAGTTTTTTACCGAAGAGTAATTTATTATACAGGACATTTAGTAGAAAAAATGAACCACTTCATTCACTCCCCGTGCAATCATTTTGCTCATGTACAAGCATTTTACCTATGATCGTTGAAGCTAATAGAGGCTTTGCCTGACAGTAATTAATTCTACAAGACATGCAGTCTAAAATATCAACAACACCCGTGACATAAAAAAAGGCTTTTTACAGCAGGAATTATAACTAAAGTCGTCGAGGACAGGCGTTTTGCCTAATAGTTGTTTATCCCACAAAGAATTTAGCTGAAAATGAAGACTTACTTAACTTTCCAAACAATTGCTTCTCTTACGGCCGTTTTACGTTAAGTGGTCGTTTATCATACTAGACATTAAACTGAAAATATCAACCATTTCCTTGACATCACACTCAAGAGTTTTTGCCTATAAATGTTTTACCTCAAATAGTTGGAGCTGACCGGCGGTTTTACCTAAAATCGTCGAAGCTAACAGGTGTTTTACAAAAAATATCGCCGGGGCTGACAGATGTTTGAACCTAAAATCGTTGAAGCTAACAGGTGTTTTTACCAAATATCGTTGAAGCTAACAAGGCGTATTAACCTAAATTTNAACCTAAAATCGTTGAAGCTAACAGGTGTTTTTACCAAATATCGTTGAAGCTAACAAGGCGTATTAACCTAAATTTGTTGGATATAACAGGTGTTTGCACCAAAAATCATTGAAGCTAAAAGGAATTTTACCTAAAATCGTTGTAGCTGACGGGCGTTTTTACCAAAAATCGTTGGAGATAACAAGTGTTTGACCAAACATCATTGGAGCTGTCAGACGTTTTTATGTAAACTCGTTTAAGCTAACAGGCGTTTCGTATAACCTAGTTGANAACCTAAAATCGTTGAAGCTAACAGGTGTTTTTACCAAATATCGTTGAAGCTAACAAGGCGTATTAACCTAAATTTTGTTGGAGATAACAGGTGTTTGCACCAAAAATCATTGAAGCTAAAAGGAATTTTACCTAAAATCGTTGTAGCTGACGGGCGTTTTTACCAAAAATCGTTGGAGATAACAAGTGTTTGACGAAACATCATTGGAGCTGTCAGACGTTTTTATGTAAACTCGTTTAAGCTAACAGGCGTTTCGTATAACCTAGTTGANCAGCTCACCGCCACCTCGCCTCGCCGCAGCGAGGCTTTACCGTTACCACACCCGGATGTGCCCCGGCCCTCCGCCTCGCGTACTCCGCCGGACACTCTTCCTTACAGGGGGACCTTCCCCGGCCCGCCCGCCATCTTGGCTTTACGTGTATCACTCCGCAGCTTCATCTGCACACCCGACCGGCGTTTTCGGAAACTCGCCAATAGATCCACTGGTGGTAAATGTTCTGGTGTACACCGGTATTCGCCGGTTCACAGAATTTCCAAATATCAGGTTATCTTTAATTTTTATACGAATGCAAATGAATTAATTCATACATGCAAAATAACTTTATAATACAGGAAACACATATTAAATACCGTGATAACGTATTTTCTAATAAACGAGCTCTTTCTTTATAAAATACGAATTACGTCTATGCGATGTTTGTGCACATTTAAAGGCACAGCATTTTTTTACGTTGCATTAAAATGTGGCCATTCGCCTTTCTACGGCTTAACCGTTCACACGTGATTTATTTACATGTGTTTTGGCGAGATTGCGTTCTAAAATTCACCGGTTGATGTCCCGGCGCACATCCACCAGATCCACCGACGTTTCAGGCCGGTTGAACCGGCGGATAAATCGGTTCAAGCGAGCTCGAGCAAAAACGTAGTTTCGGAGAGTCCGGTGTAAATCTGTGGATGTACCGGTGAGTTTCCGAAAAAAAAGGCGGGATATTTGAAACCCAAGCTTGTCAAGGCCTAGGAAACATCTTAACAGATATTTCCAAATACAACATATTGTTCTTACATGATTCGTTTTACATCTGTAACCATTTACGTCATGTCAAGATTTGATGANATTTTAAAAAAAAAAAAAAAAAAAGCCAATCCAATATAGGAAAAATAGCACCCCTTCAATGGGAATGCTGCACGATAGAAGAGCATTAACCTGATTTTCGTCATAAGTAGTTTTTCTGAGGATTTATCGAAATTTGTAGCACGACAAAACATAAATAATAATTTTGAACACCTCACACTGTTAGATATTCAATGCACACATCACAGTTCAGGACCGCGCAAGATGTAAATGAAAACTTCAACTTTACATGATATAAGAAGTAAATCAATAAGAGAAATAAGAAAACGCTGTCGGATTATTTGATACTTTAAAAAAAATTAATTTACTGGAAATTAGGTAGCAAACGAACATTTGTTGGTGTTTATAATATATCGTTTTCACATGTGCNGCTGTCGGATTATTTGATACTTTAAAAAAAATTAATTTACTGGAAATTAGGTAGCAAACGAACATTTGTTGGTGTTTTTAATATATCGTTTTCACATGTGTATTATACACTTTACTTCAAAAAAATTTTTTGTTGAATTGATACATGCCTTAGAAATGCCCAACTGGGCTACAATTTCTCGTTGCGTGTCTTTGCACTTATTTATTCCGACAATTTGCCACTTTATATTCGGTAATAAATATTTTTCAACATTTTATACACGAGAACAGAACGAAATTTCCACTTCTGCTGTATTTCTCAACATGGATGGCAATAATCGGTGAATTTATACTTTCCCGGTTACAAACCTGATTGTTGTCTTTTGAATGGAGAGAGAACTATCTAACGTTGGAAACCCCATCTCGCTGGATAAACTGGTAAGAAACATATATTGTTTTAAATTTTAACAAATTTATAGCTTATTTTCTTTACAGTGTGAAATCAATTAACCAAAATGAAAACCTTGTTTGCAAATTTATCATGGGTCTTGTTTATTTTTCTTTTTCCAGTGTGTTTATATAGGAAATTAAAAAATATTACATTAAAATTTCTGTAAAAGAATTGTGTCTACATGACGTTTTACACAACAATGTGTGCGATAATTCCATATATATATGTAATCGTTTCAAAAATCATAACTTTTATATTATTTGTCCGATTTTAATCATTTAAGCATTCTAATAAGCGTTCTAACAGTAACAAAGTTAGAAAATTGTATAATGTTGATCGAACCAACATTTTTAAAGCAGGAATGTATTTTAACAAATTTACTAACGGTCTTAAACTTTTGACGGGTACTGTATTCTTGGAGTACATATAAGATAATAAAAAATGTATTCTTCCTTATCTTCCATTGGTGCTCCGAAAATGATAAAGGCAGTGAACATCTATCTATGTAATAAGGTGCTCAAAATTGTTACTGTCTTGTCGTGCCAAAAATGCGCGAAGTGCCTGCCCACAAAACACAGATATCCAGTACTGGGGTACCCTAATCCTTGACCGACCACGTCATATACAACCCTGTTCTTTGACTGAGAGATGCGACCTGTGACCGTAGTATTTTTGCAGGAGTGCAACCGAGATAATGAAGTGTAACACATGCGCGGAACTCTTCGCGGGAACCAGGTTGTTATAATTTTGATATTTTGTTGTCAATTTATCCTTAACGGCGATATAGGCGCGTAACAAGTTAGTGATAAGAGTTACGCAATGAACACTATATAAAAGAGGTTTATTTAACATTTAGGCTGTACAAAAGTATTTCAATATAAATATGATTGACTATGAACGGGGGGAGCTATACAAATATATTGAAATATTAAATGATATTATTTTATAAAAATTAAACCAGCCACATTCTGATTAAAGCCTAATTGGAGAGTCCCCACCTTCTTCATGATTCCGGAGGCTGATTAAGATGGCGTAAGTCGACGGCCGGNTATTATACACTTTACTTCAAAAAAATTTTTTGTTGAATTTATACATGCCTTAGAAATGCCCAACTGGGCTACAATTTCTCGTTGCGTGTCTTTGCACTTATTTATTCCGACAATTTGCCACTTTATATTCGGTAATAAATATTTTTCAACTTTTTATACACGAGAACAGAACGAAATTTCCACTTCTGCTGTATTTCTCAACATGGATGGCAATAATCGGTGAATTTATACTTTCCCGGTTACAAACCTGATTGTTGTCTTTTGAATGGAGAGAGAACTATCTAACGTTGGAAACCCCATCTCGCTGGATAAACTGGTAAGAAACATATATTGTTTTAAATTTTAACAAATTTATAGCTTATTNTTGGAAACCCCATCTCGCTGGATAAACTGGTAAGAAACATATATTGTTTTAAATTTTAACAAATTTATAGCTTATTATTTTTACAGTGTGAAATCAATTAACCAAAATGAAAACCTTGTTTGCAAATTTATTATGGGTCTTGTTTATTTTTCTCTTTCCAGTGTGTTTATATAGGAAATTAAAAAATATTACATTAAAATTTCTGTAAAAGAATTGTGTCTACATGACGTTTTACACAACAATGTGTGCGATAATTCCATATATATGTAATCGTTTCAAAAATCATAACTTTTACATTATTTGTCCGATTTTAATCATTTAAGCATTCTAATAAGCGTTCTAACAGTAACAAAGTTAGAAAATTGTATAATGTTGATCGAACCAACATTTTTAAAGCAGGAATGTATTTTAACAAATTTACTAACGGTCTTAAACTTTTGACGGGTACTGTATTCTTGGAGTACATATAAGATAATAAAAAATATATTCTTCTTTATCTTCCATTGGTGCTCCGAAAATGATAAAGGCAGTGAACATCTATCTATGTAATAAGGTGCTCAAAATTGTTACTGTCTTGTCGTGCCAAAAATGCGCGAAGTGCCTGCCCACAAAACACAGATATCCAGTACTGGGGTACCCTAATCCTTGACCGACCACGCCATATACAACCCTGTTCTTTGACTGAGAGATGCGACCTGTGACCGTAGTATTTTTGCAGGAGTGCAACCGAGATAATGAAGTGTAACACATGCGCGGAACTCTTCGCGGGAACCAGGTTGTTATAATTTTGATATTTAGTTGTCAATTTATCCTTAACGGCGATATAGGCGCGTAACAAGTTAGTGATAAGAGTTACGCAATGAACACTATATAAAAGAGGTTTATTTAACATTTAGGCTGTACAAAATTATTTCAATATAAATATGATTGACTATGAACGGGGGGAGCTATACAAATATATTGAAATATTAAATGATATTATTTTATAAAAATTAAACCAGCCACATTCTGAGTAAAGCCTAATTGGAGAGTCCCCACCTTCTTCATGATTCCGGAGGCTGATTAAGATGGCGTAAGTCGACGGCCGGACACACCCATCTTCAGTGGTCTCGTTCCAATGTACCGACGACAAAGTCACCGCCCACGGACTACGCTATCCTATATCGGCTGCGTTGTCCCCGAAATGACCGGCCACCTACCCCAAAGACGCCAAACGCTAAAGTATTGATTATTCAGAGATCACGGCCCGTGTCCTGGATAGATAAGTTAAGGTGCGATCAGGCCGGCCGCTCAGCCAAGGGCCTGACCACAACTCGTAACGAGGTGTATCTGCCAATAACAAAAGTAAAACCGAACAAGTGCGTGTAGGATACAGCAGATCATCCTGCGTGGACAGGTTTCCGCACTGCCGTAGCGATACGGGATTATTAACTCGTCCGGTCATGCATTCATTTACGAGCCGAAGTGTTGCAGTCGTGTGGTGTTTTGTTGTGCGACTGTACTTGCGTCGAGTTTGCCTCCCGCAACCTTCGAATTGTGTATCGGCTGCTGAGTCCTACTGACGTCGACAATTTATAGAGGTTAATTGTTAGAGCAAGTAATTTCCGAGGAAATTTGTTTTTCAATGATGCAATGCATGGGGCCTGTACTTCTTTCTTCGTTAGGCCAGCTATGTTTGCACGCGTGATCTAATCAAGTTTCACCACGAACATCAATACAAAAAAACATGTTTTGCTTTATTCATGACCCTGATGTTGTACATGGCATACAATTCGTTTGCACACNACGAACATCAATACAAAAAAACATGTTTTGCTTTATTCATGACCCTGATGTTGTACATGGCATACAATACGTATGCGCACACGTCTTAACAGGGCCTTAGTGGCAATAAAACCAAGAGCGCATGCCATAAGCCATGACATTGTCCGTGGCATAGCAATGCGGGTTTGTTTCCTTCACCGATTCCACGTTAAAATTCGTCAGTTTTGTGAATGCACTTTCTTTTAACATTTTCTCCAGTTTTTTTTTTNCTTCACCGATTCCACGTTAAAATTCGTCAGTTTTGTGAATGCACTTTCTTTTAACATTTTCTCCAGTTTTTTTTTTTGTCAATTCTGTGGGTGAATATATTTGTGGTCGGCACTATGGAATGGACAATTGTCGCTATCGTCATATTTTAGTTTATTAAAAATTATCATTTCCGGCAATTATTCTCTGGAAAAGGCATTTAATATATNCTTCACCGATTCCACGTTAAAATTCGTCAGTTTTGTGAATGCACTTTCTTTTAACATTTTCTCCAGTTTTTTTTTTGTCAATTCTGTGGGTGAATATATTTGTGGTCGGCACTATGGAATGGACAATTGCCGCTATCGTCATATTTTAGTTTATTAAAAATTATCATTTCCGGCAATTATTCTCTGGAAAAGGCATTTAATATATNTCGCTATCGTCATATTTTAGTTTATTAAAAATTATCATTTCCGGCAATTATTCTCTGGAAAAGGCATTTAATATATTGTCTTTGCAACGCTCCACATTGTCATTCGTGATCATGGGATCAGAACAGCGATACAAACGTGACACGATGGGCGACACGCTGTAAATTCCAAGTCACACCTAGAGGACAAACCCGGAACTAACTTACAACAAACTCATAACAAATCCGGAACCTTTTATTAATGGTAACCTAACAAAAATTTGCGTCATTGTAAGCACTAATTTTACCACTTGGTGGCCAGCACAAAAAACATTTATGTAAATAGTTGCTTGATACTGCATACTAACCTCTCGTACGACAGGCGCTAATGTTTACATTTTTTTCTGTTTCATTCAACAACGTTTCCACGCCCACTGAAACTCCATACGTGAAAGTATGGACGTTATTACACGCACGCGTAAATCAAAAGACGTTCCTCTGTTTTATTATTGATACAGGGGATACTCGCACAGGAAAGAACTTTGGTACCGATTGCTACCAATTCACCAGTCTCACCAACTTTTAAGCACAAAATTGCAATACTTTTCCCAGTCCTGTCGCACCTGTGACGCGATTAAATTACACGTATTTTCTATTCGTAAATTTGGTCGCGCCCGAGATGTTTGTTGCGTTGCCGTCACAGAAGTCTCGAGTTGACTGGCTGGATAATTATTTTACTCGCACCATACCCATCGCGTTGCGTCTGTCACGCTATTTGACCCCCAACATAAACTGCTGGTCTTCGTAGTCAACACAATGGAGAAGTGTATTCGCGTATACGTGGTTCATGGTAAAGTGAGAACTTTTGAGGCTCTAGACACGTCTTCCTTTCAGCCATTTCTTATCCGTTAACCACCTTTTTAAATAAATGTTGCCTTGTTAGTAATAGACACGCGTTTAGAAGTCAACGTATAAGGCTAAAATATAATTTATTTATTGACTAGTATTCCAAACGAGAGGGCTTTCAAAAGAGCTCACTTTACCGTGAATAGCCTTTACACGCATTTCCTTTCAGGTTTAATCCTTATTGCCTCCTCGTTATCGACAAGGAGTACAGGTTTTTTTTAACCTTGCTATAATACTGTTGTTGAGCGGAGAATGATATCGCACCAACAATAAGTGGAGAGTGCGAACGACGTGGGTGGCTCGTAACACCGAGGTCTTGAGAGCCAATGGAAGTGAAGTGAGGCGAGTTTGAAGCACCGCCGGAATGCAAGGGCGGGAAAAACAGGAAATCCCCGAGAAAACCCGCTGACCAGCGGTATCGTCCCGCACGATTCCCACACGAAACCGAAAAATAAGTGCATTGCAAAACCCGTTCGGGAAATCCTTGTATATTCACGATGTGTCATTGTATTTCCCCTGCCATATTCACGTGTAATTATTATTATTTTTTTTTTCGATGCCACATTTTGTACGGAACCATTTCATTTTGTCCTACTTGGCTGTGACGCATTCGTAGCTTTTTCTGCGAAGTCCTCTCCGTTCGCAGAAGTCAGAGACTCTGCTTAAATAGTGCAAGTTACAGTNTCTGCGAAGTCCTCTCCGTTCGCAGAAGTCAGAGACTCTGCTTAAATAGTGCAAGTTACAGTTTTCGCATTCACACGCTAATGTGTTCTGCAGACAGCAGCCTTCGCATTCGCCATAGCGACACTACCAGCGTACCTTCCCATCACAAAATTGAATTTGAAAAGTCCCTTGAGCGCCACTGAAACAAACGCTCTATAGGAAATGTTCATTTGGCGAGTTGGAGCAATGGGGGAAATTTCGGACTCGCTTTCGGGAGGACCTCGGTTTGAATCCCGGTCCGGCCATCCTCATTCAAATTTTCCTTGTTTTCTACTTCTCTGAGCAACTTGCTCCGTCTCTAATGGCCTCTCCGTCTACGATAAGTTAAGCCCTACCTATAGACAATGTTTAATTCCCTTTACTGTGTGATATCTTCCATCTTGAAATGTGAAAACACAGCAACGTGACACTACATCTTCGTCGCTATTGGTAATAGCTATGTTAGTAATGGATACGGTAGGCAGAAACAATAAGCTGACTGTCGTCATGGGTTTACATTCGGCCAAATTGGCGCTCCACCTGACAAAACGGCCTGGATGAGCTGCATAAGACTCTCGCAATTGTATTATTCGCCTGGTCACTGTTATCTTTGACTATTTCCATGCTAGAGTGAGTGGAGAAATTTAGCCGGCTCATAACATCGAGGTCTTGAGAGCCGATGAGAGTGAAGCGTGGTGAGTATGGAGCAGCGCTGGAATGAAAGGGCGGGAGAAACGGGAGAGCCCGAGAAAACACGCAGACCAGTGGCATAGTCCGGCACGATTCCTTCGTAATCTGCGAGCGACCCCGCCAGGAATCGAACCCGGTTCGACTATGTGGAAGGCGAGTAGTTTAACCACTACACCACCTCGGCCTCTTCCATGACAGAGTTCGCAGCCGTAACGATTATGTGCGCGGTGTATTAAAAAACTGAGTTTAATATTTGCTGTANTCTTCCATGACAGAGTTCGCAGCCGTAACGATTATGTGCGCGGTGTATTAAAAAACTGAGTTTAATATTTGCTGTATGAGAAAAGACATGGTAACTCCCTCTACAAAGCCAATTTCAAAACAAGCTGATTTTACCTCCTGCGAGAAGTCTGAACCACTTTGATAAACCAAAATATTGATCTGTTTTTATTAACATTAAAACGAATTGAAAAGAAAATACAAACGTTTTAAGAATACACGTTAAAAAGAATTCGTGTCTTGAATAGTTTACGAATTGTAGAGAATTAAAAAAAAAAAACGTTTGTGGAACAGATTTTAAAACAAACAAAATAATCCATTAAAGTTAAAAAAAAAAACATTGCAATTGCGGATATATCCAAAAATAAATGTAAAACCAATATTTTTTATTGTTTTAAAGGGGTAAATAGAACAACTATCATTATCATTGAAAATGTAATTTATAAAATTAATGTGTTATTTTAATGGCTAGTGTGTAAACATATCGAATAATAAAACAGAATCATCACCACATTTCACAAGCTTAAGAATAAACAAAAACGAAAATCTTCGAAATTTTAAATTGTTATGCACATTGGAAAAATGTTTATTTTATATAGAACGAGTAAAATTAAACACAATTTTACATGAAAGCTACCCCAAATGTATTGAAAAAATCTGATTTTAATTGTATTATTGAAAATTTTCCCATATTGAATAGAAATGTTCAGACGAAATAAAAATTGATCAGATTATGCATTGTACAGAATTTTCTTACAGATTTTTAAAATGTTTTAAACCTTAAAAATAGCATATAAAAATAAAAGAAACTCCTTTAACAATTTGACAACAGTTTGTTTAATGTAATTACAAAATTATTATTCAGATAAACATAATTTATGATTATAAATAATATAATAATATGTTACACCATCCATTTAGTAATAAAAATAATTGAGTGTGATCAGCTAGGTCACTGAAAACATTATTAGTATGTTTTCATAGACATATTAAAACAACATTGAATATAGCGTCACCTCAGACAGTTTAAATTGACTTCTAATTCGTAAAACTATTACAAGCAAGCTACGAAGCTATGAAGCTACGAAGATGATATGCTAAAACATCTTTAGTGAGGGAGTAAAGTGAGAATCGTACCATTGACATATGTATGTAAGTTTTCTTTAATTAGAAAAAAAAAAAAAAGTCTGAAAATTTTTATTTAAACGATTTAAATCTATTGTAATTTAAAGTCTAATTAATGTTCTTAAATTATATTTTTAATGTAAACTTTGTTAAAGAGATTTAATATTGCGGAAGTAAGTGTGCGTAGCCTAGCTCTGAATTTCTTATAATAACCAGGGCACTAGACTGGTCGGGTGGAATAAAGAAGTGATAAATATTATTTATAAAAATTTTTTATCGACTTTTCTTTTACGCTTTATAAACTTTTAAAGAGATTTGAACATTTTCTTCCATTTTTAATATTTTATAGTTTATAAATTTTTGATTTTTCAAATTTTTTCGAACATTTTTGAATATACATTTTTTTAAATTTTCGGGCTCAGGGTTCTTTACAGGCCGCCTCAACGTCAAGGCCAATGTCACAATCCAACATGGCTGTCACTNTAATGTAATTACAAAATTATTATTCAGATAAACATAATTTATGATTATAAATAATATAATAATATGTTACACCATCAATTTAGTAATAAAAATAATTGTGTGTGATCAGCTAGGTCACTGAAAACATTATTAGTATGTTTTCATAGACGTATTAAAACAACATTGAATATAGCGTCACCTCAGACAGTTTAAATTGACTTCTAATTCGTAAAACTATTACAAGCAAGCTACGAAGCTATGAAGCTACGAAGATGATATGCTAAAACATCTTTAGTGAGGGAGTAAAGTGAGAATCGTACCATTGACATATGTATGTAAGTTTTCTTTAATTAGAAAAAAAAAAGAGTCTGAAAAATTTTATTTAAACGATTTAAATCTATTGTAATTTAAAGTCTAATTAATGTTCTTAAATTATATTTTTAATTTAAACTTTGTTAAAGAGATTTAATATTGCGGAAGTAAGTGTGCGTAGCCTAGGAGACTTAAAGAATATTATTGGTGGGCACTAGACTGGTCGGGTGGAATAAAGAAGTGATAAATATTATTTATAAAAATTTTTTATCGACTTTTCTTTTACGCTTTATAAACTTTTAAAGAGATTTGAACATTTTCTTCCATTTTAATATTTTATAGTTTATAAATTTTTGATTTTTCAAATTTTTTCGAACATTTTTGAATATACATTTTTTTTAATTTTCGGGCTCAGGGTTCTTTACAGGCCGCCTCAACGTCAAGGCCAATGTCACAATCCAACATGGCTGTCACTGAAGGTCAAGGTCTCCAGAGGTCTAGGTCAAGACCACAGCACCTCAGTATATCAACCCATGGAGTTTGTTCCCCAGTCATATTTATAGTACTCGATTGATTCGGTCACACATGTGGAAAGTGTTTATTTAATGACACGGAGTTACCCAGGACTTGTCAAATTAAGTGTGGTGGGGAAACGAGAGACGGTTAAACCTGCACATGCTTATGGAAAGCCTGTCAAAATTTATTACTTTAATTTTGCAGGTATAAATCTATTATCCGTCTGTGGTGTCTGGCCGTGAATCACAGACTTCCGCATCGTAGAAATTCAATTCCGGTTGACCCAGTTTAAAGGAACGTGGCCATTCACCAAAGGAAAGGTGCAGTGCAGATGAGCAAGCAGGTATAAGGTGACGAAGGACTCTGACTCACGATGAGAGGTCTGTGTATTTCGCGGATCCGTTTGCTACCATCCTATATTTCTCACTATTCTACATACTACGGCCACAACTGCTATAGCCCATTCATGGTTGAAACTGAATTCGAATTTTCATTACATCTACGTTGCCTACAATGACTACGAATGAAGTAACCAGAAAACGAAGATCACAATATATGGATGAGAAACACAAATGCTATAAAACTGCGACAATATAAACAAGCACGTGTATGGAACAAGGGTCAACGATCCAGTTAGACACAGAGTGGCACAGAAACAACGAGGACAGCACAACTATGACAATACGAAAATTGCAAAACCACAAACGAAACACACCCTGCAGTAAGCCAAAACATATAGACTATAAAGAAATGATACTGATCCAGTCCAACAATGAACGAAACAAAAAAAAAACAAGAATGACAGGATAAATGTGGCAGGACAAAACCAGCAAAATTAACATACAAAAAGCAAATCCTTCTACTGTCAGCTTATTCCTCCGCCTCATGCAAACAAATTTAACCATGTCTAGAAAATTNCAAATTTAACCATGTCTATAAAATTACATACAAGAAAATATGCACCACATATGGGCGCATTCATTTCAATAACATATATTTTTGGAAACTATTTCTTACTAGGCATTATCAACACACCTATTTTCTCTCTAATCTTATTATTTTTTATTATTACTATAATTTATACATAAAATATAAGTCAAATTTCAATTTAACAAAAAAAAAAGACACTTTTATGTTCACAGCAGTATNTATTTTTTATTATTACTATAATTTATACATAAAATATAAGTCAAATTTCAATTTAACAAAAAAAAAAGACACTTTTATGTTCACAGCAGTATAAAATGCTTGTGATGCATGCCATATGTAGGAAATTCGCAANAAAAAAAAAAAGACACTTTTATGTTCACAGCAGTATAAAATGCTTGTGATGCATGCCATATGTAGGAAATTCGCAAGTGGGAATCGTGCTGGACGATGCCGCAATACGGTGGCGTTTCTCGGGGATCTCCCGTTTCCTCCACCCTTGCATTCCGGCGCTGCTCCATATCGACCTGGCTTCACACTAATCGGCTCTCAAGACCTCGTGGTTAAGAGCCACCCACACCTCTCCACTTCACATTTAAGAAACAACCAAACACGTTAAATGTGGGGTGATATTTCAAAGGTTTGATTCGAAATGCGTAAAGATACAGCGAACAGGCTATAGCGACAGTTATTTATCGAATGTTAGGCCCCGACATACCGTGAACAGATCTGCAACTTCTCTTCGATGATTGCTCATAATGATAAGCTATTTCTTCATTTGACAGGCTCAATGCGATAATGACTTGTACCATCGATCCTTGATTCGCCAGCAAAACAACTACGTTGTGTCAGAAATCAATGTCCGGTAATAGACAAACGCAGAGTAATTTTTATTCTACATTTTACGAACAATTTTTGGAAACTAGTTGCCAAATGTTTTTTTAGCACCACNAACGCAGAGTAATTTTTATTCTACATTTTACGAACAATTTTTGGAAACTAGTTGCCAAATGTTTTTTTAGCACCACGAGGTGGAATGATAGAGCAGAAGAAAATAAAATCCAAGATGGAGGACGGAAACAAGGTAGCAGAAAATTTAAAGATTAAGGACATTCAAGATGGTGGCCGGAAACAACATGGCTGAAGCCGAAGGTAGGCAGCCGATCCCTGATCCCTGCGCCCATATAGCCTACATTCCTCTGCTTGGGTTGGCTACCGGTTGGAAAGTTTGTTACCTGGCTTCGATTGGTGAACGACGTTCCGCCATGTTGTTGGCCAGTGACGCCGTTTTGGTGGCGCGCGGGGCTGAAATTCGCGGTATGAGCACCTGTTTCACTTCTGTGATCTCAAGTATTCTGTGATATTACTGTTACAGCTTCTCAATGTCAGTGGGCTTAATCAGTTTTTTTTTTAATGATGGAGGTCTTAATTTAATAAATGTGTTAACAGTAATATCCCTAATTTATTTAGAAACTCTACAAAGAAAATACTTTTGATTCAATAGCTCAAAACAAATTGTTATCACTTGATATTTACTGTAGATAAATCCAATCAATGCAATTTACAATCACAAATAAGTATAATCAGTTCCAATAAACAGTGTATCAAAACCTACTGAATTATTTTACAAATGTAGCAATTCTGATATTTACAATAGAGTCCGTATCCCANACGTTTGTCCAAATGTAGCAATTCTGATATTTACAATAGAGTCCGTATCCCAAATCAATACCGTCCCACCTTATTTCAGTCAACAATCCGCCAGTCTTGAATGTTCTAGAGTGCTCCAAACGCCCCCAGGCACATTAGCCCTCTGGCGTAAGATACCACGTCCTCTCGTCTGTCCACACTACATAAATACTAGCTGCCGTCATCTCGCAACCTCCCTCGTCATCCGTATTCTCCACTGGTGTCCAGTGCTGCGCCATACTTTGCCGGTATACCGCACTTCAGCCAGATATGTCACGAGAACGGACAGCTTTCCGGCTGTGTTGGGTATTTTGTTTACAGTGTCGTCAGCTCTAGTACAGAATCTTCTCCAAATACCATGTTGCGCCGAACAAAAGTATTAGTCCTCGACTCCTCCGGCAAAGGGTGGGGGCTGTGACAACATAACCAGATAACATGGAGCCCACCAGTGAGGGAGTCTGCGCGTAACATTACTATACCCGAACACAAAGCCTACAGCTTATTAGTTGTAAGTTGTGATAACGAAACAAGTGTTCTGAGGGCTTAAGTACAGCGCTCGTCAACTACATCCTTTGAAACACCATAAAGAATAAATTAATGTGGATCTGAAAAGGTTAATGTATTGCTGACCTGCAAAATTCATGCTGATTTCTTGCAGCACGCTAAACTTCAGTCGTCCTTATGGTCCATTCACTGTTACGTCCAACTTTACTGGAGCCCTGCTAAAGTTATACTTTCCGGATATTCCTCCGCCTAATGCAAACAAATATGAACAAATTGTAAAAAATTTCACAAAAGGGACAACATACCGCATTTGTGCGCACTCAGTTTAGTAACATTTTGCACGAGAACTATTTCTTACTAGGCATTACCAACACATTTCTATTCTCCCTGTTTTATTCATATTAATTACAAATGAAGTATTATAATTTCTAAATAAAATATAAGTAAAAGTTTGACTTAACACAATTTGTTCGTTTAATTGTGTTTGTTGCGGGAACAAAACAAGTATTGCTGAAGCTGTTCTGTTGAAGGAGGAATCTGTTATATAGTAAGAACACAGTGCTCTGCTGTAGGAACTACTATAAGTACAGTTAGTAAAATCACACACATGCCCACAAGGGACAATCCTGCTTTTATTAATATCACAGTAAAATATGTCTGTACTTGTTAAAACAATTCTTCTGGGACTACTTTCCAAAGATTTTCTTGAAATTATATAGGTTAAGTATTGTATATTTACAAAACGTTATTTTAGAAAACATACAAAATCGTATATGCAGCTCGATGTTTATATAAGCTTGATGACCATGAAACTTGCTTGTTAAAACTCTACATTAGTTTTACAAATTCAACGCTAAGGTTTTGTGAAATTTACTATAATTAATTTGTAGTGTTACAATAATAAATTTGGCAACTAATTTCTAAAAAATTAGTAGTATAAACACACAATTTTTTTACAGTATATGTACACAAAATGTGGATGTAACCAACCAATTATCTGATTGCTGTCCTTATATTAAAAAAACTTTATGGGCTATTTGGTTTCTACAAACATTTTTTTTTCTCGTTAGGCATCAGCAAGTAAAACGTAGTTGTGCAACTGACATCATAGCACGTGTGTAATGGATGACTCAGAATGTGCTCATGAGTTGTGACGTAATATATACAGTTCATACCAACTCCACCGTGGTTGTTAATTCCTATTGCCCGCACCTAGAGCACAGAGTTATAACGATACAGACGTGAAAAAGCTGCTCATTCGGCGAGCTCAAACTGCACAAGCCAGCAAAATGGCGTCACTGACTAGTAAGAAGTCGGAACACTGCACATTGGGTTATGTGGGCGATCTGGGTGGCTAAAAGCATACGTCAACGCAGGTATAAGGCTGCTCTACAAAGCCGAGTGTTGATGAAATGGCATACAGCAGTGTGACGATGTTTTCCCCGAAGTTTTCCATTTTCCAGCCAATTTGTTTAACTTTCTAAAGTTTTCCAGCAAGGATTTTGGTATTATAATAAAGCTCAGCGTGTACCTTTCAGAACAAATGTACAATTAGTTACGAAAAATGTTTGCAAATGAGGTGTAAAATCGACAAAATAACGTATGTTTATGTTTCTCCTCATATCACTTGCGTTTGATTTTAGGACCGTTATATGTCAGAGATGCGACTCGAAAACCGTTATAAAATATTTGAATAGCATAAGCGAAAAAAGTAGAACATCTGGTAAAATACCTACTAGAATAGGACGATTTTTCTGACGACCACGTGAACAACGTAAAGCATGATTTCTCGCGTTTGATGTCGCAAATGAAATGAAAATGGGTTGAAGCACTTAGAACAGAAAACCATTTTTTTTTTTTACAAATTTAAGATTGGTTTGGAAGTACATGCCAGGTTACGGTAACACGAATGATGGAAATAGCAGTCGAGGTTAGTTTTCAGACCATGAATTAGCTGCAAAAATGACAGGAATCGACGTAAACCTCACACATTGCCCGAATGTTATAATTATTATTTAAGTTTCCATCAAGTTAGCGCAGAAATATTTTCTGCTTATATCAAGAAAACTGCGGAACTCGTCCAGTTGTACCCGTGTCATCCGATGAACCTCACGATTTTTAAAACATTCATATAAGGTCCCATAATCATAGGATAAGCATAACTTCCTATAGGCCAGTTATCTGAAGAGGCCGCTGAAACACGCAAAAGGCATTTCCGGTTGTATCGATAACATTTAGCAAGAAAGTTCTCAAGAACGTCTTGTAATATAGATGTGCTAAGCAGACTGTTATTTAGTTCAGGTCCTATTGTAACAGGAATAATTCCAGTGTCTAGCAAAAAGAGCAAGCCCTTTATAAAAAAAAAAGTCAGTATAGTGTATTCGTGGTTTATTTACACTTTTTGAATCAAACATTTTAAAAATCACCCCATGTATAACGTGCTTGATTGTTAAATGTATCACAAGCGTTTTATACTTGTGTTATCAAAAATATACCTCATTTTTTGTTAAATTTATATTTAATCTATGAATTATTTTTCATTTATAATTAATATGAACCAAAAGAGGGAGAGATAGGTGTGATGGTAATGCTTATTAAGTAATAGTTCTCATGCAAAATATTATTACACAGAGTGCACACGAATACTGTCCACTGTTCCTTTGGTGTAATTTTCTAGAATTGGTTTACCTTTGTTTACCTGAGGTGGAGGAACGTCTTGAAAGTAGAACACCATTAGGGCTTCAGAAAAATCTGGAAGTAACAGTGAGTGGACTATGGCCATGTTGCTGCCAGCCGAACCTTATCTAAACTCAACGTACGATGACGAACCGTCTTCGCCGGATGAGGACGCGGAAATTGTTTCGGACGAGGAACAATGGGATTCATCTTATTCACGTTAACAATTTTACTATCATACTGCCTCTGTTTGTTGTCCTTAAAAAAAAATCAATAACGCGAAATTGATTAGCCCAAGCGGACCAACGAAGTCGGCTAAAATAAATAAGTATTTTTGGAACTGTATTCGGATTTTGACTGGATCTGCATTGCCTACGACGACTAAGAAGAAATTAAGAACACAATATATGGATGAGAATCACAAACGCAATAAAAATGTAATAATAGAAATGTGCACATGTATGAAACAAGAGACAATGATCCAGTTAGACAAAGAGCAACGCAGTAACATAAAAAAGACAGCGTTATTATGACGATACGAAAACAGCAAAAACCATAAGCGAAACACGCATTGCAGTAAGTCAAAATAAATAGACATATAAAAGGATAAACTAATTAAAGTGATCCAGTCTGACGAGGAAAGAAACAAAAAAANAAGTCAAAATAAATAGACATATAAAAGGATAAACTAATTAAAGTGATCCAGTCTGACGAGGAAAGAAACAAAAAAATACGAAATCGACAAAGACAGCATAAATGTGGCTAGACAACATCAGCAAGATTGAGATGTGAAACACAAANAAAAAAATACGAAATCGACAAAGACAGCATAAATGTGGCTAGACAACATCAGCAAGATTGAGATGTGAAACACAAAACAGCGGCCAGATGGCACCGCACGCCATCAGAACTCTTGGTAGGCAACCAACTCGCCAGTCGGCAGCCCACACAGTTGGAGTAGTTTTAATGTCGGGTTTAGTACGGACCATTTTTCATCTTGTTAAAGCCGTTATCAACTAGTTTAAAACTAAAATACACTTCATTAAATAAACTTTAAAAATAAAACATTGAACAGTTCACATTTTAAAAAATATTTTCAGTGTCGTATTAGTATAAATAGCTGAATTAAAATAATAAATTATTTCATTGCAGAATATAAAAATAATAATTATACTGATGTTTGTAGCTCTAATTTATAAGTTAATTTTATTATTATCGAAGGGGGGAATCCAATGGCCTTTAAGTTTAATATTTAAATTGATATTGTAAATATGCTTTTTAAATTGACCACCGCACAGTACAATATTGAAATTGAATTTTTAAGTTTGTGTTGTAAATATAATTTTTTAATTCACTACTAAAACATTTTAATGCCAAATTTTAAAGAAGTTTTTTTTTATTAAATGAATTTTAGTTTTAAACTAGTCGATAAAGGATTTAATGATATGAAAAAATGGTCCTCCCTAAACAAGATATTAACTACTAATATAGAAGTTAGCTCAGCACGCATTAGCCAGCAGACAAGCAGACACACAGTCCGTTCCAGAGCATCGTGCAGCCAATCAGAAAATGGGTACGCTAGCATCAAACGAACTTCCATGCCATTTCAGCTCTATGTACTTATCTACTCTGGTGAAGAGCGTACAGCATGCGTAGGGAAACTTTGCCAGCCGTCATGGATCGTGGACCACGTGGTTACAACGTGCAATAAAGATATTAAACACATAAAACTCAATTTGTTGTTACTATACATATAAATTAGATAAACAATATGTACCTGTTCGGGACAGTTACTTTTTACCCAAGTAGTCCATATGCAAAAGTAGCTATATCCACTTGAAAAGTTTTTCGGCGAGAGAGAAAAATTTTCTACAATCTTTCATAATTGAGGTATCAATATATTTTATGGTTAATTCAATTAAGACAAATGCATTGTTAAAGTGGACAAAATGTGTATAATCTAGAATAATAAATACAGTTGCTAATGATTAAAATAAAAAAATGTACCTAAATGTTTTTGCAACTGGATGATGGATTTAGCTGGTTTTGGAACTGAAGTATCCACCACGTTAAATTTTTGCACAGATGCAAAAACAGCTAAATTTCAAGCTAGATCATTGAATGAGACGGAAGTATTAAACATTTTGTGAGATAATTATAATTTCACACCACTTGTCTTAACAAAAAATATTTTCTTCATTTATATTTACAACAAATTCCCATTAAATTGGAGCCACGGTGGCTGAGTGGCTAGACTGCTCTCCTCCCACCAAGTCGAACCGGGTTCAATCTCCGGTCGGTTCACTCTGGATTTTCGCAAGTAGGAATAAAGCCGGACGATACCGCTGGTCGGTGGGTTTTCTCGGGGATCTCCCGTTTCCCCTGCCTTCTCCCTCCAGCGCTGCTCCATACTCATCTCAATCCCCCGCTCAGATCTCTTCAATCGCGCATTTCTTTTCAGTGTCCCTCTTCCACATTTGTGGACATTGCCTCTTCTTCCTAGACTTGTTAGAAGATTTTTGAAAAATGCCTTCATCATCATGCATCTCATTAATTTCCTGTCCCAATACACCAGTGGAAAATACTTTAACCAAACTGAGAAGTAACTGTAAACGTACAATAACAATTATGCTTTTGATAAGATACAGTTATCCAGTATCACCAACATATTACTTTCTTAGACTTTCACATTACTGAAAGACATACTCTTCTATTACTCCATAGTAATGGTAATTATATATACTAATAAATATAATAATTTTTAAAAGCTTTATTAAACGAAAATAAACCCGACGATAAAATAAAAAGTATATAGCTTCTTTTGTTACTTGGAATTTAACATATCGACATTTCCATTAGAATTGAACTGTTTTTGTGAAGGTAAATATGGCAGATGAATTTAACTGTTTTTGCAGTTGGAAAGAGCGTGGGTTAAACTTCTTTTGGTACTGGCCCCACTTTTCTTCCTTTATTTTATATGGTGTCTAACTACTTTTGCACATTTTTGTAATGATTAAGTCGTAACCAAGGAGCTAAGAAATCCAGGAATGCCAATATATATTTATATATATTATATAGCTGCTTTTGCAAATGGGTTACTCACCTATGAAATTCTGACTTTAATTTCAGATACACATTCACAAGCCATACCATAAATTACTAATTCCCCCCTTCTCTTTCCACAAACAAAATGAGCACTGGTGGTGTTCATCAATTTTGTTAAGTGAAATAAAATTATAAATGTCACAATCGTCAGAATACTTAACATTTACATACTTAAGGTAAACTGAGGTTACATTGCACCTGCAGGGGTAACTTTGCACCAATCAGTATTTTGGTTTTGGTGATATTCTTAAATGAAATGGCAAACTTTAGTTGGGTATTTTAAACTTGAATGGTATATGTCCAGGTAATGTTTAATTATTCCTTAACAAAATCACGCCAAAAGAAATATTTTAGTGGTGCAAAGTTACCACACTGCAGGTGCACTACACTGCAGTTTATGGTACATTAATGTACGGTTTCAGGTGATGCGAATGCGAAGAAATTCGTTGTGTGCTGTGAGTAGTGGAATCACGATGCGTCTGGTTAAATGTATTTTTAATAGGGGGATGCATGGCTTGTGCGGCTGCGAGGTCTTCAGCTCGACTCGGATGAGCTCGGCAGTCTTCGGTACGACTCAGAGGGTACTCGGCAATCTTCGGCTCGACTCAGAGGGTGCTCGGCAGTCTTCCGCTAGACAAAGGATTGTTGAACGTACCCAAAGGTGCTCGGCAGTTATGACCACTAATTCTTCAAGCATATAAAAATGGTTCTGATAGCCATATTACTTTTATAGACATGTCAGATCGAAAATCTATAATAATTTTCCAATTTTTTTTTTAATTTTACCGAAGTTGTACATGAAGTATAGTTGAACCAGGCAAAATTGTCTCATTCAGATACTACATTTCTGGTCTTCTATCCTGAAGTCTAATTATTACATTATGTTGAAATCTGCACATAATTCATTGTCTCGACTGATTTGAAGGAATAAAAATACGCTACTCAGAAATTTTTATGTACAATATACCGGGTGAGTCACCCAAGCCTATTTTTCATATTTAAGTAACCCGCACACAATACTACCCATCTTACATAATATCAATCATAGCAGAACACCATGTGCACGTAGATTCGTTGACGTCAGTACAGTAAGATGTGAATATATGGTGTTATGTCAGCAATGCATTCAGAAGCTATCACTGTTCAAAGAATGTAGATCCGTATATTGTGTAGATACAGATTATGGCGATCTTTACCGAATACATTGGTGTGTGTGACGATTGCATATTAGTAACACACATCTGCCTCGCTTCAAGCCATTGTGTTTGTTCATGTGACATAAAAATACAGTCACCGCTCACTGTATTGACTGTTTTGTAGCGATTCTCTATTTTCGCACCGCTGATTGGTGCAGGGTGACAACGGCGTCGAATGTCCAGCTAGCAGACGAGGCGCCGTAATGGGTACGTACACGGCACGGGACTCGGCTACACAAGAGAGAATTATTTTACAGCAAAGGAGATTTTTTTAGATGGGTAGTATTGTGTGCAGGTTGCATAGATACGGACAAATAGGCGTGGGTGACTCACCCAGTATATATGTGACAAATCCAAGCCCATCATAAGGGTAGCGACCCTATGCATAATAATGCTATAAGCATGGTAATGATCAGCATCTACCAACACTTCTATATGCATAGTGGTCTATGGTTTAAGAACGAATAGTGCTAGGCCCTCGAGACTTGGAATGTACGAGGCCAACTCGGATGATTAACTGTCTTATCGTTCGTGCTCTTCTCAGACATCAATACTTCAATCAATCCCTATAAAAATTAAGTAGATGCTGATCCATATCATGCTTATAACACACTGCAATGCGCCGACTGACGAACGAGGCACGAGCTCCATGTGGGGTGATCCACCTCGAATCTCCCCACTCACCAGGCAGACTCATTCACCGGGTAATGATTGACAGTGGCGAGTTGGCTGGCGTCACAATCCCTTCTCCTCCTGCTGAAGAAGCCGACGAGTTTAGAGGATACGCAAGAATATTCTGGGAACTAGGACTCTGGGCGCAATGTGGCATAAAAAATATATATGGGCAATGGCCTACGACCCTATAAATATTGCAGCGGACCAGTGGTCGTCTTGGCAGAAGCCTTCTGGCTGAGTGCAGTAACCGAACGAAGCCGAGTGCGGCGAGGGACATTGACGAAGAGGGCGGACGACGATGGGAGAATGCGAGACGATGGCGGACGAGGTGTTTGTAGTGTGAACGGAGGAGAGTGTGTGAAACCTGACGAGTGAAGGCTAATGTGCATGAGGGTGCTAGGAGAACTCTAGAACATTGCGGACTGTTGGGATCTGGACTAAACTGAGGTGGGACTGTATGGACATGTGATACGAACTTTATTGTAAAAATTAGAACTGTCAAATATGGACATACATTTTATTATGTTTCGATACACTATCATGAGTGATTTTAGTTATTTAATTACATTAATTGTACTGATAGAAATGTATGAATTTTAAATAGAAAGTGATAACCACTGATTGTGAGGTATTGAGTCGAGAGAATTATTGTTTGTAGTTATTTTTAATTAATTAGGAGTCTATAATTAGTATTTTATTTAATAAAGACTTCCATCCCTTAACGAAACCGGTCTAGCACACTGACTTTTGATAAATTATAACAAAACTTGTGCGGAGGGTCGCTACTCATATAATAGGCTTAGATTTGTCACATATGCATACATAAAACAATTCTGAGTAGCATATTTTTATTCCTTCAAAACAATCGAGACAATAAATAACGTGTAGATTCCGACATCGTGTAATAATTAGACTTCAAGAGAGGAGACTGGAAATGCAGTAACGGAATGAGAGACTTTTGCATGCTTCAGCTATACTCTTTGTACAATTTCGGTAAAATATAAAAAATTAATTTAAAAAATTAAAATTGGAATATAATTACAGATTTTCGATTTGACATATTTGCAGAAGTAATATGGCTACCAGAAACATATATATACTGGTTGAGTCACCCGCACTAATTTTTCCGTATCTATGTAACCCGCACACAATACTGCCCATTTAGCATAACATCAATCATAGCAGAACACCATGTGGGTATTGATTCGCTGTCGTCAGTAGAGTACACGGTGAACGTATGGTGTTATATCAGCTATGCGTTGAGAAGCAGTCCCTTTTCAAAGAATACACATCCGTTTATTGTGTTGAAACAGATTATTGCGATGTTTACCGAATACGTTGGTACATGACGATTGCATCCATAGTAACACACGTCTGCCTCGCTTCGAGTCATTGTGTTTCTTTATGTGACATAAATGTACAGTCACCGCTTACTGTGTTGATGAAAATGAATCAACGTGCACATGCTGTGTTGTAGCGGATCTCTATATTCGCGCCACTTATTGGTGCAGGCAGACAACTGTGTTGAATGTTCAGCTAATAGACGAGGTGCCGTAACGTGTACGTACACGGTACGGGACTCGGCTCCACAAGAAACACTTATTCTACAGAGGAGGCGATGTTTAGATGGGTAGTATTGCGTGCTGGTTGCATAATACGGAAAAAATAGGCCCAGGCGCTGCTTGAATAATTAGTGGTATTAACTTCCAAGCACCTTCGGATGTATGCGACAATCCTGAGTCGAACCGAAGACTGCCGAGCTCATCCGAGTCGAGCCGAAGACTGCCGAGCTCATACGAGTCGAGCCAAAGTCCTCCCAGCCCCACAGCCGCACAAGCCGCACAACCCCCATTTAAAATACATCGCACCAGAATTGCAGTCATCCCACTACACCTGTGCACAGCACTTTTTTTCAGACAAACAATGAGGTGTAAACTTTGTGTTCAGTAGTAACAATACGCGTAATTTGTAATCTAAGACAGTAGCGCAGTTTGCGAATCAGTTATTCACAAGGAAAATCTATGGCAATTGAACCCTGCACTGTCCAAGAAAAATCCTCCTGCGCGTTAAATAAACAGTTTTTCACAGTGATTCTGGATGGGGGCAAATGTTCGTTGCAGAGTAAATACCTACACTTAATAGCCTCTGCAACGAACATTTGCCCCATGCAGAACCAGTGTACAAAATTGTTTACATAACGCACAAGAGGATTTTTCACGTCAATTTATTTAAAAAGCATACTTGGTAGTTTATTGATATATTTTTATATGTTTTTTTTTTACTGTCCTTTGACTGAAACTTTTGTTGCTCAAACAGGAACATGTATGGAGAGGAAGATTTCCGTTTAACGTTAGAACATGTATTTCCACACCATTAAAATAGGTGCCTTTACCTACCTTTCTCGAGAAACCTGTATCACCACCTGCAGTTAAGTAATTAAAAAGATTACGAATTCTATCCCACAAATACCGACTGTTATTTCGCGTCATAAAACGGCGCCAAGCTAGGCTTCTCTGTATTATAATTATTCGAGCAAATTTCGTTTTCTCATCGACCGCTGCTACAGTCTCCTGTTCCGCTCGGCCAAACGGAATGAAGAACCCAAAGTGCTACGCGTCTACTGTTTGCGCAGAGTCCTGCACGGCGTGTTGGCCGAGCGGAGATCCAACGACGCACATCCAGGAACGCCTAGTATATCGCAAAGTTTTAACGAAAAATGATAGGGTCCTTATGCACGAGATGGGGGCAGCCTCTGTTCCTTTAATCACACAAATGTAGAACGTCGTGAAGCCAAGAACAAGCATGCATTCTCCCACCAGCGTGGCAAAGCAACTCAACGCGTGCTTCCAACACTGCGCGGCTGCTTGCAAGCAAGTCGATGATCGGCACGGCTAGAGCAGCCGGAATCTCGCCGTGCCTGTGAAACGAGGAGGCAGCTCTTAGGAGCAAAGGCAAGCAATCTGCAGAACTCGTCACGGTACGGTGAAGCCTAACAAGCGCCCCGACATTTACGAGAAAAACCACTGTCTCGTGGGATAACAATAGTGTTTATTTCATTTCATGCTCCAAGGCTTACCACTCGGCGAGAAAAAAAATTGTACTTTTACAAACAATAGCTTTGTAACTAGTGGTCAAAATATTTGCAAGAAGCATTGGAGTAAAAATGTTTCAGATTTTTAATATTGTTAAATTTGGTTTAACTGTCGTTTAGAACTTGTGAATATACATGTTTTTTTGCGAAAAACTTTATGCGCATGCTAGAATAAACTTTCTAGGCGTAGAACTACAGCGTTAGCTTTCTTCACTGCGTGCACAAGCTAACTTTGAGAAAATCGAAATGTTCGTAGCGTTCATAAACAAGCTAATTACAATTTAAAAAAAGTTACGCATTTAAGAACGAAACAAATACAGCTGCCATCAAAAGGAATTTTTCAATTCAGCCGTACCATTTAAACAAAGTAATTGTGTAAGCCAATGGTGTCTTAAATACATTTTTACAACAGAATATTCAATAACATGTGGACGCATTTCGTTAAATTTTCACTCTATTACGAAGAACAAAGTTTATTCTTCACGTAGACTTAACAGCCATCTATGTATATTCAATTCGCGGTCACTTCCAACTTTTCTGAAGCCCTGGTAAAGTTCTACTTTCAGGCTATTCCTCCGCCTCGTGCAAACAAAGTTCAACCAAGTTTAGAAAATCACAGCAAAGAGACAACGCACTGAATTCGTGGGCGTTGAGTTTAATAATATTTTGAATAGGAACTATTTCTTACCAGCCGTTACCAACACACCTATTTTCTCTCTATTTTTATTAATTTTAATAATGAATGAAATATTATAATTTAAGGATAAAATATAATTAAAAGTCTTTTTCAACACTCATAAATTTTTTCCTGCCTTTTTTTTTTTTTTTTTTTTTTATGTCTAATATGATATGCCCGATTTTTTCAAAATGTTATATTAATTTCTATGGAATAGAAACCTGTTAGAACGAATAAAACAGTCAAAGAAATACAATCGAAATATATCTGAACCAGAGCAGTGCGTATCGTTTTAGCCGTACGTTTACATACGTTAAAAAACCCCAAGAACAGCTATGCTGGGTGTAGTTAAAAAAAAAACGAATATTTAATTTATGTAATTCATTGTGCATTGGGCTGAAATGTTCTTCTAATAAGATGATACAGGCTTGCGAAACAATATTAAAAAATACCTGGGCGTTTTCTTTTCAGAAGCGAAGAAATTCTCATCGAGCTGCGCACGACAGAATATTAATCCTAATACAAAACGTATTTATTAAAATACACTTATTTTCTGTTACCTGCAGTAAAAGAGTAGAGAAAAATTTATTCTGGAAATTCCGTAACCCGATAGCAGTTGACAAACGTTGAAGAAGCTGTCGATGGGAAGCATGTTATTGTCGCCATCCGGATATAGTGTTATGTTTTACAAAACAATTTTTTAGGTCGTTAGTCAATGAGAACTACACTACTGTATATGTCGACACAGAAAAAATTGGTATTCATCGTTGTAGGACAAACGGCTCATGCTCCTTAGAAGAAAATTACAAACCAGAAGAGAAAGTTTATATTTTACTTGTTAGTGATGATTGTTTTCCGTACACGAACGTACATTATAGTCGTGTCCTCAACGTGACAGAAATCATGACAAACGCAATTTCAACCACAGATTATTTCATGATATAAGTATTCTTGAAAGTGCTGTTGACGTAATAGCAAATTCGTATTAAGTTTTACGTTAGCATATATCTCTCATTTTGAATAATAAAGACTGTAAGCAATGTTTGTTTTGCAAGCTTCACTTTCCAAGGTTTTTTCTTCTAAATTTATATTTTTATACACATTATTTTAGTATAGGTGATGATGTTAATGAAATATTGAGAGTATTTATTCTTTACGAGTTTTTCTGTATGTTTGCGTTCAGTCAAAATAAATCAAAACTTGCAAGATCGTAATTTAAAATCTTCGCACGTGCCATTTTCTTCACAACCCATCTCGCCTTCGTTGGCGTCCGATAAAGTTTGCTTCATCTTCTCCCTCAGGGCGACCTCAGTTTTAGAGATCGCTAAAAAAGCCTTTACACCACGACGATCTTGAGTTCGAATCTCCAGTTGTCCACTGCCGTGTTTGTCGACTTTAGTTAGAAGTGTAAGTTAGTACATTGCTGTCAGTTTAGTAATTAAGATTTGTCACTTTTTCTGTTTTATAAGTAGCAGAATCATAAGTAATGGAGAAAATTACGAAAAACACTTATGAAGTACGTCAAACTCAATTTTTTTTTACTAACACCTTAAGCGAAACTATCAGTATCAAGACTTCGTTGCGTAAACTTTAGGCTTAACAGGGCATTACAGTAGATACATCTGAGCTGTCCCAGAGTTCTGAAGACTTATCGCTCAGTTGCAAAGAAATCCGGACGGATCAAGGAACACTCCTGAAAGAAACAGCTCTTAAACTAAATAATTGACCAAATATCCAGCAAAAGAGAAGACTGTGAATTAAAAGTTGGTTTTGTAAGGTTTTGAGTCTTGAAATACCGTATGCAACAACAAAATCAGATACAGCATTTATTGCAATTTTTTAGTTTCTCGTACATTTATAACCATTGATGGCCCTTACCGCGGTCACTGGGGAGAACAGAAACTTCAAGTAAGAAAATTAATTCTCACCTAGGACTGGCACATCCACAGCCTAACCGCCGCCGACAGGGCGAGACCATAGACGTGAATCTAAACAGTAGTTACCTATATGTGTTTTTTTTTAAATAAATCTTTTTAAGCAAATGCAATTTAAAGAAACGCATGTTAAGCCAAATGATTTCTGGGTTCCACACAATATCTTTGTATGCAATAGCTTACAGATGATTGCAACAGGGTATAATAATTAAATAATAAAAAAGAAGAGTATCGGTTGAGGTAAATTTCACATTACCTTAAAAAAGTAACATTCTCAGATGAGTACATATATAATCTCTTTTGGGAAAAATAGTGATGTAAAGACAATAAAATATCTTAGAATGTATTACTCATATTTTTTTCTTTTGGAACATTATTTTTTTTGGAATATAATTAGAATTTTATAAAGTACTTTGAAACCCCAGGATCTATAGAATCTTTGATAATAATGCATTACATGATCATAGATATTTTAACGCTATTTTCAATTTTTTTTAACTGCTATTAAATGTTTGACCGTAGCAGCATGCACGCGCATGGTTATTAAGGGAAAATCATATCTGTTTGTTGGGTTACGCTGGTCCGCTGGTGTAACTGGTAGAAACGCTGAGCCAATTCGTTAACTGGGCAGTTGCCTCGGGTGAAGAGGTTACACCCAATCAGAATTCCATTTTCAAAAGTTTCTGGGCCAGCAACCCGGCATCTTTCAACTCGAGAACCGCATTCACATTAAGTCTTCGACCGCACTTTAAGAATGAAAGAAATATGATGTAAAACACGCGAATTAGGTTATAGACTCAAATATATACAAGTACGCGATACTTAGTACAACTCGCCGAAGGCAAAATGCCTAACAGCAGTGAATTTGAAATGTTACATTGCTGAAAAAATTCCCAAGAAGGATGAAAAAGACGGAATCATCAAATTTCGAAAATAGCATTAGCGAAACATTGATAAACACCAAAGATAACCTTGTAAGTGCTTAACACTTACAACATTGCAGAGATCGACAGGACGATCGTTGTGCAGCGCAAAGAACCTAAGACATCACAAATAATTTCATAAGCAATATTATTAGTAAATTAAGAAAATATGCATTTTAGATTTAATAACTGGACTTACAACATCATCGTTATGATTAATTGTATGAATGTGTGCAAAAGAAAGTACCAACTGAAAAGTCATTCTTTATGTTTACAACATTGCTAACAAAATACAATATTAATTTTAAAACATACAGAATTTTGTGTCCCATATTTTACTTAAAAGAAACCTGTTCTTAAATTATATTTTTTCATCTTCTCATATTTGAACTATTTAATAGTGACTGCCATATTGGAGAGACCAAATATATTTAAATTACTTCAAACTTTGCCTGATAGATGGAAGTGGAAACACGGAACGTAAATCTGTGGTTTAAAAGGAAAGAATAAAACTGACCAAAGAACACAATTTCTATGAAATATTGTGTGCTAACAATTTAAAACGGCACACACTCCTCCCCCCAAAAACAGACCATGTCTGAAAAGGGTTGTGGTGACAGAAAATACCTAACAAACTAAAATTCTACAATTAAAACGTTCATTATACCGCTTAAACTACAGTACCCAAACAAATACCCAAAGTAACCTACTACATCAGCAGGGGATGTGGGTAAGGTAACCACAACATAAACTCACTGCCGAAATGAAGCTACAAACTAATAAATGTTGATATCACCTATATTCGTTTTTTTTATCTGATAACATCCGTTCCGTGGCGGAACTTTAGTTACCACAACCAAAACGATTTCCACGACAACCAAAAGCCCNTAATATAGTCTCTGCCAACTTCTGTATTTACACTGGGTCACTGAACATTCCGCCCACCTTGAAATGATCATTTAAAAGTAAATCTGGGTAAGAGGTATAGCTAAACAACTGGGCGTGTCAGAAGTCCTTGAGGAGTACGAAGTTGAGCCACTCGCACTATTCCATCTGCACTAGGGAAGGTTTAATCACACGACCAATTCGCCAACGAAGAGGTGGCACATTGGGATCTTAAATCAAGACAAGAGTGTCTGGCTCAAGATTGACTGAACCTGCTGTCCACTTTCCTTGAACCTGCAGTTGGTTCAAGTAGTCCTGATGCAACCGGTGCCAGATATCTTGATGCATTTTCTGCAGGAGATTCCATTTTAGCAGACGACCAGAATTCACATCTGTGATATCTTCATTAGGAAAAGCTTGTGGTGGTCCCGATGTTAGAAAATGACTTGGTTTCAATGGGGTGATGTCACCAGGGTCTGTAGGCATTGCCGACAATGGACGAGAATTAACCACTGCTTCAGTTTGCGCAAGCACATTGTACAATTCCTCGTACATCAATATCTATGTCCCCACAACCTTCCGTAGGTGTGCCTTCACTGATTTAACACCTACCTCCCACAAACCTCCAAAATGTGCTGCAGCTGGGGGGATTGAAGTGCCATTTGATGTTTTGGTCACATAATGATTTCTGGAACTCTGTATGGTTTTTTGCATTAGAGAAAAAATCCCGAAGCTCTTGGATTTTCCTACCAGCCTGAACAAAATTGGTTCCACAGGAACATTGATTGTTATGCTGCAGAAATGTATAAATATCGCAAGATATAAATTTACAGGAAAGAACAAGTACAGTAGTATAGCAAACATTTTTACAATGCTAACTTTTTTAAATCACTGTCCACCTTGAACACAACATGACAATCGGTTTCTAAAATACATTTTGCGTATGTAAAGACAGCCAAAATATTAAAACATTTTTAACTAACACTGCCAGCTGACATCAGACTCGTCAAAATACTTTATTAACTAAAAATAATAAGTAAGTAATTAAATGTGAATCAATTTATCACATAGTTTCTGGTCAAGTGAATGTTATACTATTATGTCCTATGTTCTGTGCGTTTTTAGCCTACTTCCGAAGAAAAAAAGGCTTATGTGATCACTTTCCTGTCCGTGCGTCTGTGGGTATATGTGTATATGTGTATATCTGTGTATTTATATATGTGCGTGTATGTTTGTGTATCGGTGCGTGTGTGTGCATCACCCCCTTTTTCAACATTAGAACGCGTGAACTGAATTTCTCCAAATTCAGTATACATATAATATTTAGTAAGGACATCTGAATTTTATAGTTTTCTACCATTCTGAGAGCTTACTTAAAAATTAAAGGTGATGTGATCTCTCGGGAAACATTTAATCGAATTAAACCAAATTTTGTTTGTTTATGGTGCATAACATAAGCATCGAATTTAGTGATATGAATAAATAAAGCTTTTTCACTATATCTCGAAAACTACTCAACCAATCCTCGCCAAATTTGACCATTTTTATCACATTTTGTACGCTCAGAGTATATATTACAAGCACAATATATCCCAAGAAATAAAAAAATTGTTCGTTATTTTTGTAAGATAGCGCACAATACAAATNTATATTACAAGCACAATATATCCCAAGAAATAAAAAAATTGTTCGTTATTTTTGTAAGATAGCGCACAATACAAATGAAGTTTTAATGTCATATCTCGGGGAAAAATTGAACGATTCCTACTAACTTTGGCAAACAAGTATTACTCTGGTAGGTGATGTAAACTGGCATGGCCTAAGTAGGCCAGGCACTTATTTTCAAAATGGAGGTCATATAGCCAGTTTAGCTTAGTATCCTATTTCGTCGAAACCATGTAATTAATTCCATCTTAACTTGTATGCTGGCTGTATATACTACANTATATTACAAGCACAATATATCCCAAGAAATAAAAAAATTGTTCGTTATTTTTGTAAGATAGCGCACAATACAAATTAAGTTTTAATGTCATATCTCGGGGAAAAATTGAACGATTCCTACTAACTTTGGCAAACAAGTATTACTCTGGTAGGTGATGTAAACTGGCATGGCCTAAGTAGGCCAGGCACTTATTTTCAAAATGGAGGTCATATAGCCAGTATAGCTTAGTATCCTATTTCGTCGAAACCATGTAATTAATTCCATCTTAACTTGTATGCTGGCTGTATATACTACAACCATTAAATGTGACCAAAAAATATATCTTTTGTCCATCATTTTGTGACATACCTTCTCATGACAAATAAATTTAATTAATATATTTAGGAGTGTCCGACACTTATTTTTCAAAATGGTGACCATGTAAACAATTTAGCTCAGTATGCTATAATCTACGAAACTACGAAACAAATTTAAACTTTACTTTTTATGCTGGAAGTATAGGTATATTATAATCATCAAACCTGTCTATACAGTGCTTCATTTCTCCACCATTTCACGTAAGGCACATGAAAAAATAAAGTTTTTACATCGTATCTGAAAACAATCGACCGATTCCTTCCAAATTTGGCAAAGAAGTTGTCCTGTGGTAGACNAAAGTTTTTACATCGTATCTGAAAACAATCGACCGATTCCTTCCAAATTTGGCAAAGAAGTTGTCCTGTGGTAGACTATGTGCAAGTCCCTTATTTTCAGAATTCCGGATGTAAAAATAGTTTAACTCAGTGTGTTATATCTACGAAACTATGTAATCAATTATAACTTAACTTTCTATACTAGCACTATCTATATGTATTGAATTTTCGAATACACACCATTTTTGCCCTCCATTTATGAAGATCGTCTAAAGAAAAAATTGAGATTTTCTGCAATATTTCGATGACCAATCAACCGATAACGCACCCTGTTTTTTTCCGGCAAGTAGTGCTACAGTAGTGTAAGTAGAATAACATGTTTAAGTGTCTAGAGTCATTTTTTTAATGACGTTAATGCAAATAGTTTAGATTATTATTTTATATCTATTAAACAATTAAATGAAATTCAGACAAATATTGTAGGCTAGCAGTATTCATTAGAAGCATAAATTATGCTTTCAGAGATACTCTTTTGTAGGCCGTTTTGCAAAATAGTGCCAGGTGAGAAAATTGAACATTTTGCCATTTTGCCGGAACAATTCAACTAATTTGCATCAAATTTTGCACACCATTAGTACTACAGAAGGTCATGTAAACTTACATGCTTACATGATTTAAGTGGGGACAAGCATTGATTTTCAAAATGGAGGCCACATAAATATTTTGAAAAGTTTGTCAAACAATTTAACTAAATTAAACAAAAATTTGTGCTGACAGTATCTATTAGAAGCATCGTATACAGAACCTCTTTTTAGGCAATTTTGTAAGATAGCGCCAAATAAGAAAAAAACGCTTTTATGCCATATCTCGGGGACCAATCAACAGATTTTCACAAAATCCTCGACACAAGTAGCGCTACGGTAGGCCATGTAAACTGACGTGTTTTAAGTGTCTCAGGAACTAATTTTCAAAATTCCGGCCATGTGAATATTAATGGTTTAGTGGGCCCAATCATTCAGAACATTAGACTGATTTCATCCGAAGTTGATGCTCCGAATCCTACCTCCATAATACAGTTCATTGCACGTTACCTTATGGTACGAGGTTATCTAAGCTTTTTAGAACTTCGTTAAAAATTATTAGCTCCAATGTAGAGGAAAGTAAGCTCATTAGTTATATCGGTAACTTTTTTTTATGAACCAACCATTATTATCTCTCTCTCTCTCTCTCTCTCTCTCTCTCTCTCTCTCTTCCCACGCCCTCCTTTCCAAGAACGCTGGTTAACGGGTAGTGTGCCCTGCTCGAGGTGGGAAATTTAGACGGCTCGGTTGCGTAGTCACGTGGCAGCCTTCCTTCCCGGGAGAATCTCTCACGCGGCCGGCGTTCACTCTCCGCTTAACGGTACATGAGTTGCAGGAACGTCTCGGCTTGTGCGACCGGAGCTGCGCACACGAGCACACATCACGCGATTGGAACGCCGGAGAAACCCGCGTGACGCCGCGCCGTCCAGCTGCCCCCGCGTTTAGGGCTTTACATAATAAACAAGAAGTCGCTTATATACAGGATGATTCTAAAATCATGGGACAAATATTGAGGGGTGGTAGAGCCAACTAAAACAAACAATTATTGTATAGGAATATATGGGCGGGAGTGACGCGTTGAGGCACAAACACAAAAACATTACATATTAACGGAAACATAAAATGTTCATTAGCAGCATACTTAACGAGTGATTTCGTACAGAAAATGTTAAAACCGTTGCTGGAAATGCATCCACCAACAGTCACGCATGCTTGGCGACCTCTACATATGGCGTGATTGGCTGGCAATGGTGGCGTGCGTGAAATACCTGGCCTATTTGAATATATTCGCCAATCACTCCACCGACGCTACCAAGCTTGCATTACTGTAGGTGGTAGCAATTTTGAGCAATTATTATAAACATTGCTGTAAAAAGGCATTTAGCGGCGACGTTGTAAATAAACAATGTGTTGCATTTCATGTGTGTTTTTTTGTGTTTGTGCCTCAACGCGTCACTCCCGCCCATATATTCCTATACAATAATTGTTTGTTTTAGTGAGCTCTACCACCCCTCAATGTTTGTCCCATGATTTTAGAATCATCCCGTATGTGCTGTTCACGTTAGTGAGCACTTTTGAAATCAACCTTTTAAAAAGGCCACTGCTCCTACCTGCATAAGTTTTAACGGGCACACTTGTCTGGCAAGCGCCCATTGAAGTTGGTAACGATGAAGAAAAATGGTTCCGTGTCTTAACGTTGAATCAAATGTATTTGGTAAACATTTGTGAATAATGAAATTATTAATTTTCCTTTCTGTTTATTTTAAAGCACACGGGTGTAAGAATGAGCGAATTCTTGAAATATTGACTTTTCTAATAATTTCGTTGTTTCACTTGACAGACGCATGAAGAAAGTGGCCAGGCACATCGCAATGTAAGTTTCACATATGGCAGATGAATACAGAAATAACGTACAAGTAAATCTTAATGAAAGCTTTCAAAAGTCCTCAGTTTATCGTGAACAGCCTCTAACTAATGAGCATACTTTCCTCAACATGGATGCAATTAATTTTTAAATAATTTCTTTAAAGCTAAGTTGATAGGTAGGACTTGTCTCGTTGAAAGAAATATCATTAGAGATGAAACCATAAAAATATCGAACATTAGTGAGACAATTACAAATACATACGTGCCTTACCCAGGACTCGAACCCAGAAAATCCCGTACCATGAGCTATTGTGCAATCAACTGCATTACGGAGGTCTAATTCGGAGCATCAGCTTTGGATTTAATCAGTCTAATGTTTCGAATGATGGGGTTTATTAACCTGAAATATTTACAGGGCCGTAATTTTGAAAATAAGTGACCGAGCCACTTAAAACATACAGCGCTACTTTGTGTGAAGAATTTGGTGGAAATAGGTTGAATGGTCCCCGAGATATGGCATAAAACCTTCATATTGTTCACGTGACGATCTTCATAAATGGAAGAAAAAAAATGTATGTACTAGCACATTCGATGTTTGTATACTGCCAGCATACAAAATTAATTGGGAATTTATTGCACAGTTTCGACGTTAAATACAATAAGCTAAGATGCATATTATGCCGCCATTTTGAAAATAAGCACCTGACATACCTAAAACACACCATTTTACATAATCTGCCGCAGTACTACTTGTCTGCCAAATTTGGTAGGAATCGGTCAATTGTTTACTGTGATATGAAATAAAACTTTATTAATCCATGTGTCGCTATCTTACGAAATAGCTGACAAAATTGGCTACATGATGGCATATATGATGCGTGTTATAGATTATCTCAGCAAAGAAAATTTGGTCGAAATTTTTAAATGGTATGGTTGATATACCAAATAAACCTAAAGAATTTGTATGGCCATCATTTTGAAAAGAAGTATCTAATAAAATTTATTAACTTATGTTTACCTGACTTGTCATAGTATTACTTACATGGCAAATTGGATATGAAATGATTTGATAGTTTTCTAGGTATAAGGTATAATTTTAATCCCGTGCGGTTTTGTTTATTCGGGGAGTAAATATAATTAAAATTGTTAAAAAATAACTTTTCAAAGCTTTTCTGTGCAGTTTCCTTAAGAGGTATGAGAAATATAATACTGTACAGTCATAGCTTGATCTATGGGTTTTAATCGCGTGTAATGAAATCCCACTGTTACATATATAATTTGCACAGGAAAGCGTAACAGCAGAATCACTGCACACAGGTTCAGTGCTTTGCGCATGAGAACAACGGGGCACTGGCCGCGTGTGTTGTCGTCGCCCGCATCGCTATGCTGTGAAAGCGAAAAAAATCTCGAGTCCATGTTCTCTTGAACCGTGTGCTATATAATAATAATAAATCACCTTTCAACCCCTCTTAGCCATAGGTCATCCCGGGGTGTGCCATTCTCATATACTTGTTTTTTTGCCTTCTACGGTTTCCACAGGCACAGGTCCCCTTGGACCGGTGGTGAGTGGTATCTGGTATTCGGCCCTCAGGGACCCATGTCGGCTTCTACAACTAGGCTATTCTCCCTTATTTAGCCACCTACCCCCACTGGGCATAGCTATTCTCTCTATCAGGAGAAAACCGATCCACCACCATTGTGAGTATTTAAACCACTGCCAGCACGAATCCTACCTCATTTAACCTCGTGGGCATCAGTGGGCCCTCAGGATGCGAGCCTCTAGATGTCCTTAGAAGGAGCGTCTCGCACTCTGAGTGGTCAACAAACGAGAGGGAACCTCGTATGGGGTCGAGGTCAGCCCGTGATACTCCTTCTTTTGCATGACACTTGTGGGTTCTCCTGATAGGGTGGACTAATGCCCCAGACCCTATCAGGTCCATTTCCATATTATTGAATTTCTTCACTTTGAAATTCTAGTCTTTAGCCCCAATGGTCTGACCGTAAAGGAGTCGACTGGCCCACCACCAGGCACTACCCCAAGAATTTCCTCGTGATACGTTTTGACTGGGAGACAGATACCCGTTTTAGTCAAACATGGCATAGGGAACGTCCGGAAGTTTCCCACGTTTGATGATCCGAACCATGGGATAACCCAGCGGTACCACGAGGAGGCGTGGATTCCCTTGAGCTAACAGAGGCTATAACATGAGCATAACCAGCCCGTTTCGTAGCTAAGTCTCCTGCCAACATATGATACTACGGGTGGCAACACCCCCGACACAATTCTCCATCAGCAGGATTCTCTCCACCTCTAAGGTAATCCCTGTAAGCAGAGAGGAGAAGCCCCTTCCTTAGTTGAGGACATCCCCACCAGCGATCACAGCTTGGTCCCCTGCCACAGGACTCCGCCGAAGAACTGAACTGGCCCTCCTATGTCGGGAGGGGGATACCACTTCCATAGTCGAGGACTTCCCAATCAAGTTTCTGTAATACACCCAAACTGTGCACAATGTTACAGCCAATTAAGACCTGGTATAGAGAGATGCCCCTTCCGTAGTTAAGGCATCCTCACCAGATGAGCGGTTAGCCTGCTCGCCTCCCACAAAAACGAACCGGGTTCAATCAATTCCCGGCCGGGTCACTCCCGGATTTTCGCATGTGGGAATGGTGCCAGACGATGCCGCTGGTCGGCAGGTTTTTTCGGGATATCCCGTTTCCCCCGCCCCTTCATTCCGACGTTGCTCCATACTCACCTCAATCACCCTCATCAGCTCTGAAGACCTCGCCGTTAAGAGCCACCCAAATCTGTTCTCTCACCAAATATAGCCACACAGCCTTATGAGCACCTACCTTACAGCCACTTAAGGCCTGCCTGGTTGCCCTGTCACCTAGAGGCACCAGAATAGCTGCGGTAAGTATAACTACTTACCCACCAAACTATGTGATAGAGAGAAGTGAAGGTATTTTGGCGGCTTTGAACATCGAGGTCTTGAGAGCTCATGAGGATGAAGTGAGGTGAGTATGGAGCATCAAGCTATTGAAGGGGCGGAAGAAATGGGAGATGATATAGAAAACCCGCCGACCAGCGGAATCGCCCGGTACGATTCCCGCATGCGAAAATCCGGGAGTGACCCCGCCGGAGATCGAACCCGGTTTGCCTAGGTGGGAGGCAAGTAGTCTTACCACTACACCACCGTGGCCCCAATATGTCTCAACGTGTTCAAGGGCATTGGTTTATGGCTGCATTGTGCGGCTAGTGCACCGGTCGTGTGCGTTCTTGGCTTATATTTTATATCTTATGTGCAAGTCAAGACGAAGTAGCCAATCTGAGCACAGCTACAATTGTTATTGGCGGGAAACAGTATTTACATCTTGCATTTAGGTTATGTCATCTCGTAAATTTGTATCCAATGAATTATTAAATCAAGTGACAATATTCTCGTGTATTTAAAGAACTGGTCCTCATGTTTTTGTTATTGTAAGAGGTTATTAAATTTGCTTTTATTGAAACTATTTTTTTTTATTTATTGACATAACCGCCCAATGTTGCCATCGGTATCTCTTTTTACAAGACATCGCGATTTTTTCAAAACGATTTTACAAGCAGTAATTACAAATAATTAAATATATGTAGATAATCATCACCCATGTTCATTTTTCCAGGTTATATCGGCTCCTTTGGTTTACTACGAATTCTGGTAGGCTAGACTTCACCGTTGATAGATCACTCGTAAACTACAAAACTTATTTTCCGTGTACTTATCGAGTCATAAGTGCATACCTTAATTCTTCAGTTTTTAATCGTAAACCAACCTTCGAGCATTAAGTAGCAGGCTCCAAAAATTCAGCTCACAAAATAGCGACGTTGCTGGTTAAGTTCGACCTGTATGAATGCATATATAGCATATTCGCAGTATCTTCAAACTTTTTAAACCAGTACTTTGAAAAATCACCCCATCTATGAAGTGTTTTCTTGTTTGCTAAGTGTGTCATACACTCAAGAGCCAAAAAAACTGGTATAGGCGTGCGTATGCAATTAACAGAGGTATGGAACCAATCAGAGTAACGCGATGTAGTCGGCAGCTAGATCGGTTACTGTTGCTACAATGGCAGGTTATCAAGATTTAAGTGACTTTGAACGTGGTGTTATAGTCTGCGCACGAGAGATGGGATGTAGCATCTCCGAGGTAGCGATAACATTTGGATGTTCGCGTACGACCATTTCACGAGTGCACCGTGAATATCGGGAATCCGGTAAAACATCACATCTTCGACATCTCTGTGGGCGGAAAAAGATCGTGAAAGAGAGGGACAAACGACGACTGCCGAGAATCATTAAACGTGATAGACGTGCAACGCTTTCTCAAATTGGCGCAGATTGGATTTGTGGACTGCCCTGCAGGATTCATGGTATGAAATGCCTCCTGCATACCTTCAGACATTAGTCGAGTCCATGCCATGTCGTCTTGCGGCACTTCTGCGTGCTCGGGGGGCGCTACACGATATTAGGCAGGTGTACCAGTTTTTTTTTGCTCTTCAGTGTATATTACAAGCGTATTATACTTCTCTTACATGACAGTATCCTATTTTTTGTTGAACTGAACTTTTACTTATATTTTATAATTAAATTATAATATTTCATTTATAATTCATATGAATAAAAGAATAAAACATACATAAAATAAGCGTGTTTGTAATGCCTAAAAATAAATGGTTTTTAAACAAAATATCTTTCAAGTTAGTGCTCACGAATGCAGTGCGTTGTCCATTTGATGTAATTTCCTAGACTTGGCTATCTTTGCACGATGCGGAGGAATACCCTGAAAGTAGAACTTTAGCAGGGCTCCAGGAAAGTTGTAGGTAACCGTGAATTCACTAAATTGTTTGTTGTATTCGATAAAACTGAAAACATTTGTTTATTTAATAGTATTTTTGTTTTCGGCGGTTTCTTTTTCAAAGTAGGTCAGTGTAAATTAACATTGCAGTGCACAATTTGAAGTCAAAATTTAAATTATATTATCTTAAATGTATTTATTTAGGTAACTGGCTAAACTTAAGATTTAACAAAATAATTACACTGCAGTAAGCATTAGCGACACCACTGTTTTGGAATAGGTTTGAGCCAATGCATTGTAAAATTTTCTACTGCTTTCTTCTCACTGCTCACCGAGTTTTTATTGTTTAAATTCCTTTAAGGCCGTTGTTATTAACTGAAAATTTTATAATTATTAATATTGCTATTTAAATCCGTATTACATAGAGGAGAGTTGAATATAATAGAGTGAGGTATTAATATCAGTAATATATACATACATATATAAATATTTATCACAAACACTTTATACTTGTGTTTGCATTAGAGTACCTCATGTTTGGTTAAATTGGAATTTCATTTATATTTTATCTATGTTCCTTTACTGTAATTTCCTAGACTCGGTTAAACTGTGTTTGCATGTGGCGGAGGAATACACTGAAAGCAGAACTTAAGCAGGGCTTCAGAAAAGTTGGAAGTAACCTGAATGGACTATAGTCACAATTACAGAGGATTAACTATTACAATAGAAGGAAGCTTTATACTGTTATATTTAGCGTGCATCACAATTTGTAGAGCCACTTTAGTGTTGTACTACTTAATTGTTGGGTCCCAATTTAAAACCGATGTCGAAGGCTGATGTAGAATAATCCGATCATGGCGGTCCGTACGTCAGTCTTCTAGATAACTCCTTAGTCCAACTTGCTCGGTCGGCTTCGTGTACAGAAAAGATCCTGTATAAGTGGCCTCCCTGGTAAAACATTTGAAACACCTCAAGGTCACGTGCGGCCAACGGTGATGGAAAATAGCATAAACAAGTTTCATTCGTATTCTGTTTCATTAGAATTTTAAGCGGTGTCTATAGAGTTTTAATGCAAATGCCTGTTCAGAAAAGATACGGCATTGCCGCTATAGTTTAAAATACTGTTTTACAGAAGAATAAATATCGTTAACAGAGGGCTACTTACAGCGATTTTTGCTGACTTTGACACTTTTTTCAACGACCATGTTTAGGTTTCAGTAACCAGATTTATGAATGGGCAACAAAATCTCGACTTGTATGTCTTTCCCGAAAGAAAACAAATTACATTGGAATATTTCACAGCTTTCTTTTTAATTATAATACTGATTATGGCGAGTACCAGCATTCTAGATATGTTTACTGCAGTTCTCTACTATGTCGGACTCAACCTTATTATATAGGCGTTTCCTATCCCCCAGTTTGTTCGACGAAACTTCTTGTCGCTTCGTTGAATTGGACCGTTCCCCAGTACACCAGCTGCCTCTTGTAGCCGTTAATCTGGATATGGGGTGTGATCCTTGTATCTCGCTGCCGATGGTTGTTGAGAACACCGAACCCGCCACCAGCCTCATACCTATAACATTCCCAACCAACCACAGTCAAAGTTTCCCATATATTTTGCTATCCCTTCAGCGCTTTAAGGTTTTCTTACATTTAATTTATTTAATGAACCTTACGAAAAAGTTTACTTGAGGAGTTTATCATGCTTTTACTGAATAATTGCTTAATAATTAAAAACTTTACTTTGCAACTCTAAACTCCCTTCTCAAGCAACAGTTCGCTTATCTGGCACTGTTTGCTAAGTTCAATCCCTGCTGTTAGTAGCAAAAGTTTTATTCCTCTATACGCATTCCTGAGCACGAACAATCCAGCAGCAATTCAATGTATCGCAATGCGTACAATTTGCAAGCAGGTTGTAGAGCGGATAAACTGCGGTGGCAATAGTAACATTGCTGATGACCTTCCGCCCCCTTATAGCAGCCAGCAATGAGTGTTGACGAACTCTTCCGATGGTAACTCTCTGGTGCTGGCGCTGCCGGACCTCACTCGTTGCTTGCCTGTCGACCTCTGCCCCTCTCCGGCACGACTCTTCCCCTCTCTGGCACGACTCTTCCCCTCTCTGGTACGACTCTACTCCTCTCTGGCACGACTCTTCCCCTCTCTGGCATGACTCTTCCCCAGCCGTGAAAACAACTGCGCATAGCACGCCAGCGCTAGTTGCGGCACACAAAGAAAAAGGCATTTATACCTTGTGTGAAAAGTCCCGAGTCTCCGATAATTTCCGACATCCAAAAACGACTTTTTGTTATGAAATTTACCAAATTTGGTTTATATAGGTCAGCAAACAACCCAACAACCTCCCGAACCCGACACCGAGTCAGAGATTCCACTGCAAACATAAAATATTGAACACTGTTCCCCCTTCCCGGTTGTCTAAGGACACCTTGAAGCGCGTCTAGATGGACTCCACAGAACCACCTTCTTTGCCCCTTTACTTTTCTTCCATATAAGTTACAGCTAATGAGTCTATACTCCGGTCGTAATTAACTTTTTCATTTTCCTTCTGTCTTAAACATTTAAATTAAACACCTATTTACACCCGAGTACTTATCATGTAGGTCTGTTCATAGGCATTCTCCGTCATGCAACACACTTCCCATGGGTCGCTCTTATTGTGGCAACGATTTACCCCAATTGCAAACAACTTCAGCGCGTCCAAGTTTTTTTATGGGAACAAGTCCTTATTCTTGACCGCGCACTTACTATAGTTTTTTTCATCTGTTTCCGCACGTAAAATGCCACACCAATCCAGGTAAGTTAATCAGTATACAGTCCGTGTGCCCGCCACATAACTTCATCCTAATTACAATACAGTTTAAATGCACAATAACACCATACAATAAATATATTATTACTATTACCTATACACAAATTATACATAACAGTGTAAACAGTATCAGTATAACAGTTCGTACCAGGTGACACCTGAGTGTCACACAGTTACAACTCCTTACAGTGGGGCTCATATGAAAACTAACAAGGCCTCTTAACCAATTCAGACCCAGTGCAGACAATTATGTGCATAACACTGCGAGGCTCAATTCCCAATGAAATTCACTGTGCGTAACCGACTCGTAAACCGCGCTACTGTGCTAGGATACGGATGGCTTGTCTTACTAGAGCCGAGCACAAAGTGTACCGCGCTTCACTGGTCGTGATAACAGAGCACATGCTGCTATGTACAGCACACACAAGTGAAGTGTGAGTGAAGAGATTTGAGCGGCTCTTAACACCGAGGTCTTGAGAACCAATGAGGGTGATTGAGGTTAGTATGGAGCAGCGCCGGAATGAAAGGGCCGGGGAAACAGGAGATCCCCGAGGAAACCCGCCGACCAGCGGCATCTTCCGGCACGATTGCCACTTGCGAAAAATCCGGGAGTGACCCGGCCGGGGATTGAACCCGGTTCGCCTTGGTAGGAGGCGAACAGTCTAACAGCTCAGCCACCGTGGCCCCTACAGTTCGCATAAAAATGTTTCTTGTTTGCCACACCTGAAACCATAAATTAATGTGGGTTTGAAAGTGTTAAGGTGTTACGTTGGCCTATATTGCCTTTGGGCCCCGTGCAATCGGGCAGTGGTTCTAATTCGGAGGTGGGAATTCCTGCGGTTTCAACCAGAAGTCTTTGGCAATAGCGTCCCAGTGAAATTTGCTGCCCGGTAATCTAATCGCACTTCTACGTGAGATGGTGAGTTCAGACCGGCCGTTGAATTAAAGACTGGCCACGCCATCATAAAACAAAGTTACCATCGAAATAACAATTATACCAACCAAATACATACCCTTGACTATTACGATAATAAAATTTATTTGCTACAATTGGCATAGTATTGTAATTTTTTGTTTGTTGGCCAATAGTGGTGTCATATTGGAATTTTTCACGATAGTTACTTCGATTTACACTCGTGATGATGGCCAAATTATTACGTAGTATTTGCATCTCATTTTTGTATGTACACCTTTGGCCAGTAAACAGTCGTGTTGGGTGCAGAAGAATTATGTCAGCTGTCGCTTTTTTTTAATTTTCCCAAGCCACTTTCTAAGTAAACGACTGAACAAACAAAAGAAAAGAAAACAATAATTATGTTCAAAACTACGTTTTAACTTCGCAATGGGGAATTGCGCAGTTGCGAACGTGAATTTGACGTGCGTGGTGATACGAGTGGATTCCGACCGGGTTCGCATAGATACTTGCACGTCAAAGTAAAAAGTTCCCCACCTCCCTACTCAGCTCTACGTCAGCAGTGGTACGTGGTATCGTTACGCTTAGACGCCGCAAGCGCCATCGTGCGTAAGGTACCCGACACTTACTATTATCGGTGTGGTTATGGTTTCAATTACAGCTCGGCCTTTAGGGCGCGTCGTTTCAACGCCAGTCCACATTTCACTTATAACGGAGCTTGCTCCGTTAACTTTGCGTCGGCTCGATCTAAATTTTTTTTAATATAAAATCGTAGCGATTTTCACACTCGAGTTAAGAGTGGCTCATCTGTTCGTGATACAGTTGTACCAAACATGATGTTATCTGGGGTGTGGAAAATGCTAGTGTACACGTGAACATATATAAGCATGTAGGCAAAGTACATATGAATAATTGTTTTAATAGGTACAACATTTCCGTCAATGTGCCGGTAATAAATTAATTTCTAATATAAATTGACAACTATACGCGCCCTCAGACTTTATTTAAAGTTCAAATTTCTTCAATTGTTAATTTATTTATCTTTCGAACACTCGCAGGTGATGTTAAAACGTCACCGTCCATTGCTACATTATCAAATTCTCAACTGACGCCATAACAAAATATACACAGTCCATACGGAAGTTGGCAGAAATATAAATAAATATAGAAAACTAAATGCGAACTCTCTTTAAATTTGCCTGTCTGATCACATGGCACTACGTTACCTTTACGTTATTTTAAAGTTAATTCTGGTTTAAATTTATTTCACTCTTAATTTAGTGCGAACACCCTACTGCCCGACATACACTGAGGCGTCAAAAGTCATGCGATACCTCCTAATATCGTGCCAGACCTCCTTTTGCCAGGAGAAGTGCAGCAACTCGACGTGGCATGGACTCAAAAAGTCGTTGGAAATCCCCGGCAAACATATTGAGCCATGCTGCCTCTATAAACGTCCATAATTGCGAAAGTGTTGCCGGTGCAGGAGTTTGTGCACGAACTGACTTCTCGATTATGTTCGATGTGATTCATGACGGGCGATCTTGGTGGCCAAATCATTCACTTGAATTGTCCAGAATGTTCTTCAAACCAATCGCGAACAGTTGTGGCCCGGTCACATTGCGCATTTTCATCCATAAAAATGCCATCGTTGTTTGGGTACATGAAGTCCATGAATGGCTGCAAGTGGTCTCCAAGTAGCTGAACATAACCCTTTCCAGTCAATGATCGATGTCTTCTAACATATAATGTATCTTGAATCTATTTGACTAAGATAATTAACACCAGTCACTGTACTGTTGTATGCATGCCTGTAGAAACAAACTTCGAGAATAGCAGATCCATTGTGTGCAGTCATTCCCTGGAGAGCAAATCTGTACATGAAACTCGCGAGGACGAAACTTTCTTCAGCAGTTGTAACTTGCTTTACGAAAACATTATCATCCTTCATTACATCACAATCAAACGAACCTATATTCCGAACAACAGGTCTTGAAAGATACCTCCTCTTATGCCAACGTGCTCGCCTCATGGCTCTGTGAACGTTGCCAGTAGTATGTAAGCGTCGTTCTGGAGCAGTGCGTATTTAATAGTCGTGAACCTCCATTAACGTTAAAGGAAGCAGAGGTGAAATTGTGACGCGAACTGCGAACTCTAGCCCTACTCGCCAGCAATATGGCGAAACGTCGTCCACCGATCAGATCCTGGAGAATAATTTACCAGGCGGCAACTTACCAGACGGCAGCCCGACTTGTAACGTGCAATAGCCAATCAGTCTCGAAATCAGGTTACACGGCTTCGCGCGGCCAATGAGCGATCGAGTTCGCTTACATCAAAGGAAGCGCCACTCCATTTCGCTTCTACACTGTTGCCTACTCTGTGTCGTCACGACGCTGCGTCAGAGACGCTAGCCTGCTGAGTGGTGGGTGAAGTACCGTCCGACGGTATGGGAACCCGCCCACTACGTGACTCGCGACCTCAAACATCACGCGCCCCACCCACCGCCTCTCGTCCGCGCCTTCGAGGTCGCCACGCCACGGCAGGGTTCCTGTAATCTAAGTACAGCGGATTGCGTTCTCCAGAGCTCTCCCTCCTGTGCCTGATCCGACACGGTATAAATAGGAAACACCATTCAGAGCTCTTAATATTAAGAGTGCACCTCAGGATTCAGGACTACCAGCCATTTATATTGTCACTACAGACATATTCACGTCAGGCATCATAACGTGGAGGTGCACCCGGCCAGGCCATTAATCCAAAACATGTATATTTGGAGCTTGAACAGAGCTCCTAATTGGGAGCAGTTGAATGCTCCACAATAGAAAGAGATAACTTCCTTTCCAATCGCAGTGGGTGGATGTTCTCCACCCGAGGGTGGTTCCACCTCACCTGTCAACAGCATTATACAGAGTTGAATCTGCACATGCCACCTTGATGGGGCCGAGGGCTATCCCCCCTCTACGNCTTACTAGGCCACGCCACGGCAGCTCGCACAGAGGGTGAAGCGAGGTGAGTACGGGGCAGCGCCGGAATGCGAGGCCGAGGGGAAACGGAGATCACCGACAAAACCCGCTGACCAGCGGCATCGTCCGGCACGATTCCCACGTGCGAAGATCCGGTAGCGACCCCACCAGGAATCGAACCCGGTTCGCCTAGATGGGAGGCGGGTAGTCTGACCACAGCACCACCGCGACCCCCAACGAAAACGTAAGCTTTTCAAACATACCCCAAGTACCGGTTATTCTGCCTTACAACTTCGGTGTTTACCAATGATTGCATATCTACACCAGGGCTACCAAATTTTTCTTGTATATTATCAATGCAAATTATTATTAGAAAAGGACAGTTTCAAATGTTATCTGTAATGTGCAAAAGTCAGTATTAGACATCAGTCAACATTTTCTCTGAACATATAAAATAACAAAATGTTAGTTGCGTTTGTAGTCATAATTCATTGTGATTTGAATTTATGGTTTAATTGGCTTTAAAAGAGCGATCCTGACATACACTGGCAGAAAAGATATTGTAGACATCTCGGCAAGCGCTGCTTACAAAACGCACTTGTTGACGAATGCCGCATGTCGGCGTCAGAATATTGTAACTGTCTGGACATTGTGTTGGAGCAGCAGAGGAAAAGTACCTGTAATTACGGAAGTGGTAAATTACTGACGCTGTGTTTATTGATATTCAGTTTATTTTCGAAGAAGTCCGAGATACGGGATGTATTACATCCCGTCCTTTGTCCGTACGGGATAGTTTTTTTCAATCCCAGGACACGGGAAATCCCTTACAATACGGTGAAGTTGTGGCAATCCTAATCTATACAGATCCGGAAGGAGGAGAGGGGAACTGTAAAAGTAAAAGCCTCCGTTGGAAACAGCGTAAGATCTAAACTCGAGTTTTTTTTCAAGTTTAAAAGGGAAAGGGTGTTGGGAAGTTGCTAGGAGGTCCGAGTGCAAGGAAAACTGTGGGGAAATTTTCAAGTTTAAACCTTAGTAGTTAAATTATAGTTTATTCCGGGATTTAAAAAAAATTTAGTTAGGTTTTAAAATTTAGCCATTTTTAACATTTATCACTCATTATTTTTCTTTCCACATTTGCATTTCTCTTATCCCATGACTCTTATTAACTTAATTCCTGCGAACCATTAAACTTCCCTCTTAATTACCTTTTCTACATGCATGCCCACGGGGCATCTTGCTGTGAGGGTCTATGTCATATTTCCAACTTGCACTTTACTTAATCTCACTGGTTGCACTGCACAGTCTAGTAATTAAACTAATATCCCATGTTGTGTGCTATTCATGTGTATGTGGTTGAAAATCCAACACGTATGCACAGCATGGAAGTCAGCTGTTGTTCGCCGGGATTCAAGGAAATGCTCCAGCATGCGGCAGACTCCTCGTCATCGTGCAGGAAGGGTAGTGGGTGGAGGGGGTGTCGCGCACCACTCACACACATCCATGCCGCTGCTGGCTTACGTCCGCCTGCAGGGACGGACGAGGGGTGATAACTGCACACACTCGACATGTCTTCATGGTGATATCTGCTGGAGAGGTGCTGGGGAGGTGGCAATGTGATGTGGAACATTCACAAAGTAGCGCCACTGCTCCATAGTTTGCCGAGCGGTGACGTCACAATGCCGGCACTGTGAAGTCTCTGCTGCTCCCGAAACAGCGTAGAATGTTCCAGCATTGATATAGAGGCCCGTCCTTTTGGAAATGAGAAAATAAAATTAGGAAAAGCAGGAAAATACTAGAAAGGTTACAAATTCGGGTAGGTTGGCCAAAAGTAAATAACTTAAACTTAATGAAATTTGGGACACAAAATAAAGAAAGTACAACATTAGCAACAATAGGTAGAGTATTACACCCAGGTTTCCAAGCATCAGACTGGGAGTTTTGGCCACATGGAGGGGCGACACACGATGGCAGTTAGCTGTTGCAGGAAAAGAATAAGCAGCCAGGTGCTTTAGATAAGAAATCGCCACATGGAAGGGCAACACCTGACGGCAGTTAGGTGTCGCAGTAATTTAGCTAAAGGAAAATTACTATAAATTCGCCGCACCAGTTGGGCGACACATGATAGTAATCTAGGCTTCAGGAGTTGGGGGAAGACAGGTCATTGTTGACAGGACTGCATTTGGGCCTATTAGACATGAATTTTAAGTGTTCTGGTCTGTTAGCTCTAGAGCATGGAATGTTGGTGGGAAGTAGGCCATTCACCGATCTGACTGCTTCCTGAAATTCCCGGCGACTGCAGATGGTGATTGTTGTAGACATGCTCCAGTTAGGCCAACCTGACGAGGGTTTTGGCTCCCTTTCTTGGTCCAGTTAGTGAGGCTGTTAAGGATCACCTCAAATGCCCAGAAAATAAAACGATTTCGGAGATAAATGTCAGGAAAAATGATGTCATAATATTTAAGTGTAAAAGTGGGAAACGCTGCAAAATAGGTGTAGCACACTACAATACTCTCAGTCTTGTAGGATGCTACACCTGGCATCTGAAGAAAACACATCAAGTCTGTATGTGTTTATTTCACACTTAGAATCCTTTAGAAGGAACTGAAATTAGTACAGCTATTCTGGCATGCTGCCAGTCAAAAACAAAACGCTGAGTATGGGGCTCAAACCAAATACTTACATGAGAAAATTAAGCCCCTGGTCACATACCAGCCAGCAGGGGTTAAGAGGGTAATTAATACTCCTAAGCGAAAAACAAGCAAAATGAGGTTCCAAAAAAATATGAATTATTGTAGATTAAATGATGTACACAAAAGGTGAAGTACCCGAGAGTGGCGAGCAACACGACCTCCCTCTATCAGTGCCTGTTTCCGACTGTGATGGTGGAAGCCAGCTCGGGATACGAGCAGACTGGCACCAAATTATCTGAAAAAGCTTACGAAATATTACACAATGAAAACAATGCCTTGAAAAGCAATAAAACCATATAAAAATAACACAATATACTTTGAAAGAGAATCACACAACAAATTTAACAACGATAAAATATATGAATTGGCATTGCACATTCAAAAAGACATTTCAAATATAAATTTTGGTTTCGTATTTCCAGTCTCTCGTGACATAAGATTACACATATATTTATTAGAAAAAAAATTAAACAAAATATTTTATCAAATTTGGTACATGGAACTTACATCACTGGATGAGTCCAAGAGTGCAAAAGCGATGTAGGTTACTGAATAGAAACTGTGCAAAATGCGGGTTTAGTATTCTTCCATTCCCTTTTTAAGCCCTGATTATTACAGTATAAATATGGAAAAATTATAGGGATCACACAACACCATCACACTTCACATGCAGGCATACACATGGGTCACAGACATGGAATGGCAATGGCACATGATCGGTCACCAGCCTGCAGTAGCCAATGGATACACATTATTACAATCATTTCCCTGGTGGTCTGGTGGCTGGGGGTAAATTTTGATGTTAAGTGCTGGTCCAAACTGTATATCCCCATGAGTTACATCTTGGGGACACAAAGGTAGGATAGCCACTTGACCCCGGTGGTTGTATGGCTGGTCAGTGGGGTGTGTTCCCACACTCCCTGCTGGCTCTGGCATTTACAGCAGCCATTAATGTGTTCAGGCACGGCGATCCTCAGCAGAGGGTGCCTTATAGTTGCGCATTGGCAGCAGAATGAATGGACACTAAGGCAGGGCATGTAGCACACATCATCTTACAGCAAGTTTATGTGCTCTCTGGGGAAATACAACAGCTTGTATTACGTGTAGGTGTTATTTCTTACTCTCGTTATCCCTTTTGAATAGTGCTGGATCTTGATTCCTAACTGAAATTAAGTTTTCGGTATGTATTATGAGTCACTGAAGCATTATCTTACATTATGCATACACCATTACATAATGGTGAATGTGTTTCAGAAGGCCCACATTCTCTATCTGCATTTGGGCATTAAAAAATTCCAACGTTCACGATGTAAGAAATGAGAGCTACCATGCTGGACAGGCGACCTCAAGTTCTATGTACATGCTCTGCTGGGCTTCAAGTTAATCTGACAGCTTTGAAATTATACAAATGGGCACCCTATTACTCGTTGTTATTTGTTATTAACTTCCTGTCCTTCCGAAATTTCGTATGTAAAACTAGTATAAAATATTAATCACAATTTTTTCCCAGAATTTACTGAATTTCTTGTTCCTCCTTTGCCAAACAACATATCACATGACTAGGAAAGAATTATTTTTGTGTGAATAGTTGTTGTTTACTGTACACACATGTTTTAGTTCATCATTTTTCAGTGTTTATTAGAAGTCGTTTTCTAATGTTGCTCTGTATTGATGGTGCTTCGCCTGTAGGTTGACTGGCAGCTGGGTGATGAAGTGGTTAAAAAAAATAGGGAATTTAGGGTGTTGGAAAACGTGTAGGTTACCTGACAAGGGGGGGGGGGCAGCATTCCCTGCATTCGTGTCCTCAGAGCCATGGATATCTACGTCTGTATGTCACTCGTAGTTCCAACTGGAAGTTTGCTCTTACTGACACATGAACAACAGCTCTGCAACCCGCTTGCCATGTCAACGCTTTACTCAAAACTTAAAGAAATGATGGTAATATTTCAGCAGTAACCTTTCCTATGAAAACTGTCTCAAGATGGTGGGTAATAATTTCGTTATGTACATCTGACCAAAATCTAATACTTATCTGAAGCTATTTCTTTACTTTACTGTAGATGGTGTCGTCAAACTGAACCGAAAAATACATTTAACAGCTTCCTGTATCATTGTGTTTCTAAAGTATGGCCCAAGTGCATCCATGATGAGATATGACACCTTTTTAGGTGACAAGCTGAACCCTTCCGGTGCCAAATCTGGAAACATTGCACGAAACACTTTACCTATATCTTGACACGACTTTGCCGAAAATTTCTTGGCTATTACTATGACACGTTTCGGGGTGGTCACAGGGCCCGACAGATGAAGATAATGTCCGGAGGGCACCAGCTAACCAGTTAAGGGAATCCGATCGGGTTAGCACGAGACTTTTGAAGTGGGCCATGGTTGAAAGCCCGAGCTAATGAACCCTGTACCCCATGCCGTAATTAAATAGCGCGTCGTCGAGGCTAAGTGGACGTCTGAACATATATGCACTACCGGACTGGGGTATTTTGCTCATCCAGCAACTATGGGCAGCTAATTTAAACTGGGTTGCACCCATCCCAGAGGCAGTTGAAGAGAACTTCAGAAAATGGGTTACGATGCAAGCGCTTGTCACGCTAGTCGTCTTCGTCAGCTCCAACTCTGCACAGTGATATGCTCTATGCTTGACTCAGATCCCCGCCCTTTTCCACCCCTGTTCTCCCTTCCTTTATTTCCCCTTCTCTCATGCATCATCATTTTTTTATTAGGCTAGTTTATTTAAGTCATTGCATGGTTCGCGCCTCTCCTATTATTCACCCTGTCGTCGCCTTAACGTGATCCTGAAGATCTTACACAATAAATTAGATTGCCAATTTGTCGTTCAACAGACTTATTGCCTAGATGAGGCATTTTGTATTTTATTTCGTTGCCTGAGCTGCTGAGCGAATGAGCTATTCATATGGGTGAGTCGTGGACCATGAGTTTGTGTGATAGCTGGACTTTTCAATTGTTTTAATATCTTGTGTGGCATAGATGTGTTGTCTTGGGTATGCAGTAGTGTAAGCATTTTTTCAAAATTGTGGTCTCGGTCGCCAGTTTAAATTTAGTTTTGGCTTTAACTAAAACCTAGCGTTGCTGTGTTTAGTATTGTTTGCTTCCTAAGAATAAATTATTTTTAAAATGCTTCTAGTCCACGACTCTCGCATTGGGTGTACTCAATATTTTGTAATTGTGTTTGTTCATTGATATTTTATTCGGTAGGAGCTCTGGCAGGCCAGTAGACTGCCTCCTCCGAAACTTCAATTTTATATAGTTTTTTTAAATGAGTATTTTAATGTATTGGTTTTATGAAAATGAGACTTTACTCGCCTCATAAAGTTGTCCTCCTTTTTAAATTCATCTTATTATTAGTCTAGTCATACATATATATATATATATATATATATATATATATATATATATCTTTAATTGTATTCTGCAAATAATAATTGTTTTAAAATAATCTTTAATCGACAGAGTAATTTATTATATTCATGTCAAGTTTTAATTTTTGTGTGGATCTGAAAATAAAGATATTATATTTGTCAACACTACTTATTAATTGCCAATTTGCTGTTTTCTAAAATCAAGGATGCTGCTTTTTTTTTTCAAGTATATTTTATTAGTAAAATATATGCATCACAACTGAATTTCGTATCTATATTATTTGTGTTTCGGCACAGGGTCAAGTCAATTCACTGCTTGAACAAGATAGAAATTTCCAGGTATATCACCAAAGAAGATGCCGAGCTAACTTTGCATTTTTTTATGAGGTGTGTGCCAGTATGATTATGCAGTTGTAGTATTCTTAAGAGTTTAATCATCTTAAGGCATCGAAGTTCATCTTGTTGAAGCAAAGGGTATGGTTTCACCCACCAAGAAGACAAAAAATACCACAGCTTCAGCTTTTTGCTGCAACCATTATGACCAAGCTAGCATATGATTTGGGGATTGATGTGTCCGATATTCAATGTTTTAGTGATTCAACCACTGCAATAACTGGAATACATATATATAACACAGCCGGAGCCATGCTTTTATTTGTTAACGGGCCCCTCTTAGCAGTGAGGCCATTCCGCACGCCGGGCCTTTCAGTACGCGGGGAAGAGGGATCATGCCCTCTCATCGCAGACATGACCAGCGTTCACCGAAATTAACCAAATCCGTAGCTCCGACCTGTTCATCAGGCCGCACCGAGCGTAGCCCCAATCTGATTTACCAGATCGCACCGAGCATGTCCTACCACAAGGCCTGAGATCCTAGCACTCAGTTTACCAAGTGTGTGGTCTGGCCGGAGCACTACCCACACCCCTGATGTCATCTCGGGGACACCCCCTGAGCAGTGCCATGCTCACCGCCCGGCTCTTCAGCAAGAGGGGGAATCTCTCCGAGCCTCTTCCAGCATGCGGTGTCAACCCCTGCCAGCACGAGTCCAACCTCACCTGATCTGTACAACAGAGAGAACCTCTGTATGGGCCAAACATATCATCCCGTGCTACCTCTTAATTTCCATGGCATGTATGGGTTTTCCAATGCCTAACCGCCAGGGCCCCACCCACGGGCAGGGAGACGCGGAGAATCTCTGAAAATTGGTGGGTACCGTCATCCTAGTCCGGTTTTATACCCTGGTTTTTCGTCACTGAAAGCCGTGCTTGCCACGCCGCCCATAAGGCTGGGCGCTGCTGACATCAGACATGCGTCATTTACCATCCTAGAATTTCTTCACAGGGAAATTCCTGTTTTGGGCCCCAGTGGCCTGAATGCCAAGAGGTCCAACACCCCGCCAAGTGGTCGGGCCTAGGTACTAACTATCGGCCCAAGCCATCACAGCATATACCCCTATACAGCTGCTAGGAAGCTGTTTCCCATAGGGAACGGGCGGCAGAGCCCAATTCGTTTAAACAGGGGTGGCACAAGAAACCTTGGGTTGCCATGGATGTTGAGAGGCTATAAGAGATGCATCACTCACCTTTCCAGGAAATCGGTACGAAGACTGGGCTCGGTTGCTATAGCATAGTACTGCCACACTGCCTCATGTGTCCAGCCTTCGTTCCTCCCACCTGAGAGACCGTATGATCCTATACAGCTAGAAGAAAATTGGGGTGTTTTTGTGTATAACAGGGTGCGAGAGATCAGGCAGTTGTGTAATAAGAAATCATTGAAACATGTTGCTGGGTCACTAAATTCAACAAGCCTAGCAAATCAGGGTTGTTCTGCAAAATGGTTTCGGTCAAAATGGTGGGAGGGGCCAGAGTCGGTTACAAATTCTCCATCTGAGTGGTCTATTTCTGTACGTGGGGTAAATGTAGAAGAAGTGAACCTAGATAAAAAAACATGGAGCTATTCTCAACCTTACTAATACTCCCAAGTAGCAAAAGTCAGTTGGCCCACTTTTGTAAATCTGCTTGTACACAAGCAGCCAACATACACTTTCCATAATCAGTTAACAATAAGTCAACCACTGTAATGCACCCGCAGGTGCTTGTGGCCCACATGATGCCCCTTACAGTTGGTCACATCTGGGTGATGTGAACCGCACATTCATGAGCTCCTTTGTGCCCACTCTGACTGCCGAAGTCGTGTCCACTACACCGGACACACCACACCGACGGGCTTGTGGGCACGAGTGAGAGTGTTCATAATTGCAACAGTGTTCATAATTGCAGCCGTGTTCATAATAGTATCAGTGTATTAAATCAGGGTATCTAATTGCATCAGTGTTTATAATTGCAGCAGTGTTCATAATAGCATCAGTGTATTCAATCAGGGTATCTAATTGCATTAGGTTATTTATTCAGTGTTATTCATTGTATCAGTGTATATAATTAATATCATAATTGTCATCATGAAAGACAGTCGACACAGCCACAGCCAAGGACATTTGACATTGTACACTTGGCAATACTGTGGCCGGTACAATGGAAACATTTAAGATTAATATAACCATTTTATTGTGTATTTGTATAAGGAAAAATTATGTTGTCTTAAGTTAATTTAATTAATGTCACTTCCATCTCATAATCATTTTTTAGTGTATATTGTGCTTCATCGTTTCGCCGCTTGGCGTCGGCTGCGCTCAGGTAGCAGAAGCCGGCCCATGCTTCCTCCCAGTTCTCTCAGCACTTGAATGCATCAAGATGTGTAAGTCTCTTGCTCCACAAAGGCCCTCGGTTCCGACATCTTAAGCTGAACTCATATTCACTGCAATAGACTTCACTTCATGAACCGGATCATTAATTTTATTTGTTACAGCACCAAGGGGAGAGCAATGTTACTCTCATCGGAGAGTTTTAATGCAATCGCGCTTCACATTATAAAGCCACATGTTCTCCATTTCCGGGCCGTTAAGGCCATGTTTTGTACTAAGTTGTGTGTGTTCATTAAGGAGTCGCAGGACTAAATAACTCCGCAAAGCATCGTGTTTCATTTGTAATTTAATTAAGGCATGCGAGGCGACCTTCAGCCTCGACATCATATGTGACGGAGTGTTAACCAGAGTCCCCTAGGCTGACGACCGAACGACCCTCATTTCATCAGTTCACCGAAGAGCTGTGGCGCCGGGCACATATTTCCCACACCATCAGCTCTGGTAACACCACGTGTCAAGTTGGCTTTCCCAACTAGGGACGAGTATTTCTCCGAGCCATTGCTTGACCACGTCATGGGCCACTGTTCAAATATTGTCTATGTAGCAAAATACAATCTGCCCACAAGTGGCCTGGTTCTGAATAACTAACTGTACCCCAAACATCTCAGCACCATCAGTGGGCCATGTGTGGCAGCAATGGCCCACTGGCTTTCTGTTTCTGGCCTGCCATAAGTAAACCACATGTCATCAGCCAAATGTTGGCAAGCCAATTGTGGCCCAGCTATTGGCCACTTGTGGCCCATAAAGAAGCAGCTTGCCATGCATTTTCAAAGCCAAAAAATAGCTACATTTCACCCAAATAAAATTGACTTATTTACCATATTCATATATGTTATGTCAGCATATTTTCACATTTAGCAAATATCCTTGGAAGAACATGGAATCGAACTCACAAACCTTTAATTCACAGTAGAATGCCAGCAACTACTCTACCATGCATTCATATAAAACTTTTTTATTAAATCTGAATAATTTCTACACATGCAAGTTGCATTATTACCTTTGATAAAGACACAATTATTGTTATTATCACAAGTCATTACTGCGATTTCTGTGTTTAGTTTATAAGACTAGTATTTTAATTACAGGCTACATTCAGGTAGAATTTAAAATGCAAAAACTTTTTTTTCCCTATTACTAGCAATGTCACATGACAAATTTAATTCATATTTGCATTAATTAAAAAATCTCCCCAGTGATGACACAATTGACTTACTGACTGACTGACTGATTGCCTCGTCGCCATCCGGCGGACGACTATGTATTCTCGGAGAATGGCGCCTCTCGTTGTGCCTATGGGGCTGCCACTCGTTTTCGGGAATTTACACATAAGTTCTCGGCACTTTTCCCGTCACACGACTGCTTACTCCCGTGTCTCCTTCGCCTCCCGTTTCGGCTAAACACCCAACTCGTCTCGCGGCTGTGCCGCCGAAAAACTCCTGTCTCGGCTGGCAACAATTGACTCGGCCGGGATCCGAATCCCAGCCTCGACTGGCTCACCTAACTGCTGCTTCTCTGCGTGCGATAAGACTGCCTGACTGATTCTTACTCATGCTCTGGTCCAGCACCTCTCCACGGCGCGGGTTCAACTGACTCTGAACAGCGGCGAACAACTGACCTCCTGCCTCGGCTGCCTCGTGAATTTAACTACATGACCCGCTATATTCAAGTTAGCTGTCAGCAGTTTTTAGAGAGAGAATCGGGAAATCCCCTGTGTACTTCGCGCATTTTTATACATGATTTCGTGTCTCGTCAGCGGATTGTGCGCCCCTACTATGGCAGAGAGAGGGTGCGGTAGGACGCCTCGGGGATTCCCATGAAGCTGTGGTCTGCACTAATTCTCGCCAGAGGCTCCCCTGATGCCTTCGTCGAGGGCTTATCTATCAGCTATTTCTCGGGACTTACCCTCTTTCATTCGGCTTCGGTTCTTCCCCGCGTGTCATTACGCATCGGGACTGCCCCGAGGGTGTTTCCTCCGGGTGGTTCTTTGTCAGCTGCCTGCCCTGGCTGGCTGGCTGACTGGCTAACTATAGCAGGGTGTGGAAACAGCGCAATGTATATCCCATGTACCCACCATGTGTCAAGTTAATTGAAATATAAAGTTTTTTCCCAGTATACTCTAAGTGTGCTTTTATGTTCGTGTTGCGCACATTAAATTGTTAACATTATTTAATCGTCGGGTAGACTAGATGTGTTACAGAACTTGAGACTCGCAGAGGTAGGCACGCATCACTTACACTCCAGACACCTTCACCAGTTCGTACCAATCATTTCGTGTTCAGTAGTATTTGATTTTCGGAACCTTTTATCTTTAATGACCAGAGAAGCCACCTCACCTTCCCCAGGAATTTCATTGTCTGGGGAAGCTTAATTTCACCATTTAACTTCTCACACATGTGGTCGCAAGCCTACGTACGTCTTTTTCTGTGTAGCCTACCTGGTGGTCTTTAAACCAAGTCATGCTTACCTTGATATTTCACGTGTGCGAGTGTAATTAATTTGTGGTGTCACATGACATTGGACTGATCTATGCATCCACATTAGTTGTATTTGGTGTAGCAGTTGTAATGTTATTGTTGTTGTTGGTATGTAAGGTATTTGGTGCAATATTAATAAAACATTATCTACCCAGATGCAGCAGCTTAATCGTCCATCGCATGTCCACATCTGGTCACCCCCTCTTGATCGAAGAAAATGCAATGTTTCAAGGAACAATCGTGAAATTTTTATGAGTGAGTGGACATAGATGCTACTCGACAACATTCTCTGCAAGCCAATCGTCAGCCAGCAACCCATAACTGATCCTAGGTGGCAATGGGAGGTATTTTAATTCCCCTTAAAAATATAAATATAAATTTACAGCAGTTTTTTTCAAGAATCCTATATGACAATGATAGATCCTGGCGACGAAGGTAACCCACCACAGGAAGTGTCGCTGTAAAGATGCCAGCTTTTTTGGTGGAAAACTGTCAATGTCTGGTTTCTCCAGGTTGAATCACAATTTGTAACAGCAATCATAACCAGTGAGGTTACTAAATACCACTATGCTTGGAGTCCCTTCACAGCGAAGTGGCAAAGATGAATTCAAATCTGATATACAAACCTCTCTCGAAAGTGCCTTACACTGATCTCAAAAGGCATTTAGTCAGTGAGTTCTCAGAGTCGGAACAACACAAGGCTAGTCGTTTACTGGCCGAGACTAATCTGGGGGACAACAACCTTCATCCCTCTTACATGAAATGCGACTAATCGCAGGGGACAACATAAAAGACGAATTCTTGAGAACAATGTTATTACAACGACTTCCAACTAGTGTACATGCCATCTTAGCTACAAGTTGTGACGATCTTAACACATTAGCTAGCATGGTGGACAAGGCTCTGGAAATAAGTACACTGAAATTTGCATTTACTTGTGACAGCAAACCACCTGATAACTCAACATGTAGGGCCATTACAACTTGTGCAATTCACAATTGTGGTGAGGCAATTGCCCACCACGAGCAGTTGGTAGCAACACTAATGCAATCCATTCAAAACTAACAACCAGTAGGCACCTTAGAGACGAGTCCATTCTCGTGGTAAGCAACCAGAGTTTGATATTTGCTGGCACCATTATAAATTCCAGGAAAATGCTCAATAGTGTGTCAAATCATTCAACTTCAAACCTAAAGAAGGAAATGCTTAGACAGCAGCGGGCACAGGCCTGGAGTCACGCTGCTTGTTTATTACTAATAATGTGTATGGATACATGTTTTAAATACACTGAGGTGACAAAAGTTATGGGATATCAATATGCAAATATACAGAGGGCAGTAGTATCGCATACGAAATGTATAAATGGGCACTTCGTTGGTTGGGCTTTCATTTGTAGTCAAGTGATTCATGTGAAAAGGTTTCTGACGTGATTATGGTCGCACGACGGGAATTAACAGACTTTGAACGCGGAATGGTAGTTGGAGCTAGACGCGTGGGACATTCCATTTCGGAAATGGTTAAAGAATTCAACATTCCGAGATCCACAGTGTCAAGATTGTGCCGAGAATATCTAATTTCAGGCATAACCTCCCACCATAGACAACGCAATGGCCGACCGCCGACGTATGATGGACGTGTTCGTTAGGACAGTGCCGCCAACTTTGGCTGTACTGGGCTAAGCCAGCAGAAGACCGACTCGAGTGCCTTTACTAACAGCACGACATCGCCTGCAGTGCCTCTCCTGGGCTCGTGACCATATCGGCTGTACCCTAAATGACTGGAAATTCGTGGCTTGGTCAGGTGAGTCCCGATTTCAGTTGGTAAGAGCTTATGGTAGGGTTCGAGTATGGCGAAGACCCCACGAATCCATGGATCCAAGTTGTCAACAAGGAATTGTGCAAGCTGGTGGTGGCTCCATAATGGTGTGGGCTGTTTTTACATGGAATGGACTGGGTCCTCTGGTCCAACTGAACCGATCATTGACTGGAAAGGGTTATGTTCAGCTACTTGGAGACCACTTGCAGCCATTCATGGACTTCATGTACCCAAACAACGATTGAAATTTTATGGATGGCAATGTGCCATGTCACCGGACCACAACTGTTCACAAATGGTTGGAAGAACATTCTGGACAATTCCAGCGAATGATTTGGACACCAAGATCGCCCGACATGAATCCCACCGAACATTTATGGGACATAATCGAGAAATCAGTTTGTGCACAAATGCCTGCACCGGCAACACTTTCGCAATTATGGACATATATAGAGGCAGCATGGCTCAATATTTCTGCTGGGGACTTCCAACAACTTGTTGAGTCTATGCCTCATCGAGTTGCTGCACTTCGTTGGGCAAAAGGATGTCCGACACGATATTAGGAGGTTCACCATGACTTTTGTCGCTTCAGTGTAGATTCTAGTGCAAACATTCAAGTGCTTCCTTAATCAGTTGAAAAAAGTGACGTGGTTCTGTCGCGATTGAGGGGGATAAATAGGCTGGATTAAAGATAAAGTCTTATGCATGATGCACAATTTCAGAGTGAATTATTGGATTAGCACTGCACACACAAACTTATGAGATTACTCATGTCAGGTCGGGGGTCCAGCAGGTCGTGATTAGCTTCCTGCATGAATCGCCAGGGCTGGTGCACAGGACGCATGTACTTGCCCACATGATGATGAAGCAGAGCAGCAGTGGTTTTACTCCCAAGTGGAGCGGAGACGGCAGCATCAAAAGAAACAATATCTCAACCAAAGAACTTTATGCAGCAAATGGCACAGTCATCAGGATGTATGGTGAATGCTTACGCTGGAACCTGGATCTGCGGAGATAATTTTGTTGGCTTTTTTTACTAGCTGATGCCCAAGTGCCGATAATAGGTGTCGACTTCTTGAAACACTTCAATCTGCTTGTTGACATCACAAATTGGGAGTTGCTAGATGGTGTTACTTCCTCGTTAATGGTTGGAATTTTCACTGCGGATGTAATCATTAGTCCTATGCACACGATTGAGGGAAATTTTAAAGCTTATGGAGGCAAATTCGGTGATTATTTCGTATCGAAAATCCAAACCGCTTAAACATCACTACATTTTGTATCCAACGATACGACAAGGTCGACCTAAAATGTTGTACTCTGCCAGGTAGCCGACCCACGATTTTTACCCTCGACCAAAGCATGGGATACTGTACCTTACCGATCACTAGCTCTGCTCGATGTTTTGTGTGTGCACCCTCAACACCTCACCCCTTTTCATTTTTAGTTTCTTTCTATTTGTTGATTACGCCGCTCTTTTCGCTGCCCATAAATTCCCTCCTGTGTCATCTGCATGTGTCGGTAGCATAAATTTCCAGGTTGCTGTAACCTCGCCAACAGTCTGAGATTATGGTCGCCCCGGCACGATACATTTTTGGATGATCTTCAGCAGAATCGCCTCGTTTCTCTTCTCCGTGGGCACCATACATACGAGTATGGATACAGCCAATACGACAATACTTTTGTTATTTTAACATAGCACTCTTAGCCATTTCGGCCATTCCGCGCCTCGGCCGCCCAGTCGACAGGGGAGAAGGATCATGCCCTCTCAATGTAGGTGTCCCAGCTATTCACCTGAGTTAACCAAAACACAAGCCCCATCTTGGTACACAAGCTCCACCAAGAGATCCCTACCACAAGGCCTAAGACCCTCGTACTCAGATTACCAAGCATGTGATTTGGCCAGAGCACTATCCAGGCCCCTAATGTCTTGCCAGGATGCTACCTGAGCAGGTGCCTGCTCACTGCTGGGCCCTTATTTAAGAGGGAGGTCTCTCCAGACCTCCTCCAGCATACGGAGTTAACCATTGCCAGCACGAGTCCAACCTCTAGTGATCGGTACATCAGAGAGAACCTATGATGGAGCCAACCCGATCAGCCCATGCTCCCACTTATTTGCCATGGCGCTAGTGGATTTACTCATGTCCGATCGCTACGCCAACCGCTCCACAGACGGCAGGATGTGGGGGGACTCTGATAGGATGGTATCCATCATTATCAAATTCCGTAGGTCCATCACAAATTGGGTAACACTCGTAGGTCCCAAAGCCCTGGAACGCCCTCCTTTTTCATCACCGTCCCTCCGTTACCACCCAAACACCTGCAAATGACCATGCAAGCTGACATCAGACACTTGTCCTTTACCATACATTAGAATTTCATATCACATAGGAAATTCCTGTCTTGGGCCTCAACAGCCCGAATGCCAAGTTGCCCAACACTCCGCCAAGTGGTCGGGTTTAGGAACCAGCTGTCGGCCCAAGCCATCTTGGCAGATACCCCTTACCAGCCATGAGGAAACTGGTTCCCAGAGGTAGATTGGCGGCGGAGCCCAATCTGCAGTAACAGGGGAGGCACGAATAGCCTTGGGTCGCCATGGGTGAAGAGAGGCTATAAGAGACGTGTCATCCACCCTTACTGGGCACCAGGAAGAATTTAGTCCGGTCGTCCCTCTGTATGCACCCGAAATCCCACTGGCTGTGAATGTTACGTCCTTTGTGGTTCTTGTGCTTGCCCAATTGCGACTCGTCGATCTCGACCACTTTGCTCGGCCTACCGAAACATTTCCTGTATGTCAGCACTCAGTCTATACACATTTGGTGGCAGAAACACGACCAGACGATGACCATCTTCCCCGAGCACTGAAGTTCGTTCATGATCGTCTGCTGTCGTGGGCACTTAATCAGGCACCACAGTAAACAAGGCTAGATGATCTTGCTCGACTGCGGCATTTTTGAATCTCCTACGAAACTGCCCTGCCTCGCCGAAACTTTTAATTTGCATTTCGTTCTGTCCTCCATTCGACGTCGGCACCAGTAAAACATGCACCTGTTGTCCACGAGTTTCGCTTTCCTCTCCCCCTCCCGTATCATTCGCACCATATCGACTGCTTGACGATGTCGTACTCGAAGAGGAACGTGTTTACGTTCGGCGAGGAATGTATCGCTTGCCTGGAGTTCGACATTGTGATTTTTCATCCCACATACACAATTTCGTTTTGTGGAGAAAACTAGAATCTTAACTTGGATACACGATGCTGAACAGTCGGTGCTGAACTTGGATACGCTAAATGTAATCGGTCGGTTATGCAATACGGCACTGACCCATAAAGGAAACAATCTGAACGGATACCCTATACTACTCTCGCGCTTTTACTGTTGTTCCCCCCTTTGAGCATGCACTACATTTCGTATCCAACAATACGACAAGGTTGATCTAAAATGTCGCACATTTAGTTTCCAACTGCGACTGGGAGAAGGCCAAGGCAGGTGAGGAACTTCCCCATGTGTATCCAACACACTCACAAAGACCTAGTTTCGACTTAAAGATTCCTCTGGCGTATCCACATGGAAAAACAAACGGGATCGAAAAGTACGGATTTGCATATCCAAACCGAACATGGGGAAATTGGTGCCATTCCCTGTTTGTTCAGGCCTGCGTATCCAACCGAATCGGGGGGAAATTTCGACCAGCCTCCGGTTGTTTCATATGGCATACCCAAAGTGTAAATAAAAAAACCTGCAAATGACACCATTGGTTTCCTGGGGCATATCCAGCTGCCGAAAGTGACCCATTGCTAAAAATGTCCTATTGTGTATCCAGAAGAAATTTAGTACCCCCTCCCCATTACATTCGAATATGCATGGTGCATGATATGTTATTTATGGGTGAGGGGTGATGGGGGATGAAAATGCATAAAAATTAATAAATATATTATTTTTAATCTGCAAAGAAAACTTTAATTTAATTCAGTTATTAAATGAGTTTCCCCATAAAAAGTTGCCTCAATAATAGAAACTGGGAGATGCAAATTTCTGTGGATGCAGCAGATGCAGGTGCATACGTCATCGCCAGCCAGACTTGTCATGACCGACAAAACTGCTCTAAACCCTCCCGGAGTCGCAAATGAACTTTTAAATTTAAGCAAAGCAAACATAAAACAGCAACTTACTCTCACTCTCTCATTTACACATTAATTTTAAACTGCAAAAAACAACAAATCATTGTCCCTCACACCTGTAAAAGAAATACTGTTTACTCGCTCATTTACACTTTAAAATGAAATTTATACGAACACAAACAAACACAAAACAGCACCAGACTCACTCGCTCATTTACACTTTAAAATGGAATTCAAACAATCACAAAACCGCATCAGACTCACTCGCTCGTTTACAATTTAAAATTAAATTTAAACTGCAACAAACAGGAATCAAACTCAAGCTCGCCCCTGTAAATTAAAACAGTTCATTCACTCGTTTACACTTTAAAATGAAATTTAAACAAACACAAATAATAATTCACTCTCACTCGCTTAAATTTTAAAATTAATTTTAAGCTGTATCAAACAGCATCAAACTCTCTCTCTCTATCTCTCTCTCTCTCTCTCTCTCTCTCTCTCGCGAATGTAAATAAAAAACAGCAACAGACTCACTCACTTTAAAATGAAATTTAAACAAATGCAAATAGCAACTTTTCACTTTTAAATGAAATTTAAACAAACACAATCATTTCACTCACTCTCACTTGCAGGCGTAAATGCAAATTTATTCAAACACAAACTGTTATCCATCGAAAGGAGAACCGCCTTTGCCGCTGTCGNGTTGCAGGCGTAAATGCAAATTTATTCAAACACAAACTGTTATCCATCGAAAGGAGAACCGCCTTTGCCGCTGTCGTCCCCTCCGTGTCGATTCCGATAGTACATGGCTGCTGTGTGGACCAGTAATGAATGCAGTCGTTCGCCGTACCGATGGTTCGTTTTCCAGACGTAATCTGCCAGGTAGCCGACCCACGACTTTTTCCGTCTGCCAAAGCACTGGATTCTGTACCTCACTGAGCACCTGCTCCCCTCGATGTTTCGTGTGTGCATACTCAACACCTCGTCGCTTTTCATCTTTAGTGCATTTCTAGTGTTGACCATGCCACTCTTTTCACTGCAAACAAATTACCTCCTGTGATTCACCTGCATGTGGTGGAGTTCCAGGTTGCTGTAACCTTGCCAACGGTCTGAGATTATGGTCGTCTGGCACGATCCATTCACGTATGATCTTGACCAGAGTCACCACGTTCCTCTTCTTCATCGGTTGGGTCGTCACTCTGCTCGCTCCCGAAAACCCACTGGCTGTGAAATTTGGGTCCTTTGCGGTTCTTGCTTTCTCCAATTTCGGATCGTCGATTTAGACCATTTTGCCTGGCCTGTCGATGCATTTCCTGTATGTCAGTCCCCATTATACGCACACTTGGTGGCGAAAACCCGACCAGTTGACCATCTTCCCTAAGCACTGGCACTTAAATAAAGCAATTTCTACAGATACCCTATACTACACTAGCACTTTAACTGTGGTTTCCCCCTTTGTGCATGCAATATGGATCAATTATTGCAAATTCCTCTAAGGAAGTACTGCAATTTCCACTTGCAGATTATTGTGCTGACCAGTAGCTAGTGTTGCACAGTTGTGTATAAAAACTAGTAACTTTTAGTTACAAAATTGCATAAATAAGGACATCAGTGACTTAGCTTAAAAACAAGTATATTTTAGTAATTTTCAGTAACTTGCTCTGAGCCTTGCAATGTTTTCTCCTCATTATCTAGGAAGATTTACCTGGAGGTTCAGTTCGAACCTTTTCAAGCTTGGGGCACATAAGTGGTTTGTGTTTGGCACCACGGAAAATACAGGTCATTTTATACCTTTTTACAATATGGCCACTTCTAAAACAAACAAAATCACATTTTATTCTTATCGATAATTTGCCATTTTTCAAAAACAGTCATTCGGAGTGCTTTGAAATAATACCAAGAAAAGTGGGCACATTGGCAGAAAATACATCCTGCAGCACTGATCTTACCTTTTAGGTTTATCAAACCTGCAGAAGTGGCTGAGCTGGCTTCCAATGTAGCAAGACCAACTACCATATTCAATTTACTGTCACTACAGCTACTTATGGTAACCTCTTTATTGCAATGCTGATTTGCTCTTTTTGTTCAATTTCCTATCAAAGATATTCCATTAAACTGGCCAACTTATTTTCATCTTGATGTCTAACTGCACTAAATTGCCGGACACGCAGTATGTCCTCAGTCAAGCAGGATTCTACCAAAGGGAACAATGTAGCGGCATACTTGTATGATATAACACCCAGAGTTTCAAGCACCCTAATTTTTGTTTCCAATTTATCATACAAGAAAGACAGCTGGCAGTTGTCAGACATGCTTCACGTTGGGAGATTTAAAAGCTGGCATATGTACAAAACCTAGATTTTAAACACTCTATAGTTTTGCAATAATTTCCTCCCATCATTGAGAATCTTTCCACAATTTGTTGGTCTCTATAACCAAGTACTGTGACTTGAATCAGATACTGAAACTTATCTCTGTCATCTAATTCAACATCATCATGGATTTTAGAAAACTGGGTCCAGAACCCCAGCTATTTAACACCGGTGCCAGGGCTGTGAAGGGAGTGATTGTTGGAAAGGCTTACCTGACTAGGTGCCAGGCAAAGTCGACAGGCGGTGTCAAAGGTGAAGTGATTGGTACTCCCAGAGTCGTGCGGCCGACCATCCGGATGTATGCCGTTCCATCTGTGGTTGAATAGTTGAAGTTGCCCCAATGATGTTGATGAAGTTAGATCTCTTTGTGGCTGGTACTTATGTCTGGGTGAAGTGGGCCTAATAAGGCTGTCCAACATGCCTTAAACTGTAATGAGCACTGAATGAAGTAAATTGCCTATGCTTTGTTGATTGTTGAGATTTGTTTGATGTCAGATTGTAGGGGACCCGTTCCCCGAAATGCCTTGTTGGTGTTGCTCGAAGTGAAACACACATAGTTGACAAAAACATATATTTATCCTAGAATGATTTGCATTATCTCACCACAAGGTGAAACTAATACGGGTTCTGGCTGGGCGCCTGCTAGATGGGCTGTAATGTAAGAACACGCAAGTGCGTTGTAAAAGAATTACTTGGACGTTAAGCTTCCCTGNCGCCTGCTAGATGGGCTGTAATGTAAGAACACGCAAGTGCGTTGTAAAAGAATTACTTGGACGTTAAGCTTCCCTGAGCGATGCTAATTCCAGGGAAGAAGGGGCAGCATCTCCAAGTGCGAAAAAGAAAGAAATTTTCTGGTAAAATAAATTNGCGCCTGCTAGATGGGCTGTAATGTAAGAACATGCAAGTGCGTTGTAAAAGAATTACTTGGACGTTAAGCTTCCCTGGGCGATGCTAATTCCAGGGAAGAAGGGGCAGCATCTCCAAGTGCGAAAAAGAAAGAAATTTTCTGGTAAAATAAATTATATTATTGCAAATTAAGTGATTGGTGTGGAAGTGTGAAGGCACCTGGAGCACGATGCGACACCTACCGACCCTTCGGACTGCTGGACACTGATTCAATCATGATGGGAACATGCAGCCATTGCTTTGCAGCAAGCTGCACACCAGAACAACATGCAAGTTCTTCATTATCATCAAATTACCTGCATAAAATGACTCAATCATTGCAACAAAATTTCTTGAAAAATTTAACAATATAATGAACACACAAAACACTTGTAATAACAATCGGGTGGTAGGATGAAATGAGGGTGATGTCATGAGGTGAACACAAGGAACTCATATAAATATTAAGAAAAAGTAAAAATGCTGTGGGGGCTTTCCTTGTATCTTTAACGCTTTCCTGCATCTCTTTGAAAATAAGCATAATTTGACTTTTAATCTGCATTGCTACTTCGATGCTAGAAACCTTTCTGTGCTTTCTCCTGACGAAGGGGGAGGTTGCGACACTACCTTGCACACACTTGCACTGCACTACGTTGAACTTGTATGAGGGTGTTGCGCACTCGTGCACACATTGCATGCTGATGTGATGACTTGGGGAATGGGGGGGAGGCATGGCAGATGGTCTAGAGGGCAGGACACAATCCTGCGTCAAACGCATCCCTCTGCGAAGTCTGTTTGTGGGCCGTGCACCACTAGGCACAGCAGGAGCAGGCCCTAGACCAGCGGTACCGAGGCTGCAGGTTGAACGGCAGGTTTGTTCTATCCTGGGTGCAGTGGAACTCCTTCTTGCTGGCTAGGTGCAGACAGTCGGCTGCAGTGGGTGACGATATGACGTCACTGCAGGCCGGAGATGTCTATGTTACTCTGAATCGTGATCCCTGCGAATGGAAGGGAGGGGGCGAGCTGGCTGTGTTGCTGTCCTCGCTCCCTCCATCGCTCCTGCTACTGATGCTCCACCACCTCAAGTGCTGCTGGTAGCGACCCAGGCTGGCAGTGACCGAGGGGTGTTGACCACCTGGGGGTGACCCATCGGCCAGCGATTACATCCCTGCTGTGGCGTTGCCCCCGTGTCACCTCTTTGCCTGTGGTGGACACTGCCGGAAACCGCTCTGGCGCCATCGACATTGCATCAGTGCACGAGAAGTTTTATAGTATTAAAGTTAATGAGGCTGGATACAAGTCCTTATTTGCTGAAATAACCTATGCATTTATGACAAAATATGATGTGAGGTCAAAACTAGTGACAGGTATGCATTTTATGTATATGTGCATTTTCAAGGTATTTATAATTACAAGAGGCAAAGTCAATATATACATAGAGAATTGATTATTATTAGGCAGGCTGCTGACTGATAAAATAAGAATTTACTGAGTACGCACAAGCCACAAAAGTATTTGAAATAAATGGGGGAAATGTTTGCCTTCACTAAACTGCATACGACTCCGTCACATTTTCCTTTAATTCTATAAAAGGCATGAAATTTCTACAGGGGAAATGTGTCTCAAACATGAGGGGATGTATTTTTTTCACAGTGTGCAGTTGCTTGATGTATTATTGGCGAGACATTGCATAGTGTATAAAGGTCTCAATGTAAACATTATATTACTGTTTTTACATCAATAATAGGGGTTTCAAAATCGAAACTAATATAATTACTGTCACTGAAAATGTTTATTAAAAAATTAATGAATTAACTAACTTAAAAGAAACTTGTACATACCTACAGAATCTTTAAAACAAGGCAGTGATTTCGTTCATAAAACATAAAACAGCTATGTTAAGTAGAAAAATTACATTGAGTTTTAACTAGAATTTTGGAGTAGTTCAGTTAAAGTTTAAGTGGTCCCCTGCTGAGGCAAGACACGTGTGTAATTAATTATAAATTGCACTTGTTACAGACACTACTAATTACTGCTGTGTTATTTTTATAAGAGTTACATGATGCACCAATTGGCTTCTCGTAAAGTTACAGGATTGATAAGATCTCGTGTCTACATGGTCTGCACTTTGCACTATCAGTACTCTATTACCTTGTAGGGATTTTCTTACATTCATATACCGTGTTGCCAAAATTTACAGCAGTTATTATGAAAGGTTGGTTAGACTTTTTAGTGAGGTTGAAACATAGTTATGCCTTGTTGCATTGAAAGACATTACACTGACTTCGACAGCATAACTAGGGCTTGTGACTTCCGGTCGTGTAGCGTGCAGCTGGTACCTTGTGTAGGTAGTTCCTACCTGCTCAGTTAGGTAGTGTATGTGGTTCACAAGGGCTCTGGAAGAAGCAATGGTCGGCGTAAATTTCAAGTAACTTTACACATTAATATCACATTATTCACTTTACAGGTTTTCCTAACAAATAATAACTTTAAAAAAATCCTTCATAGATTTAACAACACAAATAAATGACAGTCTAAACCATCTTCATAACATTATTTCCATTTCATTGGACATAATGTAGTTAGGCCTACTTTATGCTATTCGCAACATTCTGATTAATGACAGGCACCTCGTAGTGGAAAGGCCTGCAGTCGGCCATGCGCCATAACTATTGATATAACACAAATAATCCTTTAATTAATAATAAACATAATTTGTACACACACTGAAAATTACAAAATACAGTTTAACAAATACAACACTAGCAAATAAGTTAAAAATACATGTGAAATGCAGGAGTGAAATTCCTTTTATGTGTTGAAGCTTGAATATAACCCTGAAATTGCTGTAAAAAATTGTAAGGGGCATCCCTAGTGCAAAACACACACCCTTGGGTTTATTATTTAATTTATAATTTTCACTATCCAGCTCTGCATAACTTTTTATACCAATTTGCTGTGTGGAAGAATATTCCATTCCTCCCCATCCGAGTCCCCTTACTGTTTGAAGGGGAAGGTGCGTGGACACTGACATTGCTGGTAGTAGACGGTACTTCCAACGAGTACTTGGACTTTATTCGGTCGCGGCACCAGTTGACACTACAAAACTAATTTAAAACTTTTAATTTTTCTGACACAAATTTTCAACTTAAAAATGTTTTTCACTTAAAAAGACGAAAGTGCTGCTTTCTCTTGAGCGGCGGATGAAGTCCCGCCTTCCACGAGACCTTTCGGCCAATCAGAGACCTCCGACCACGTCAAACTAAAAGTTATAACTTCTAGCCTTGCATTTCAAGCATTCTTTTACAAACCTACGGCCTTTTTCGAAGAAAGATTGTACTAATAACTAAATAAACTGTTTCACATCATTAAATACATGCCCTCGTCGTCTTTACGTGAATCTAAACCGTTTAAAACGAAGTTTTTAACCAACTTTTTATCACTCGTCAGAGTAGCACACACACAAGAGGAAAAAAAAAGTAATATGAAACGATAGAACAAATGTTATTTTTAGAACTTAAATAGAGTTTCCTATTTTATTTTAAACAACAGCACCTTCCAGTCACGGTTTAAAATACAATTTACCCTCAGTTACTGGTTAGGGAACAACTTAAATTATACAGTATATCTTTTACCAGGCCACGCCTTGGCGGCATTTTCACGTTTTTAACAACTCTTCTGGAAATTAGATTCAATTTACCATATATTTATTTACTTAACCATCACCACGTCCACTCGTGGGCTTGTTGGTGGCAATTTAAAAAGCCCTGCAATTTTCAAAATTACTGTTTAATGAACAAGTAGCTGGGAGTTTGCTACTCCAGGCTTCTAATCTCCCCCCACTCGCATGCAGCGGGAGTAAGGTAAACATTTACAGCCCGTCTACCGGGGAAACCTGGTGGACAAAAAGTAGCTGCAGTGGGAAAGTGCCGCAAGCACAGTTATATCAAACTGATAGTGTGCGGAGGGGCTTGCCTTTCCTAACCCACTGCAATAAATAATAACAACAATTGGGTGGTTATGGGCCCTTCGCATGGCCTGTACTACCCCCGTTCTGAGCTTCAGCAATGATGAAAAGCGGTGGCAGCACTAAAGCTGAGAGTGCTGAACTTCGAAATGCGGTTGGTGTAGCTGGGGACACATGGTGGGATAGAGTTCAGGGATAGGCAGGGCACCAAAAGGCGTCAATATGTCCCTTTTTATATTAGGAATGGTAGTGAGATTCTTTTTTTTTTACTAGCAAAGAAGGGTATTTGAATGAGATTTTCCTCATATTTCTAAAAATGTCTAAAATTTCAATTTAACATGTAATGTTGGTTACACAATTGGAAACTTCAACTTTTAAATTGGGTTGTTGGTGGAATATTTTACATAGAGGTATAACAACTTCGTCTGTCATGTTTAGTATCTGTGATGTATGCTTGTTTGTTAATTTTTTGTTTTTATTTCCTTATTGTATATTAGAAAGTAAAATAAGCCGAAAGGTCCCTTTTAAAAAATGCACGTGGCACGTAGTTACCTATGCGTTTGGATTATTGTAAATGAAACAAGGTATTTCTAAACGCCAAAGCTTATTTAGTTTACAATGTTTACTTTGTAGCGATTGTATTGATAATGCTTGTCAATGTTAGTGATTAAAAAGTAGTGGTGTCTGCATAAATTACGTGAATATTCCAGGTACTTGGTGGATTCTAGTGAGGCAAATTTTTTGTAAGTGCGAATTTTCTATACCTCGCTTTGTAGTTGCCTAACTGATCAGATGTGTGTCAGACCAAGTACTTACATCGTTAAGTTTTTTTCTCTCTATTCGTCATTTGTTACGTACAAGCCACAGGGGAAAACATTGGGATACTTCCCCAATTGAGTTGAGGTGCTGCAAAATTTGGTTAACATATGTGATAATGGACATGTGCCCTACCTGGTACGTGGGTACTGTCTGTCTCATATAAGTTGGCGAGATTTTGACAGTTCGACGAAAGTAGCGCCAATGTTTACTTTTCGTTTATGTATCCTTTCGCCATCAGCTGGTGCGTCAAATGGCGGCTGTATATTAATTTTATTAACACACTGTGAGCTAATCCACTTTCCATTTTAATGCTAAAAAAATTTTAAGGTATTTATAGACTCTCCTCTGTCTAAAAAATGTATAGGTTTTAAAAGCAAAAGCCAGAAAATCTTGCAAAAAAATGATATATTTGACACCTATTTTTTTTAAATTACAGACAATGAATTTGGGTTAACATTTGTGAGATGGTAATTGTAGTTCTTATCACACTTTGGATGTTACAGCTAATATGTTAAGACTGGAAATAAAAGTGATAGACAGGAAACTTGCTTGACAACGCACTTTTCATTTGCCAACAGACAACTTACCAATGACTTTTGTAAAGCAGTTATTCTGCTATTACGGATACTAAACAGCTTGAGTTAGAAATATGTGGTGTGGAATAACTTAAGAATTCTTTAATACTACTCACGCACATCCCATTTTCTTTGTTTTATTAATATAGAATAGTGATAACAGGAAAAAACAAAAATTTGGGTTTGCGGGAGAACTGGTTGTAGTTCGGGATCTGGCGGAGAGATAGCGTGGAAGGGTGTGTTGTAAGTGATGGCGTGCTAGGCTTGTTGTGAACTACCTCCAAGAGGTAGCATCACTTTGACCTGCCTCCCGATTCAGTCTTTGTAAAAGTTCACTTTTCTCCTTTTATTGGCTAAAAACAACAAGAGTTTAAAATATATTTTGTCAAATTATTTGAAAAAATTATTTAACCATACCCTCCGATATTTCTGTAGACTTTTGGAATTAATATCAAGCATGTATGGAAGGTGTGGAGAGTGGCGGTACAACATAAAAATATCTTCCAATGTTTAAAGTTGCATTTCATTTGAATGCGGACTGTTTTAATGTCCGTTTCATTTTGAACACACATCAATTATTACTTTAGCACAAAGTTAAGTTTTTAACACTAGCAACAGCTGGTTTGTGAACGTGTAAAATAAAATGTATTAATTTATCTAGGAACTCTTTCATATCCGCGTATTTTCTGCTTGTTAGATGTGCATCGGCACTGCAGTCAGAATAGCCAACGCAATATTAATTTTCATTCGTTCATGCATCAGCTGATACAGGATTTTTTTAATGGCACGTTTTTTGTTACGTATACATCAAGTTGCCACTCGCTGACTGTCAAAATCTCGCCAACTTATATGAGACAGGCCATACTCCATACCAATACTGTAAGAAGGACCGCATTAAAAAGTAATTTATTGGAACGTTTCCGGCTTCTATTGCATACCTTAGGCCTCCTAATGAAATATTTACAGTGTATGTAGTAGAAAATTCTAAGAAGTTTGTTATTGTGAGGAATATTTACAGCCTGTTCCACTCTTAGTTTTATACAGTATTTTATGCTGTATGACGCTATTTATTTAGACAAGTGTTAACTTTATGCTAGTTAGTTTGTCAGAGTGGTGACAGATTTTGGATTGAATCCTAACCTGTTACCCATCCAAGTTTTTTTAAAAATAAAATATCATTCAAATTACCTGTGAAGATCCATTGCACCAAGCTGTAGGGAAGGTTTAAATCAGCTCCACTAACTTCTTATGACAGTGTTCAAAAAGTTAACTAGGCGTAGTTACTGGGAATTGTGTACTTGTGTTTATTGTCTTCGGTTATGCTGATATTACACAGCCATTTATATACACTGAGACGACAAAAGTTGTGGGATACCTTCTAATATCGTGTCGGACATCCTTTTGCCCGGCGAAGTGCAGCAACTCGACGTGGCATGGACTCAACAAGTTGTTGGAAGTCCCCGGCATAAAAAATGAGCCATGCTGCCTCTATAGACATCCATAATTGTGAAAGTGTTGCCGGTGCAGGAGTTTGTGCACGAACTGACTTCTCTATTATGTCCCATAAATGTTCTATGGAATTCATGTCGGGCGATCTTGGTGGTTAAATCATTCGCTGGAATTGTCCAGAATGTTCTTCAAACCAATCGCGAACAGTTGTGGTCCGGTGACATGTCGCATTGTCATCCATAAAAATTCCATCATTGTTTGGGTACATGAAGTCCATGAATGGCTGCAAGTGGTTTCCAAGTAACTGAACATAACCCTTTCCAGTCAATGATCGGTTCAGTTGGACCAGAGGACCCAGTCCATTCCAGGTAAAAACAGCCCACACCATTATGAAGCCACCACCAGTTTGCACAGTTCCTTGTCGACAACTTGGGTCCATGGATTTGTGGGGTCTGCGCCACACTCGAACCCTACCATCAGCTCTTATCAACTGAAATCGGGACTCATCTGACCAAGCCACGGTTTTCTAGTCCTCTAGGGTCCAACCGATATGGTCACGAGCCCAGGAGATGTGCTGCAGGCGATGTCGTGCTGTTAGTAAATGCACTCGAGTCTGTCTTCTGCTGGCATAGCCCAGTACAGTCAAAGTTCGCGCACTGTCCTAACGAACACATCCGTCATACGTCCCACATTGATTCCTGAGGTTATTTCATGCATTGTTGCATGTCAACACTGACCTTTCTGCGCACACGTCGTTGGTCTCAGTCATTAAGTGCAGGCGGTCGGCCACTGCGTTGTCCATGGTGGGAGGTTATGCCTGAAATTAGGTATTCTCGGCACACTCTTGACACTGTGGATCTCGGAATGTTGAATTCCCTAACCATTTCCGAAATGGAATGCCCCGTGCGTCTAGCTCCAACTACCATTCCGCGTTCAAAGTCTGTTAATTCCCGTCATACGGCCATAATCACGTCAGAAACATTTTCACATGAATCGCTTGACTATAAATGAAAGCCCAACCAATGCACTGCCCATTTATACATTTGGTACACTATACTATTGCCGTCTGTATATTTGCATATTGCTATGCCATGACTTTTGTCACCTCAGTGTATGTTTGTCACATCTTAAAAGTGTAATTTTATTGTAGTCAGTTTAAGTATTAAATTAATTATGCTTCCTCCTCAGATTCAAGTACTTGGAAAGTTAACCCAGCTGCTCTGTAGTGACAAAACTAAACAACAATGCATTGTTGCCAGAATGTGTTACCATCTGCTATTAGCTACTAAAGCTGGTTCCACAATACAGTGATGCAATGGGTGCAAGGGTGGCGAGAGGATACGTTTATGGTTTCACATTTGAGGTATTATCTGTCTTTGATGAATGCCATCTGAGATGGTGTTGCTATGTATTCCAGGGTGGATTATTAGACCTCACGAATGTGACAAAGGACATGCGAAAAACATTTGACACTGTCACTTTCACAACAAAATTCAAGTGCATAGTAAATAAACAAGGCAGTATGAACACGATGTGCAATGAAAACTATTCAACAGCATACAGCGAGTATGGGAGTTATAAGACGAAGGAGAATAATTTTGATGTTGTTAATAGACAATTATAAGATGTGGCCATAAATAAGTGTGTCATCTTCCAAATGTAAACAAATAGTTTTATAGTAGTTTTGTTCTTATTCTCCACTTAAACACCTATTCTTCATTGTCGTCTGCTATCACAGACAATTGCAATGCAAGAATTTTACGTGACACGCTCGTCACAGATGCACTGTGATGGACTGATGCTTCAACCTGGTTGGCTACAGCTCACTGCAATGCATCACTGTATTGTGGAACCAGATGATAAATCTTGAAAGTTAGGAAAGAGCCATAGTTAATGTGGCTGCCTAGTGCAGGACCGGCCAAGCGAAAGGATAGGGTTTTACATATTAAATGATTTTAGGTGTATCTCGGCCACCTTTCATGATATAATTTCAAACAAAATCTTCATTGTCCATATTTGCCCAGGCCACATTGCTACAAAAATGTGTTTGTAAAAGTTTTAGTATCCTGAAAATTGTGGGTAAATTAATATTTATAAACTCAAAAACACACAGTAACACTATTATTAATTTATTCCTACTTGATCTCTCTCTTCAAAGGGCATAATGTGTTTTTGTTTGTAAGTGATATTGTGGAAGTTATCTGAGACTGGCCTAAAATTTTTTAACAACACATCAAAACCTATCCTTTTGCTCAGCCAGTCCCGCACCAGGCAACACCTTTAATGGAACATGTCATTTTTAACAAAAGGAGTTCACACAAAACAAAATCTCAGCTATGCAATTATGAGTTAGATGGTCATTTTTGCCACTGTGACTACTACATAAGTAAATACATAAAACAAAAAAAACAAATCTCTGGAATACAAAATCTGTTTGAATAATGATGATACAAACAACAGTATGAAACACAAAATATACATTTATTATCTCAAGTGACATCACTATCTACATGCCTGGGTAATTATCTAGTTTAGGGGCTTTTCTGAAAAACACACTAAAAATTTAAAATTATGATATATTTCTACTCTACTAATGATGCAGAACACAAATATACTAGGGGCATTAACGTCCGACTAATTTCGTAATATGTGCCCACCTAACCTAACAAAACCTAACCCCACGATGGGCGAATCACTATTTTACATTTTTAAACTAACCTAGGATTGTTGGGTTTTACACTAACCTATGATGTTAGGGTTTTAAACTAACCTAGGATAGTAGGGTTTTACACTAACCTAGGATGTTTGGGTTTTATACTAACCTAGGATGTTTGGGTTTTACACTAACCTAGGATGTTTGGGTTTTACACTAAAATACGAATGTAGGATTGCAGGGATTTAAAGGAACCGTAAAACACACCAAAAGAATGTAAATTGACTCACCTAGGTAGGGGGCTGGTATAATTCCTCTGACGTTAATAGACACAAACAAACATATTTCGCAAGTTTTTTTTAATATGTTCTACTTATTTTAACACTACGGCCGCTTCAATATCAACTAGGTAAGCTATGCTGAATTCATTAAACCAACTTTTGTTGGCATAAAACGTTTCGTTCATAAACGTAAACAAACTGTCAGAAACAGTCATCTCACAAACTTGTTCAATTTTTTAAAATATGTTGCACTTATTTTAAAGCGATGCCCCTAGTATATTCGTGTTCTGCATCATTAGTAGAGTAGAAATATATCATAATTTTAAATTTTTATTGTGTTTTTCAGAAAAGCCCCTAAACTAGATAATTACCCATGCCTGCATAAATTAATCAAAAGAGTGGGACAGCAAATAATACTCAAATGTTTTAAAAAAAACTTTACCATTCAGATTATACAAATCATATAATTTATTGGCTATTTGTTAGAAATATTTGTGGAAGTAAACAAGGCTCCATTCGAAACCACCTTCATTTGAACTGAGAGTTTATGCATACCTATAGTTTAAATTTCTGGTGTTTTGCATATATTGCATATACATGGAAGTGGAGGTGATGGATCTATAGAAGGTACAAAGAATGACTGTAAGATGGGTGAACGGTAAGTGAAGAAGATTGGCTCAGGACAGTAAAGATTAAGAGAACATTAGGCCATCAGTGATGGTGAAGTAAATGGGATGAAGCTCCTTGGAGGACCTATGAGAATAGTGGAAAGGCTGGTCAGGACGTATAAGGCGGTGAATGGACAGGGAGGATGGGAGATGGTAGGTGGATGGCTAAGGGGTTTTACAGAGGGAGAGGGAGCAACAGTGGAAAGATTCAGAGGGTGTGGAGGAGAACAGAATGGTGAAGACACTGTTGGTATCGTCAGCGAGGGAGTGGAACCTATTGCAGGAGGAGTTGGTGACTCTTGAGTGGAGCCAGACAGTTATGGCATGGCTTTGAAAAAGTGTGTGTAAGGGGGGAGGATTTGCTTGTGACAGGGTGGCAGCCCAGTTACAATATTTGATTATTTTTATTTATAATTTTTTTATAGTGTCATCCAAATAGGCTCAAGGACCAAACCAGATTGGCACTGAAAAAATACAAAAGAAAAAGAAAAATTGGTACACAATTACTTACAAACAAATAAATATAAAATAGGTTGCACAAATATATATTTCACTGCAAGTTATTGTAATAAAATATTGTTGCATGTCGCTGCCCGATGTTACCTTCGTGTGGGAAGGAGCTGATAGCTGGAAGTCAAGTTTGTAACGTTAGACAAAATGAGTGGCAGATCATAAAGGAACACGCCGATAAACTTATCGCAGCTCGCGCTTCGCTGTCCCTGAGAAGCTCGTATTTTTCCTTTTTATAACATAGGAATGTAGTCTTCATCACCATTGCATTTCTCAGAACAATTAGGATTGCATGAACATTCTAGACGTCACCTACCTCAAGTATAAAGACCACGTGCGGGCTTCTGGGGAGTGAGTAATTCGAGAGTTTGGCGTCTCGTGTGCAACCTCAATTGACAGTTGCGTGATTCCGGAGTGGCGAGGGACAACTGTAGCAATCTGCGAGAGTGCATAGGCGAGCTTGTGTGCAGTGAAGAGTGGAACTGATCTGCGGGACTGTAGACTGGATGAGTGAGGGAAAAGACATTCGGGATGATGGAAATAGACAGTTTTAACTAAGCATGTAGAAATAATTGGAGCAGTTTAAGGGAAATTAGCAAGAGTAAAGACAGTGATAAAGACTTTAATTGAAATGGAGATAGTAATTAAATATTGCTGCCAATAAAAATAATTAGAGTTAATGGGACACTCAGACTGGTATATAACAGATGTTTGACGGTTTGTAGCATTGAGAATAAATGTAATTATTGAATTTATTTCTTTTATTTTTACTAAGACTTCCATCCCTCACAAACTCAGATATGCCCTTAGGGTGTCCTATGTAGTTGTTAAATTTCATATGATCTGCGTGAAAGCTGCCATGAATAATTTTGAATACTTTTAATATGATTTTTTTCTAAACTTTAGAGTCTGTCTCCATGAGAGAGTTCAAAATTAATGGCTAGGTCCTTATTAAGGAATAGTGCAAACGTAGTGTTGATTCACTTATAGTTGCAAATTTTGTAATGTATATAAGGCATACCATTGTGGAATGTTTAGATATGAAGGTGTCAGCATGAAAATAAAGTTTCTCATCAAAAAGTACTCTTTAAGTCACATATACATGTTGCTCGTTTAATTTAAATATTATTTTTATAGTACATATTTACTATGTACATATGATTTTCCTAGTAAAAGAAATACATACCTAGTATTTTTTTTCCATAATTAAGATAGGCTGGGCTTAACATCTCATTGACATTGAGGTCATTAAGCAATAACCTGAGACAGTGTCTTAAATGCTGAAGCAGCAGTACAAGCAAGTTACACTAAAATGTAATTTCAAAATGACAAACAAAAATGAATTTTTAATACAAGCAAGCAAGCAAGCTATGTTAAGCAAAGAAAACCTAACAGGCTACCACAGCCACAGAATAATTTAAGTTCTTATCTCATACTGTAGACACCACAACGAAGACCCACCTGAAACCTATATGGTGGCTGCCAGGAAGAAGTGTGCCCCTTTGAAAAACTTCACATCAAGGAAAAATAAAATTCAATGTGTGCATGTCTGGGTAGGGGGGTATGGACATAGAGCAGCAAACCAAGGAGAAGGGAATGGTAGAGACTGCTGCAGACATTCAAGAGTTATTCCATTTTGACCTCGCCAACGCTCAAAGCTGCATTGCGCCATCACAGTACTTTTTATAATACTGTTCAATATGGCTATTTTAAGAATTCCTTTACCTAAAGTACTACCTACGTGCATTTATGGTATGCTGCTGTGTCAACTGCACAGACAATGGTGGACATTTTTAACACTTACTGTAAACATCATGTAACATACGTTAATAAGCCTACAGTACTGAAGCGAGTGTGTTATTCTCTGAAGGAAGTGTTGGTAAAGCCTATGCGCCTTGAGCTGTATTGCTGCCGCTGAAAGTTTTGTGTAATTTTTACGCAAAAACTGCGAGTCCTGGGCAGTTGCAACAAGAAGACCAATTTTGTTAGGTCATTTTGCTCTACAAACCAGCTTCAAAAGTAAATCATTCCTTATGGTAAAAAATATTCCCGCAAAAAGAGGGTGGCCACCCCTGTTATTTTAATTTTGAAAGGAGGTATTAATGAGAGTTTGCTCTTTGGTTGAAGATCCCAGTAATAAAAAACAATAGTTGGATAATTGTAGTTTAATTTCTCTTCATTTCCAATATTTTGCAAAAGTACATTTTAAAATATAAATTTTTGAGGGCTTATATATCCCTAAATATTGAAATTATCTAGAAAGTGCCCTACATATTTTCTGTTTGGTTTTTGGTTGAACTCTACCCTACCTGTATATATACACATACATTGGGTATATACACACAATCTAGACTATTGCAAAACATAGATTTTGACCAGGTGGGGAGGAAGGTAACCTCACATAACAGTATATAACTTAAGGGGGGCATGGGCCTCAAAAGTTTGAGAAATCTGTTTTAGTAGGTACTTAATAATATGGACCTCTGCTTGGCAGAAGGTGTTTGTTTCCACCCACTTTGTAACTGGTTCATGAAAACAAATGTGGATACAGCAACATTGCTAGAATCCTTTCAATTCCAAAAATTGTCACCATCTGTAATAATGCAGTTTCAAGACTACCCTTCGTTACAAATGATTTCAATTGGCATCCCAACCATGAGAAAATTGAAGAAAAAAAAAACCTTACAAGTTATTCACACCTATTGTATGTGCGTGTTGTTTAAATGATATGACCTCTGGTCATTTGAAGTAATTTTCTCAAAAGATAAGAATTCCCCCAATTTATTGCTGGCATGAAACAAAGAATATACAGGATGAGTATAAAATAATACCCCAACTTTGAAGGTCTATAATATTAAAACCAAATAACCTACAAACTTGATTGACCAATCAAATAAACCGTAGAACCATGAAATTTGTTTACCATACATACATAAATGTTCAATGTGATCACCATGAGTGGCCCAAACGACATCTACGCGATAATCAAACTCGTTCCACACTCTTGTCAGCATGTCCGGTGTTATGGTTTGGATGGCATCCATAATTCTCGTTTTGAGGTTTGTCAATGTTAGCCGGCAATAGTGGACGAAACACTCAATCCTTTATGTACCCCCATAGAAAAAACCACGCAGGGTAAGTTCCGGGCTTCTTGGGGGCCAGTGATGAAGAGCCTGGTCACCAGCTGCTCCTCGACCAATCCAGTGTTGCGGCAACGTCTCGTTTAGGTATCCGCGAACAGCTAGGTGCCAATGGGGTGGCGCACCATCCTGCTAGAAAATGAAGTCCCCCGCCGCCTCTTCAAACTGAGGAAACAACCACTCTGTAAGCGTGTCCAAGTAAGGGATTCCAGTAACAGTGGGCTCGTGAAAAAAGAAAGGGCCAAAAACAGTGTCTTTGGATACAGCGCAAAACACGTTCACTTTGGGGGAAATGCGCTCATGTTTGGTGGTTTCATGTGGAGGCTCCTGACCCCATATCTGCACATTGTGCCGGTTCACCTTACCATTTGTATGGAACGTCGCTTTATCGCTAAAAACCAGTTTAGACATGAAAGCATCGTCTACCTCGTTCTGGACAAGAACGAATGCTCAGAAATTACATCCCTGTTCTTTATCCGTTTCGGTAAGAGCCTGTACAAGCTGTAACCTATATGGTTTGTACAGCAATCTCTTTCGCAACACTATCGATTGACGGATTTGCATTTCCCTACTAACTTGTCGAGTTGATTTTCTCGGACTGCGAACGAATGCTTGTTCAATCAATTGCACATTTTCTTCGGATAACTTTTGACTTTGCAAAGGCACCCTGTGTCACGAAACTGACGAAACCAACGTACAATACTCCACCTATCGGGAGGAAGACGTCTGTATTTGCGACGGAATTCACATTTAACAGTCGTAACTGACTCACAATTAGCAAACTGAATAACACAGAACGCCTTCTGTTGTTCCGTCACCATCGTGATGCGGAATAACACACAACACACGCTCATAGTGCGACGACAGACGCTCCCAGTGTCATCTCGCGGCACATAGAGTTAACATTACACCGTCCCCTTCACATTGATGTGCCGAATGCGAGCTCGCTACCCCTTCACCACCTCAAACCGAGCGTTACGAACGCCATCCAAACCGTAACACCAGACATGCTGACGAGCGTGGAATGAGTTTTATTATTGCGTAGATGTCGTTTGGGCCGCTCGTGGTGGTCACATTGAACATTTATGAATGTATGGTAAAAAAACTATTATAGACCTTCAAAGTGGGGGTATTCTTTTATACTCATCCTGTACTATACAATTCTCTCAATTGGGGCGTAAATTTTATATTTGCGGAGATATCTGCTTCTTGTCCCTGTTATTGCCATACAGGCATCACACATCTGGTGCCAATTCTGAAAATTTTATCACATTGAAGTTAGTAGAATCATTCAGAAAGTTTGGGCATGTCTGTTTACCTTTGTGTTACATTTTAGTAAAAGTTTTGTTTTAATTAACATTTTTACAATGTTTATATCAGAAAAAAGGTTTTATATGGATAATATACAGGATAATCCAGAACACCAGTGTTTTTATATTGATTATGATAGGTGACATTTCTGGGTATTTTTAAATCTTGTATGTTACTTTGGATTTGTTATAGGTATTTTCACAATGGAGAGTTTCTCCATTGATGCCATGACAATAGACTGAATACCCCACATGCAAGTGTTGGTGCAGAAACAACAGGGTTTAAGCATGGCAGCCAGCTGCTCGGTGCACCGCGGCCATCACCGCCAGGAGTCCATGTACACTATGACGGGACTGTATGCAGAAACACCTTCTGCATCTGGTGAAGAAGCGACTACTGTGGTGACGAGCGCCCCGAGTCCATCAGCAGTCACCTGCTGCCATGACACTGTAATTAAGTGTCACAGTCGAAATCCATCTGTTGGAATTGTCGACAGGTATGTTTAAGTTAAGTTTTATTCAGTTTAAAAAAATTAACTAAGGTTGTGAATGAATTGCATACACTAAGTAAAAAGTGAAGCTATCAATTTTGGTGAATTCCACTGTGACTACTCAGTGAAACATCTATACAGTCATGGTCCTCGGTGCCAAGCAGTTTATGGACCTCCCACAGCAGCAATTCAAATTAGGAATCGTAATTAGTCAATTCTGGTTTTTCACATGGGAAACATGGCGAATGTTGACGACCAGTGGTTTTTCTTGAGATATTGAATTTTTCCACCACCATTGCAGCTCATCACTACCTCATTTCACTTAACCTCTAATGGATGCCATAGACCAAGCTATTAAGCATCTTCAAGATCTCTAGGCTAAGCTTGACTAAAGAATCAAAATGGAAATATTTTCATGTACTACTGTGTAATGTTTAAGGTTTCTTTGATGAAAATTTTTAGTAAGTTGTTAACAGGCTTTTGTTGTCAGGCAGTGGTTTATTCTGTTGTACTAGTTGTGTTCATAGATTTAATTAATATTTTTCAGCTATATTTATGTTAGTTTACAGTTAATTAGCATATAACCTACCTATTTAATACTTTTCTCAAATTTTTGAAATTTACAATATTATGTGAATTGAAATCAAGACTCCTTAATCATAAACTTAAATTCATGTTCATAAAATTGTGAGGAGAAACACACAGGTGGATTGCAGATTTTTTACAGACTGTGGACATATAATTAGTCTGCAGTCATAATTTAACTTTTGAATTTAATGTAAACAATAACTGATGCAGTCATTTTAGTTCATCATTAATTATTGATAATTGTACAGCTTGGCTCTGAAAAGTTGTTTGTATGGTGCAAAAGCACCAGGTGTGAGCAAACTGTGGTTGTGATGCCATTGCCGGTTTTGTAAGACCTTAGCTAGGCATGCAGTGTCTTTATTGAGGATTTGTTGCCACCACTTTGCTGGGAGAAGCATGGCAAAAGCTCACTGGTGAACTTGGCATCACTGAGGCTGATGAATGATTCCTCCAGTTGCTGCTGATTGTTGGACAAGGTGATGACCACACATGTATACTCGTGTGGTCAGTGACATTTAAGCGTGGATGAAAGTCTTGATTCCACCATATGCCCACACCCATGCCAGCTCCTCATGAAGTAATCTGCTAGGAATATGAAAATTCATTTTCACTTTACCCTGCTTTCCTCTGCTGTAGGTATAGAGGTGCATGAAGGAGCCACGAGATCTTCTGAAGCACAGATCTGCTCAGCTCCACTTTCTGGGCAATCTACCTTACCAGGGTTGCTCCTTCTGTAGGTAACGACACTAAGTGTATCTTTGCACCCGGGCCTCCTTCCCATGGAACCTCTGAGGAAAAGGGAACACCTAAGATACCTATGCAAATGTACCTAGTCTGCCTCCATTAAAAACTCAATGTGTCACATTGTGAGACATGCAGCGAGCTGAATAGTGTGTACCACCAGTGACATGTGCTACTTCGCGACACTCATTGGTAGGCACACAAATTTACAGACAGGTCACTTAATGGTGGAATGCAGGATCGCAGATCCACTGCCAACAGTGCAGGTCAGAAAGTGTCTTTGGCTAGCTACCTTGAAATGCAATCAAGTCATGCACCAGGAGGGTGAAACTTGTGATGCCTTGCAGTTACAAGGGGTTTCCACCAGTTGTCAGAGCATGGAAAGTTGTAGGTTGCTAACTATGTTGATGATAACTCTGGGGTCTGCAGCAGACTGATCCCCAATTAATTTTGTTACTTGTCTCTAGGCCAGCTTTATCCTTCACCTTAAAAACAAGTTGTGAATACACAAAGACTAATAACCCCTAGTAGCCCGCACACATGCATTTGAAGGATGTTCACGATAAAGTGAGCACTTTTGAAAGCCCTGTTAAGTTTCTAGTTTCAGCCCATTGGTTTATATTTCCACTTACCTATCAAAATAAACACTGCTATATGACTTTCAGCTGATGTTTACATCAGTTGGTTCATGTATCCACTGCATACTCATTAAATAAGCAACGAAAAGTAATAAATATTGAAATCAGCACTTTAAAAACATACATGTTAATTTCAGTAAATATTTGTATGTGAATACTTATTGATGTTCACAAATATTTTTTGTTTGCATAGACCAATAAATGAATGCCTTTATGATCAATAGTCCAAAGTTCATAAGGAAATTTGTTTGGTTTAGGTTGGCCACAGAATAGCAGAAGAGTTAAACATTATTTGTTTTCCTGTTATAAAAACAACACTAAGACGTTTAGAATGTTAACTTTTAAAAAAGCTGAAAAGCTTGGCGGTTATACATACGTGTCATACTCACGTGTGATACTCATAAGAAAGGCACGCTTTTAGATAATACTGTTTATCTACTCCAACAACATAAGTGAACAATGTGCCTTGAACAATTGTTAAATTACCTAAGAATTATGTTTAACAACATTTATGAGTAGAATTACAATGCACAAATACCTCGCAAAGCAATATTTTAATACAAAACTATGCATAAGCAAATGGTAGGCATTGCTACTAAAACAACTGTCATTATGTCATGAAACTAAATAGCACAGAATTGATCCAAAATTTTACAGCATACTGCTACAGAAATATTTGTCACTTGATGCAAGCTTAGTGGAAATTTGTCCAGCCTCACAGTTTTAAAGTTTTGCTAAGGCCTACTGCTTTGCCTACAAAAAAATTAACTTTTCACTTATAAAATTGAAATGTGAACGTCACTTCACCACAATACAAAAGACATAATACCTATAGCCCGGTCAAAATCGACATTCAAGGTTACAAAAATTCGCATAGAGCTAAAAATTGGTACGAATGTTGGGAACACCATTACAAATGAAATGTGAAAAGTCCCCATCGATCCCACACCTGCAAAAAAATTTATTCAAGGTCAAAGTTCGCAAATATGGGTTTTTTGCATTTTTAAGCCAAACGGTAAGTTTTATCACACAAATAGGTCAGACAAAAATTGTATATCATGCAATTATCTATACAAATTGTTCTTACACCTTTTTTCCTAAGAGTCGCCATTTCTGAGATATAACAATTCAAAAAGTTGAAAATGTTGTGTTCATAATATGCACACGTTTCCACGCCACCTGTGAGGCAGTGTACTTGGCGCGTTTTTTTTAAAACGTGGTTTCCCCGGTAGGCCTATTCCACGATCTATTGTGGTCCTGTTTAATTCAATAATCGTATCTTAATAGTCCTGTTATCTACAGCTGCATTTTTGCAAATATGTATTAATTCGTTTAATGTAAACTGACAATCATCGCTATTTTCAATGTATGTAAATATTTTTTCCATTGCGAGATTCGTAGCTTCATCTTGAGGACGACCGACTTTACCCCCAGTGGTCGGTATTAAGAAGGAATTATGATACTTAGCCTCAGCAGCAACTAAATCATATTCAAACCCAATTCAAGCAGTAACAGCTTTTGCCACATCAGAACGAGTCTGAGCTACTTTCAGAATAGACTCTTTAAATGAAAGTGTAGTTACTTTGAAAATTATACGCCGAGCATCCAGTGCTTNTGAGCTACTTTCAGAATAGACTCTTTAAATGAAAGTGTAGTTACTTTGAAAATTATACGCCGAGCATCCAGTGCTTCTCATACTCTTCATTCAATCCATTGCCGCAAAATAAGCAACATTGATTAAAACAAAAAGCTGATTCACTTACGCGTGCTCTAGTACGAGGAGGACTTATTGTAGATGTACTGGCTTGTTCTTCTTCGTGCTGTCTTTTAACTGCAGCAATAGTATTCTTTCGAGTGTACTTTTTACGACATTGCACATGAATTGTCACAGATTTCTGGTCTTTCAGGTATTCCGATAATTCATCACCTCTTTCAGTACTTGCATCAATTAATGTCTTCATGCCACGATCAACAGTAACAATTTCACTCTCAGTCAAAGGTTTACTACAAATAAAGCACATTTGCGACATTTTTTTTTAAAACTAAAAACGGCACAAACTTGGTAAGGAAATCTTAGCAATACTCACGTGTTTTCACTACGAAGGTACGTTCGAGACTAACAGTATTTAGTTTAGGCTTCGAAAAAGGAGCAAGTATACGACCGTTGCCACACGGACAGTGGAATAGGAGACAGATGTTGTTCAAGGTTATACTGGCGTATACAATGAGGGACTGGGTTTCTTTCGAGTTCATATTCTCAGAATTGTACTATTTTGTACGTATAAGTTACATAGACCAATATAAAAGTATTTTTACTTGTATTACGGCTCCAGTGATGTATATATGCGGCGTACTTGTGCATATTATGAAGAACACAACTTTTTCAACTTTTTGAATCGTTATATCTCAGAAAGGGTGACTCTTAGGAAAAAAGGTGTAAGAACAAGTTTTATAGATAATTGCATGTTCTACAATGTTTGTCTGATCTATTTTTATGATAAAACTTACCGTTTGACTGAAAAATTGCAAAAAACCCATATTTGCGAACTTTGACCTTGAATAAATTTTTTTGCAGATGTGGGATTGATGGGGACTTTTCACATTTCATTTATAATGGTGTTCCCAAAATTCGTACCAATTTTTAGCTAAATGCAAATTTTTGTAATCTTACCCCTATTTTTTGAGCTAACTTGACCGGATTACTAGCTTATGATGTCTTTCATAATAGTGCATCCACACATATAATGCAGAATCTTATTTTGCCCCAAAATTACTTACCTTGAAATTTAATTTTAGAAGCCAGTACTTACTGTCTGATATATCAGTTTATACAAATCAAACCATTCGGAAAAAGTTGTAATGTTTTAACATATTTATAGCAAACAAGGAATATTTTATATGCAGTATAAAAATTTTCATGGCTTTATTGTTTCAAAATAAGTGTCATACGTGCAGAGGTATTAACTTGTAAACTGGTAATTTGCGTTAATACTAAATAACACCATGCAGATTTATTTAAGCTTTTAGAATTTCAACACAGATCGCAAATATAATAAAACAAATTTCCAAAGTTTACTCGAGGTTAAAAATTTGTACTGACTTAAATTGCACAATGTTTCACATTTTCCAGGTCGTTATATCATATGAATGTCTAAGAATTTCTGTAACAAGAAACTATGTGGAGATAAAGCAGAAAGCAATAACAAATAATTACACTTCACTCAGATATGTATAAAACTGTTTTATTTATTACGTTAATGTATACTTTATTTCAGGAGTATATGCTAAAGTGTAAAACTGACAGACCTTGTAAAATTTGCTACGAAGTAATTAGTTATGTGAAAGTATGCTGATTAAGGCAAATCGTATTACTACAGTTGGCCTGCATTATCTGCGAACTTGGCACTAACAGTTTTGTCCAATCATGACTCAAATAATTAAAAGTATACTTGGAAAATAATTTTTCAAATTCCTTTCATACTTAAATTCTTGTGTACCGCATACCTTACACAATTTGGTTGCCAGCAAATGTAACCAAATTGTAATGGCTCCATAAATTTTATTGCACTGTAATCCAATAAACACATAAAAAGAAAATTTAAAAAAATATATAACACAATTTTAAGACATATGAAATTAGCTAAAAATGTTTCTGTGTTTTGCCACTATGTAAGGGCGACTAACGTCTTTGTTCAATGAAAACTTGCAACAGTGTTTGCAAAGCCAACAACTTTTTCCCTCAAGGTTCTGCAAGGCGCTCAACTGGCATGCAATCTTTCTGTAGGTGACTCGCCAGAACATGAATTCAGTCAGTGGTCCTATATTTTTATGGCATTCTGTTTAAGATAAAAGTAATTGTGCATGTTTAAAATTTCTGTTTAGAAATTTTCAGCTAAAACTGATTCTTGAAACATGTCTTTGGGCACAACATTTTCCTTAAATTCTTTTCTTGTTTAGACATTACTACTAAATATCCGGCAGTTTTTTAATCACATGTCTTCTATCAAATCTCTGCAATGCACTTCATGCACCAGCCAGGTGGAGCCCTTACTCAGCTGATAGATTTTAAAGCACACAGCTATTCATAAAATAAGGTGCAATAAAATATTTTATCCGTACTATGACAGACAAGCATCTTACAGTGTTACTTCAGTACTAATCTACCTGCAGGATAACTGAGAGAATACACCAGACTCGAAGAGATTTGGAGCAGAATGCTAAGGAGCTTCTCAATCTGTACTTATTGCTTGTCAGAAAGCTGTCACACTTATCACCTGGGACATTCTGGACAGGATCACAGCTCAACAAGCCTTAACAGCCATGCACCAGACTACAGAGCGACAGATGACTCACCATCTGGAGCCATGGAAGAAAGAAACTCCAAAACTGTATAGGAATATCTGAACAACATCCACTCAAACATCCAGTTCACGATGGAAGTAGAAAAGAATGAAAAACTTCCCTTTTTGGATGTTCTGGTCATAAGGGAAGAGGACAACCACTTGAGCCACAAGCTTTATCGGAAGCCAACACATGCAGGCAGGTATCTACTAGTAAATTCACACCATCCGCCATCACAGAAGAGAACTGTTATTTCTACTTTAATCAATAGAGCCAGTGTCATCTACGAAGAGACCACCCTTGAGGAAGAGATGAAACATTACTAATGTCCTTCAAGCTAATGGCTACTCCAAAATGGAAATAAACAAAGCCTTGAAGCTACCTAAAGGCAAGAACAGCATTGATAAGTTGCCCAACGAAACTATCATTCCGTCCTCCGACCAACTGGCTCGACATTTCAGGAAAAACAATATCTGCACAATACTGAAACCTATTTAAAAAAATTTGAAACTCTCTTGCCTTAGTAAAGGAAAAGACCCCAGCAGAACAATTAGCAGATGTATACTGGAGTCCCTTCTCATATGAAAAGGTATACATACGACAAACTGGAAGGAGAGTCATCACCATGGTCAAGGAACACGTCGGAGACTACAAACAGGAAAATATTTGGTTGGCCATAGCAGAACACTCAGTTGAAACCAACCGCAGTATTGAGTTTGACAGCTATATTACAACAGCAAATATCTCCAATTACAAGAAAAGATATATTCGCAAGGCAATAGAAATATCTGGGCACCACTTTTCAAAAAGTACAAAAATTGGCTGGAAAGTAGGACAGAGGCAAACTTGTACCTGATTGGCCTACCAGCTCAGCCAACCAGAGTGTGTGCAGCCAGGGATTTGGTTAATAGCTCCAGCCAATCAGGAAGCAACCTGGAACAGCCTACAGCAGAGACTCGGAAGGTAACAGTTATTGCTGCTGCTACATAGCCCAGAAGATGGAAGCTGCAATGTGTTCCGAAATGTCGGGAAGGAAAATGACTGTGATGCGGGTACTACCCAGAAGCCAAGATTTTGTAACTTTCCTTTTGAACCTGCTTTCAGAATGCAGTGTAGATAACAAAAACTTGGTGACCTTTATTAAAAATACTTGTGATACACTATGAGAATGCTGCTGTAAAAAGAGGAATTAGAATAAACAAAGAATGTTTGTTTGAGAACCCGAAGGAGCACTCCCTCATTGTTACGTGTAGCATTTATGGAGCTGTTGCTGCCTCTGGTAATGTTGCAAGTGTTCCAACCAGCAGATAAGCAGAATAAGAAAAGAAGTGAAGAAAAGGAAAGGAAAAGAAAGCAAAATGATCTAAGAGGGTTGTAAAAACAAAGTTGAGCAGACAAAAGAAAAACTACAGTATCTCGAAAAAAAAAAATCCCAATTGAAGAAGAAAATGTAATTATGAACTAAAAGATTTTGTTAATATATGTCTATGTTAACTTTGTGCATAGTGTGTGTGTAATAGGTATCCATAATGCTAACTCGCAGGTGTTAAAAGTGTATTTTGGACTATTAAAAAATGTACTTGATTTTAGTTGAAGATGTCTGTACTTAATATTAAGGAAAATGTGAACTGATAACTTTCTGAAAAGGAATTTATTGAACTACTGTTTAAGAAAAGTTAAATGTTCACTAAGTCTTGTTGTGTACCAATAGTTGTATTCACAATACATTTGGATGCTTGTTTTGTTTATTTTATGTAAATACTGTTAAAAAGTTGCAAACAATTTCTATTAGGGTCTGTAAAATGTGAGAAAAGGTCCTGAAAAAGTCCTTAAATTGGTTTACCAGATGTTTGTAGGCAACCTTTATTGTAGTCACTTTTTTTGCCTTTCTGAAGTTACGAGAAAACAATTTTATTTGTTATGTTGTCAACTGAGATAGTCACAGGAGGGTCAAGCATGTTTCTTGTTTTCTCATTTCATATATGTCTATACAACATGCCATTGTTGGATGCTTCTTCTTTAAAGACAGGCATGACACAAATTACCACTAGATATGAACATCATGGGTATGACATGCTTGTTTAGCCCTTTGTACTGCAAACTTCTTAAACAATTTTCGAATGACAGAAAATATTTTCATAACAGAGGAATATTCAATGCTGTTTGTAGCATATTCATGGCATTTAGTCCAAACAAAATGAAACACTTACAAAGGTATTTATTAACTTCTGGTCAACTGGCTCATAGATGGTTATGCAAATAAATTGAGAATCGAGGAAAAGTGGAATTGTTACATCCTATATAAATGTTTTATTTATTATGTTAATTTTTTCATGGATTTTCAAAATTGTTCCTAAAATTGTGACTGTCAATTCCAGAGAACACTTACTTTATAAACACACGGTTAAAAGAGGGGAGGTGGGGCAACAAAACAATTTGCCCAATAACTTTAATGCTGCAACAGTGAAGTGGTGGTATGAAGTTTTTAAAAGCCTGAATGTGCTATTATTATGCCAGTTTTTATTACTATATATAATATATATATATTTTGGTCTCCATTTTTGCTCAGGATTCACGTAGTGTGGTTCTTATGCACATGTTATGGGACATCATATATATATATATATATATATATAGGATATCCCATAACACGTGGGGCAAAATGTTGTACAATTACATATTTTGTGCACAATGTGGTAGCACAGCACGGAGTAAGTCCCCTTTTGCACTCCACTTATATCGTACCACCACTGGGCACGGGTTAAAACCTTGCCCAGTCCTAACATTTGTTCAACGTGTAATTTACATAGCGGGTTGCCCATTGTACAAATGAGGGGACTTAACTCCATACTGTTTTACCACATAGTGCATGAAAAATGGCATTGTACTAAATTTTGCCACTAACATTCTCGTCTCCAATTTTGCTCAGGATTCATGTGGTGTGGTTCTTATGCGTCCCTTCTGGGATGTCCTCTGTGTGTGTGTGTGTGTGTGTGTGTGTGTGTGTGTGTGTGTGTGTGTGTGTGTGTGTGTGTGTGTGTGTGTGTGTGTGTGTGTGTGTGTG